>OY856409.1:670269090-670609090 GCA_963693085.1 Alisma plantago-aquatica | reverse complement strand
ACATGTGAGTGTAGTGATTTCAAGCCTAACAACCACAAACACCACCATCACTGTGAGAGTTGACTATGACTTCCATGATGATTGCATCCATGTGTAAGTCTCATGGTGGGTCTATCTGATACATTGTTCCCTAACATGTATTTGTGTGCTTGGTTTTATATAACCATATCATGACCAATGAGACTCAGTCATCAACTAACTCACGCTCTTATTTTATGTGTTATTTTTGTCTATCAGCAATCTTCCACAATAACAACCGAATAGGGACATGTTGAGAATATGTATATGTACTCTTCACATTTATATGATATCATTTCTCAAGGCTAATACATGAATACATACATCATTGAGTAATATTATTTTCTAGACATTCATAATGTTATTTCATTATCTCATAACTTTTAAAAAAATAATGAATAGGAAGCTTGCCTTTATTAATAATCAAAATGTTACATTTACACCATTATAGTCATCACATGATTGTCTCTCTGGGAATACATACCAACGGACTCCCACTTGCACTTAAAGAAAATAACCTATGAATCATATTCCAAGTGATCTTACATGTCCATCATGCTTTTTTTATGAAAGTTCATTTGTTAAGAGGTCAACAACATCGTTGTTAGTTGGTACTTTGCAAATCTTCACATATCCTCGTTGTATGGTTTCTCATGTGAGATGATACTACCTTTGTATATGCTTTAAGCTTTGATGAGATATGGGTTCCTTAGCTTGCACAATAGCTCCATTGTTGTCACAATTTGCATGATTGCCTCGTTGATGGTAGGAATGACCCCAAGTTCTATGATGAATTTCTTGATCGATACAACCCCCCTTTGTTGCACTCAAAGCAACAATATAATCTTGCTTGGAACTCTTCCAGCTCAACGCTCTATTGTTGAGGCAAAACATGAATCCAATCTCGAAGCTTGCATCAGTGTTCCCTTTAACCCCCAACACATCCTCTCTGTCATAGACCAAGAACTGATCCTTAGTCCTTCTCAATTACTTGAGGATGTTCCTTCATGTCTATCTAGTGAGCATCACCTACATCTATTTGATATCTGCTCATCATGCTCAAGGCATGCTAGACATCTGGTTGAGTACATAACATTGCATACATGATTAATCCAATTGCTGAGGCATATGGAATCACACACATATGTTCCCTTTCTTCATAAAAACTGGGGCATTGAGCTCTGAAGATGGGGACACCATGATGCGCAGGTAGGTTTCCTCCCTTTGAATTCTCCATTCTCAATCGCTTAACACATTGTCAATGTATGGGCTCTGACATAGTCTGAGAAGTCTTCTAGATTTGTATCTATAAATTTGTACCCCCAATATGTATGATGCTTCTCCCAAGTCTTTCATAGAGAATGTATTATCAAGACAAGTCTTTACCATTTGTAAAGTAGGGATGTCATAACCCATCAATAGTATGTTATCTACATACAATATGATGAATGTCACTATGCTCCCACATACTTTCATATAGATGGAACATTCATCTTCATTTTGAATAAATCCAATCCGTTTGATTATTTCATCAAAATGAAGATTCAATCTCCAAGATTTTTGCTTCAATTGATAAATTGACCTTTGTTGCTTATAGACTTTATTTGCAAATTTTTGATCTATTAACCCTTCGTGATGTGCGATATACACATCCTCAACAAGATTCCCCTTAAGGAATGCAGTTTGAACATCCATTTTTCAAATGACATAGTCATGATAAGTTGTGGTAGAAAGCATGATCCTGATGGACTTAACCATGGCCACTGGAGAAAAGGTTTTGTCATAGTCAACATCTTGAACTAGTCTTAAACCCTTTGCAACCAATCTGCCCTTATAGGTTTGGACCTTATCGTCTGTGACATCCCTGGATTTTCTAAAACTTAATCTGATGTATAATGTATAAATTGAAACCTCACCTTAGTGAGAATCCCAATTTAGACACCACACACTAGGGTAAGAAGAAGAAAATCAAGAGAGTCAGAAGGAAACAACAATAGCACATGCATATGAACAATAATAAAACCATAAACACATGTTCACCATTCAACATATAATTACATAATGAATTGTTACAACATTTTATATTACATATTGAACAACAAACTTATACATATACAAGTACTACCACTAAATTACATGATCTTAAGACAACATGTCCACCTTTACATCAGCTCATCACACAACTCACAACTATATTGGTCTTCAACATCATATGTCTACATATCTAAATAAAAGATTACATGTGTACACGTCAGTACAATATTCAAGAATATTATATTGAGTACGCCTACGTGTCTTTTTATATACCTCTCATTACTAAGCCTGGAAATAAGATAAAATGAATACTTGGCAGCATTAAACAAATATAAGAAAAGTTTATACTTGTACAAAGATAGTCATTAACAAGAGAAACACATATTTTTAAGCACATTTCCATCATATATCTCATACATCTGCCCCAAAGGCTTTGATGTTTTTAGGCCTTATGATCTACCCCCAAGGAGTTTGTGATCTTAACAATGCACTACACTACCAGAGAGTTTAGTGTTATCATATGATGGATCAAATATTTTATGTTTCATGTGTTCATTGCCATAAGTATGAAAAACTCAAGCAGCATAGCATATAAGAACAATCATTTCATCCAATATCATATGCCAAGTATTTTACTAAACATATAACACAAGCATATTGTAGAATAAGCCAAGTAAGAGGTAATGGCATACCTTCATCAAGACAAACCTAATCATCAAATACCACTCATGTGAACTATATCCTTGTCCACCCCTGATTAACATAAGAGGACATATCACCATCAATTTCTCATCATCATTAACCTTAGTATGTCTAGTTTTAGGGTTAAGCTTAGGTCATTAGGATATTCTCATAATTACTTATATTCTTATCTTGGAGTCATCTTACTAATGTCGTATTCGATATTATAGTTCATTTACTGATAATTGTGTTTCACATTATTATGTGAACATATTAACAATAGGTTACATGCATTAAACTAAATTACGATTTTAAACCATGTAATAAGGGTCACTTCATATAGAATGGATTCTGTGTATAAAATTGATCTCAGATTTACATATTATCTTCTAGTTACTAATATGAGTGTGTTATGTAAATTTCATGATTTATTGAGCATGTAAGTATTTATTGCATTTTGTTTAGGGTTATAAGACCTAGATAGACATTCTTAGAAAATTGCATGACTATGTGCCATAGCATGATTGTATTTGATGTCACATGGACACTAAAACATATTTTAGAGTTGCTAATGCATTACAATAATTTTTTGTCACTATTTGATATTTATTAGTCATAAAATAGGAATAACACATCTTGCATGATATCACTATTACTTAAGCATAAAAGGACTAATATTATAATCCCATGTTGTTCTACTTATTATTCTGAACATTTTGATAGCTTATTTGTATTTTTCAGATCATCGAGCTAATTTCTATGATTTATGTAAGATCTAACACTTTCTGAAGATTTAAACTTGTTCGACTTTGATCTTTTTCCATGTGTCTGCATAGGGCACTACCCTTTTCTTGAGCTGGTGGAATCACTACTTAGGTAGCTAGTTTGCTGATGGTTTGTCCTTAAACTAGGTTGGGCCACCCACTTTAGTGAGACCCACTGATCAACGAACCGCCTACTTCTTTCCTCCCCACTGTGCATCCATAGGAAACGTTCTCCTCTACCCCATAACCACAGTCGTGACTGTTACTCCGGGGAGCAATCAGACACCACCAAGCCTCAAATCATCTGCTCCAACCACCACCGGGAAGCACCACACCTATGATTGCCTCCTTCGCTCTCACTCGTGTTTGAGATCGCCTAGAAGTGTCTCTCGATGCATCATAGATCAACAAAGAAGGTCTTGCCCTAGTTGCATCACCTTCTCCTTGCCCACTCTAACCACTACTAGGAGCTCAACACCTCTCGATCGCTCTTTCTTACTTTTACAAACTGCTACTATCACCTGTGTGCGGGTCTGTCCTACAGCCATGTTGGCTTTGTCTCTGGTGAGTGATACTACCTGATCTATGCATCTTCTAGATCTTCACGACTCCTCCCTATTTCCAATACTTGCCAGCATCACAAGGGAGCCCTCTAGGTCAAGGTGGCTTTACCGTAGCCTGCCGTCATTGGGGTTGGGCCTAACACTGGACCCGCCTGCTACCTCCTCTTTGGCTTGAGATCAGTAGATATCAGGCACTGCTCGTCATTGTGAGGACTAGAGACCAACATAAACTATTCACTTGTTTTTCTCCCTGTCATTCACAGTCTTAGGCCAGTCACCGTGTTTGTCTCTTTTGTCCTACTATGACACAGGAACCACCAATAACTAGGGTTCCTTCCTCTTGTTCTCTCATATGTGTGTGGGTTGGGAGGTAGAACTTGTGGGGATCTAGTTCCCCGCTATTCTCAGTGCCAAAAAGGCATCAGTAAACTCTACAGGTAGCCCAAAATTTGGCAAAGGCAATTGCCCATTAGAGATAGTGTGATCACCCATGACTCATGGTAAAGCAACTAGCACTGACCCTGCATGACTTTGTAACAGTACCAATTAACGATAGGTGTATTGACTATTGAGACAAGTCATCTAAGGCTCAACAACATGACTCGTAATGGTGTTCCAGTGTTTATGAAACTAGTTCCCATGGCCACTAGGTCTGTGATCGAATGCTAAAACATGGCCACGTAGGTCATCCAAAGATCAAATACTAACCATTTAGCCTACATCAACTTTATTATCTGCCTCCAAGAGCATCAAAATCTAATGAGACTTTAAACATAGATTCATTATAGAACAAAGTACCTTATATCCAAATTTTGTTCCATTAGACCACTCAATAGATTATTCCAACATGGTGTGAACTTATAGATCATATTCTAATATCAATGTCAACTAACATCTATACTTTATTAAAACACTTGGAACTCCCAAATAACTCGACATATGGATTCAAATATGTCATTGAGAATTCAAATGGTTCCAAAAGTTCACTCCATCACATCCTACACACCTTAAAAGAAATTTTGCCCACAAAATTAGGCCAAAAATCAAGTCCATCACATCATATACATCTTAAAAGAAATTTTTTCCTCAAAATTAAGACATTCTCTTGCTTCAATGAACTTAATCCATAAGTTGGGAACCACTCTAGGTGCAAAAAAACCACAAACATGATCTCCATAACTATATCAACACCATCTAGGAGATTCTAAAAGAATCTAGGGTTAACCACACCCTTTGTAAATGTTTGAAATAAGAGTTTAGAAACTCTAGTTATGTCATGACATATCTCATATGTTAGGGTTGCATCCATATCTTTACCCATGCATTAGGGTTTCCTCGTCATATTACCATGTTCTAAAGGAGTTAACTAAAGTTAACCCACTTTATTCATCTAGATCATATCAAGGTGTCATCATCATTATGTCGTGCTAACTGTCAAACTATATTTTTCATCTTTATTAAACACTAATATTGACACCACATGTAACATGTTTCATTCATATGTTCTTATTTCATTACTTATAATAGATTACAACATTTACTAGTGATATTATCACAAGATCAACCAACAATATCACATTATCAGCATTATTCATGTATATGGTTAACCATTTATGCATTGATATCTATTAAACCTTCTTAGGTTTCCATCATATCATATCCACATATCACATCTCAAGATCAGATCACGCACTTACATATATTATATCATGGTTGTGCTAAACAAACTTATGCAAGTCGCTTGTCAAGCATATATCAAAACTTCATCTAGTCCAACTGAGGTTCTCCTGACCCATTTCATGAGGGTAGTGTCATGCTCAGTCTCTCTGAGCTAACTCAACTCTATGAGTATCTCATATGCACATGCTTATCTTTCCTCTCTGATCTAGGGTTATTAGGTATACCTCATTGGAACTAGTGATAGACTTACAAGCTCTTGACACATAGGCACAAATCAAACCACAACATGATATTCTCTTCATAGGTCTCTACACATGACCTACTATTTCTAAACTCTCTATCTTATATACATACCACTATATTCCTATATAGTGAACCACCAACCCAAACATGAGGCTATACAGTAACTAATAGATTTACCTCCTCTAGGGTCTTGAGACTCTCTCCCTCACCCAGATGGTAGGCATTCATATTCATGTTCACATGCTCATATATAACCAACCTCTCTCTGATTCTAGGGTTTGGTCCCCTCAAGGACATCTAGAATTCCACAGGTCTAAAGGAATCATGCATAACACAACTCAACTCAACTCAATCACTCATGAGTATTCTAGTTTAGGACATATCATACCACATATTTTTCAAAAACCTCATATCTTGAAGTTTAGGTTCTCTAACCTTCTCCATGTGGGTCTCACTCTCTCAAGCTAATCCCAAAGCTGGTCCTAATACTAGAGGTCCTCATTTGTAAAAGAGCTTGAGGCTCATGCTAATTCACATCCTTATCATATCTTATCATATAAAAGCCTAGTTACTTGTGTCATCAAAACTTATCTCAAAACCTCAAATCTAAACTCATGTCCTCAAAGAAAAACATTGGTCATCACAGACCATCTTATATCATCTATATAAGACTTACATCATATCATCAAAACTTATTTCATCTACTCCATTTATCACATATTCCAAACAAGGCTCTAGACATCGAATCTAGAACTACTCTATCTTCTAGACTGATGTCATTCACTTTATCTTAGGTTACATGACCACCTCCTACTCGTACGTGTGTGGGGACACATTTTTGTAATACATATATAAAATAAAATCTTATATAGTTTTTCTTCGATAAAAAATGTGTCAGAGAATACTATTAAGGTTCGATTAGATTGGAATAAAAAACCAAATCCAGAAAATAAGTGTCCCACACATAGTAGAGAGTATAGTTCCATGAAAACTAGTGACAAGGGTGAGAACATGGTGTAGACTAGTGTAGCTACCCAAAGCATAGATACATCATATGCTAAAGGTTTCTCTTCCTGTAATGTACGTCATTTCTAAATAATGCAACATCCCATACTGATGCACTATAAGTAAAGAACAACACCTAAGGACCTGTTATATGACAAGCACCAATCTAGACCTAGTTCTCAGACATCTAGGTCCTAACCTGGAGGCTAAGTCAGATCTAGTCTCTAAAAGATGACTAATCTAACCTAAAGATTTGTTTTAAGCTCAAGGTTCTTTAGTTTGAGTTTCATAATGACCAAATGTAAGGCTTTGCTATTGTTCATGCTCTGATACCACCTGTGACATCCTCAAATTTTTTTAAACTTAAACTGATGTGTAACATCTAAATTGAAACCTCACCTTAGTGAGAATCCCAATTTAAACACCATACACTAGGCTAAGAAGAAGAAAATCAAGGGAGTCAGAAGGAAACAATAGTAGCACATGTACATGAACAATAATAAAACCATAAACATATGTTCACCATTCAACATATAATTACATAATGAATTGTTACAACATTTGATATTACATATTGAACGACAAACTTATACATATACATGTACTACCACTAAACTACATGATCTTAAGACAACATGTCCACCTGTACATCAGATCATCACACAACTTACAACTATCTTGGTCTTTAAGATCATATGTCTGCATACCTAAACAAAAGATTACATGTGGTACATGTTAGCACAATATTCAAGAATATTGTACTGAGTACGCCTACATGTATTTTTATATATCTCTCATTACTAAGCTTGGCAATAAGATAAAACTAATACTTGGCCGCATTAAACAAATATAAGAAAACTATATACTTCCACAAATATATTCATTAACAAAAGAGAACACATATATATTAAGAACATCTCATATATCTTGTACATCTTCCCCCAAGGGCGTTGTTATTTTTAGGCCTTATGATTTACACCCAAGGAGTTTGTGATCATTACATATCTCGTACATCTACCACCAAGGGCTTTGATATTTTTAGGCCTTATGATCTACCCCCAAGGTGTTTGTGATCATTACAATGCACTGTACTACCAAAGAGTTTAGTTCTATCATATGATGGATTAGATATTTTATGTTTCATGTGTTCATAGCCTTAAGTATGAAAAACTCAAGCAACATAGCATACAAGAATAATCATTTCATCCTATATCATATGCCAAGTATTTTACTACACATGTAACATAAGCATATTGTATAATAAGCCAAGTAAGAGGTAATGGTGTACCTTGATCAAAACAAACCTAATTATCAGATAGCACTCATGTCAACTATATCCTTGTCAACCCCTAATTAAGACAAGAGAACATATCACCATCAGGTTCTCATCATCATTAACCCTAGTATGTCTGGTTTTAGGGTTAATCTTAGGTCATTAGGATATTCATATAATTACTTATATTCTTGTCTTGGAGTCATCTTACTAATGTCATATTTTGTATTATAGTTCATTTATAGATAGTTTTGTTTCACATTATTATTTGAACATATTAACCATAGGTTACACACATTAACCTAAATTAAGGTTTAAACCATGTATTAAGGGTCAACAATATATGACATGGATTTTGTGTACGAAATTGATCTCAGATTTACATATTATCTTCCAGTTATTGATATGATGGTGTTATGTAAATTTTATGATTTATTGAGCATGTAAGTATTTATTACATTTTATTTAGGGTTATAAGCCCTAGATAGACATTCTTAGAAAATTACATGATTATGTGTCATATCATGATCATTTTTGATGTCATTTGGACTCTAAAACATATTTTAGAGATACGAATGCATTATCATAATTTTAGGTCACTATTTGATATTTATTACTCATAAAACAAGCATAACACATCTTGCATGATATCACTATTACTTAAGCATAAAAGGACTAATATGTTGTTCTATTTATTTTTCAAAACATTTTGATACCTTATTTATATTTTTTCGATCATCGAGCAAATTTCTATGATTTATGGAAGATCTAACACTTTCTAAGATTTTACCTTGTTTAACTTATGATCTATTTCCACGTGTCCGCATAGGGTACTGCCCTTTTCTTGAGTCGGCCGAATAACTACTTAGGTAGCTAGTTTGCTGGTGGTTTGCCCTTAAACCAGGTTGGGCTGCCCACTTTGGTGAAACCCACTGATCAGCGGACCGTCTGTTTCTTTTTTCCCCACTAAGCATCTGCATGAGTCGTTCTCCTCTACCCCAGAACCGCAGCCACGACTATGACTCCAATGAGTAACAGAACATCATTAGGCCTCAAATCATCTGCTTCGACAACCATCGGGAAGAACCACACCTCTGATCTCCTCCTTCGCTCTCACTCGTGTTTGGAATCTCCTGAAAATGGCTCTCTATGTGTCCTGGATCAACGAAGAAGGTCTCGCCCTAGTTGCATCGCCTTCTCCTTGCCCACTCCAACCATTGTAAGGAGATCGACACCTCCTTATCACTCTTTCTCGCTTCTATGAACTACCACCGTCACCTGCGTGTGGGTTTGTCCTGCAGCCATGTTGACTTCATCTCCGGTGGGTGACACTGCTTGATCGGTGTGTCATTTAGCTCTTAATGGATCCTTCCTATTTCTAATACTCACTTCCATCATAAGGGATCCCTACAGGTTGAGGTGGCTTTGTCGCAGACTACTATCATTGGGGTTGGGTCTGATGTTTGACCCACCTTCTACCTCCTCTTCTACAAAAGATCAGTAGATATCAGGCATTGCTCGTCATTGTGAGGACCAGAGACCAACATAAACTATTCACTTGTTTATCTCCCTAGCATTCACGGTCTCTAGTCTAGTGACCATGTTCCTCTCTCTTATCCTACTATGACACAGACACCACCGATAACTGGGGTTCCTTCCTCTCATTCTCTCCTCTGTGTGTGGGTAGGGAGGTAGAATTTGTTGGGATCTTGTTCCCCATGATTCTCAGACCCAAAAAGGTATGGGTAAACTCTACAGGTAGCCCATGATTTGGTGAAGCCAACTGCCCATTAGAGATCATGTGATCACCCACGATGCATGGTAAAGAAACTAGTGTTGATCCTCCATGAATTTGTAACTGACACCGGTTAAAGATAGGTGTATCTACTATTGATTCAAGCCATCTAAGGGTTAGCAACAACACTCCTAATGGTAATCCAGTGTTTATGCAACTAGTACCCATGATCACAAGGTCTGCGATCCAATGCTAAAATATGGCCACATAAGTCATCCAAAGATCAAATACTAAGCATTTAGCCTACATCAACTCAATTATCTACCTCTAAGAGAATTAAAATCTAATGAGCCTTTAACCATAGATTCATAATATCACAAAGTACCTTATATCCAAATTTGGTGCCATTAGACCACTCAACATATTATTCCAACATGGCATGAACTTATAGATCATATTCTAATATCAATGCCAACTAACATCTATACTTTATCAAAACACTTGGAACTCCTAAATAAATTGACATATGGATTCAAATATGTCATTGAATTCAAATGGTTCTAAAAGTTCACTCCATCAGAATGTCCATGTCAGTCTCCTTCTTGAAGACCTACTTGCACCCTATGGGTTTTACCCGTTCAGGTGGGCCCACCAAAGTCCATAATTTGTTGGGTTACATAGATTCCATCTCATATGTCATAGTCTCAAGCCATTTCTTAAACTCTGGTCCCTCAATAACATCTTTATAGGATATTAGCTTGTCATCTATTACCAGTTCACTGCCTTCTTAAGACTCAAGATAACCAAATCTCTCAAGTTCAAGGTGTGTCCTATTATATCTATGATGTTCATGTGTCACCTTAGGAATTTGAGTCTGGACAACACTTTGTATTTGTTTGAGTTCCTCTGGTTCATCTATTGGTTCCATACTCTCTTGTTGGTACCAAATGTCTTCGAGTTCCACTTTCCTCCCACAGATTTCTTTGGAAATGAATTCCTTCTAAAGAAATACAATAATTTTTTGCAACAACTATCTTGTCATTTGGGTGGAATAAGTAGTATCCCCTTATCTCAAGATTTTTCAGAAAACATTTTTCTAACATAAGCATCACATCCCCAAATATTCATAAAAGACACACCAACACGTTTCCCATACCATATCTCATATGGTGTCTTTTGAACCAATTTAGATGTTACGCGGTCAAGTGTAAACTTCGAGGTTTGTAGAGAAAAACCCCAGAAGGTTGTTAGACGATCAACAAAACTTGTCATAGGTCACACCGTATTAAGTAATGTATGATTTCTTCTTTCTGGTACACCATTATGTTATGGTGTTCCAGGTTGAATCCAATGGGATACAATCCTGTGGGCTCTCAGAAAGTCCTCAAACTATTGGCTTAAGTATTCTCCACATCGATCAGAATGAAGTGCCTTAATACTTTACCATGATGATCTGTGTTCCATTTGTAAACTCTCTAAATTTTTTTAGAGTTTCTAACTTGTGTCACATCAAGTAGACTTAGCAATACCTACTAAAGTCATCAATAAAGATAATGATGTACTTGTACTCACCTCTAGCATTTGTTCTAAAAGGGCCACATACAATAGTATGTATGAGTCCTAATATATCACTAGCCCTTTCACTCTTTCCAGTAAAGGGATTATTGGTCATCTTTCCTAAAGATTCACGTGTCTCTATTGATTCAAGATCAAAAGTGTCCAAATAACCATCTGTATGGAGTTTGGATATGCATTTCTCATTTTTGTGCCCCAGACAAAAATGCCAAAGTTATGTTTGGTTTGATTCATTATGTTTTTGACTTTTTTATTTGTGTTATGTACAATTATCTCTAGATCTATCAAGTATGGACAATAAGACATTGGGGTACCTCCATAAAAGATCCCATATTTACTAATAGATCATCTTCCATTCTTTATAAGATATTTACATCTATTCTTGTTACATATCTGATGTTCCAATTAATGGCGGGTACGTAATAGTAGTTCTCTAACTCTATTACAAGCCCACTTGGAAGAGATAACTCATATGTCCAACTGTGCCAACCACAACTCTTGTGCCATTTGCAAAATGCGGTTCAACCTCACCTTTCTATAAAGATCTTGTTCTTTTAAGATCCTTCACATTCGAGAAAATTTGTGGTCCACATCCACTATCTAGTACTCATGATGAGGAAGTATTGATGCTAACCTCAATAACATATACACCAAAAGTAAAGATCACAACCCCTTTCTTCCTAGGATCCCTTATCCTTTCCTAAATTTGAGTGTTGAAGACTTGGACCTTAGCTTAGCCACAAAATGCTTCTTGGCCTTGCCTTTGTCCTTGGACTCAACTCCACTTATCATCATCACAGACTTGTCCTTCTTAATTTGTGCTTCAACACCTATCGAGATTTTAAGAAACTCTAACCGTGATCTAGCCATGTTACTCAAGTGATAACACTCGATAAACTGGCTATATGATTAAGGCAAAGATTTAAAAATCATATCCGTGGCCAACTCTTGACCTAAAGGAAATCTGCATCTCTCAAGATGCTTCAAATGCCCAATCATATTGAGCACGTGAGGCTTCACAAGATATCCTTCTCTCAGTTTGCACTCATATAGAGTCTTATAGATACTATACATTTCATGCTTATCTTGTTGTTTATGCAACTCATAATTCATACAACACAACATAAGGTTCTTGACATTCACAACATCATTGGCATGCTTCAAAGAAGCATCCATGTTAGTCTTCGGTGAATTTGGAGTGGATACTGGAACTGGTATTTTAGGATCATCTGGAACACTTCTCATGGTCTTAAACTAGTTGTGGAAATAAATCTCATTTAATTCATCCAATCATAATGAGGATTTGTTTCTAATTTGATTCTATAAGAGAAAAAATGCATTTTTCAAAAACCCTATCTGATTTGATTTGAAAATTTAATATTGATTAGATCTTTAATTAATTATCACTCTCACTATTATATTCAAATTGATATCCCTCAATATCAATTCATAGTATTGTAGTGTATAATATTCTAGTGGGAAAAGATCTCGATTTCATCCAAATCATGAGCCAGGTAGGGCTATCACCCACAACATGATTCTATCGGGTAGGCAACTTTTGCCAATTGCATCATATGCATGATATGTGCAACTCCCTATCATATTCATATGCATGCCTCTAGGTTCTTAATAGAGTTAAGTTCATGTCGTTAAGTCTCACCCATAAGCCAACACGATAGACTATGCACCCTACTAAGGTAGACCCAAAAATCTACCATCACACTTCCATGAGATAAACTGCACAGCACTCTAGGGCATGCCCATGCTAGGTCAATCAAGCTTTATATTAGTGTTGCTTTATGGAAAGTATCTAAGACTTAATATTTGATTTAGGGAGTTTGTTTTTATACGTGTATACATATATGTTATCCAATCACCACATATATAGTACATATCATATACATGATATTTCCCATAACTAATAATGAAACAAATGATAGCAATGGTTATGGCCTGTACTAATGTAATCCCTTGGAGCCACAACAAGTTACGATAATCTAGGTTACCATCACATGCATATACCTATTGTTAATCAGTATTTATGCTTGCTAATCTGGGTTAACTG
This sequence comes from Alisma plantago-aquatica, assembly GCA_963693085.1. NCBI lineage: Eukaryota > Viridiplantae > Streptophyta > Magnoliopsida > Alismatales > Alismataceae > Alisma > Alisma plantago-aquatica. The sequence goes on along the minus strand of OY856409.1, from coordinate 670,595,454 downwards.
GTTCAACCCTTGAAGTAATCAGCTTACCTCTTGGCCAATTGTTAGGTTGTCTCACCTATCATCTGGTTCTTCTCTCCACTATTGGCTTCTTCCTCTTGTTGATCAGTCAGGCCCACCAGGTGATTCTCTTGACTTCTCCACCATGGCCTCCAAGGTCCTTCAACCAGTCAGCTCATCTTTGAGACATATTCATCTTCATCATAATGAAAGTAAATTGTACTACTTTTACATGATTATAGGGAAACCTCGAGTGACATTTGAGGGGAGCAAGGGTAGAAGAGAATTAACTTTACACTGGGAAGATGAGATAGAGGCTCGATATGCAGACTGAGATAAATGGATAAACCAACCACATACATCCATGTATAGATAGAGGTTATTGGTCATCACCATGCTACACATCCACCATCAAAACTACTTTTACAACGACACATGTAAATCACACACACACACACACAGATATATATATATATATATATATATATATATTAGTTTGGTATTTTCTTGGTAATGGATTTGACAAGATATCATATGCATCACATGTAATAATAGAATGAAAAAATCAAAATCCGATCATATTGACTATCCTGTAATATATAAATTGACGTTGGCTATGATATCACTATAGGAAATATGGCTACATAGAAGGAAAAGGAATTTAAACCTTTATCTACCATATTTCCCATAATCAGTAGATTGCATCAATAACTATAATGCGGGAAGGATGGTTTTGAGGATATACCTAGTCATGGAGCAAGTCAAGCGACATCTCCTCATCGTCGTTGATGCACAACTATCTTAGATGATTTTTTACAACTCCTTGTTGTAATGAGACTTGTCTGACTGCTACACCCTCTGATCTACACCTCAAGTAGTAGGACTGCTACAACTCCTCCTAGTCACACCGGAGACTGCAACTATGAACATCATCTTCTTTGGAAGCTCATCTTGTCATGGACTGTTGGCTAATGTTGTCCTCATTCCAACATACAACAACATGTAGCCTCTATGGTTGTCCATGGACCATCTAGAATTACTATCAACGTGCTAGAATGATCATAAAGAAGTTGTCCCTCCCGTTGGTGTACCAGTCACCAACTTTCTCTCCACCAAAATGATCTCAATTTCTCTTTCCCTTGTTGTTCCTCCCTAGTAGGGTAGAATTTGCTCGGGCTCTCGTGGTTACCATACCCAGAGAGGACAATGTTTGTCGGAGAAAATGATTCACAAATATTTATGATGTAATCTGGGAAGTCCCAATATCCCCTCTATTTATAGTTGGGGTCTGGGTCTATGTTTCCAATCTATGCGGGAGTGGAAGGGAATGGAAGAATTCAAATTTGTACAACAATTTTAGAAACTTTGCAACTTGAAGAGACAAAATGGTTGTCTCACAAGTGAGACGGTCATTTCATTGTTTCCCAATGGTTTTTGAATTTGGAAAATCAATTCCCATCAATTTTAGACATTGATTTCCTTGTGCAACAATTATTGCTGCAACAATTATTGCTCAATCGAAACAAATAGTAAACATCTAGAACCTTCTCTGATTGAACTGAAGAATCTTACCCATGCAAGATAGTCATCTCAGTCATCCAGATGGTCATCTGGTTAACCGACTCCAACCAATTTGTGGGGTCAGTTTGTTCCTTAGCTAAATTTAACTCACAATAGACTTGACACCCAAACACCCATCTCAACACTCAAGACAGACATTTAGAACTTCTAGATGCATGTCTCAGCATTTCAGATGGGCATTTGGAATTGTTGTTATCCTATTTGTTGTGTGAATGAAATACCTAGACAATTTAACACTTAATTCAAATGTCATTCCAGATCTAAAGTCCTCTTCTAGGTTGAGACCTATGTGTGCGACCCTATAGGTTCGATATCAGGTTGGCAGTGAATGTCCATATATCTTAGACATCACAAGTCGAAAGTGGTGCCTAGTTGTAAAGTATTGCTACCTAAGTGAATGGAAAGTTGGAGAAAAACTTCAACCTACAATCTGTGTATGGTGTTACAGTGTCTGTATAGTTCCTTTGTCACTGAAATCAAGATTAAACTAGAGGCTTGTAGCAGTCAACCTCATTATTATTCAATCTTGTTTCTTGAACCAGAGTAGGCTGTTTGAGATATATGTAAGCTCAACACATTGACTAATATGTACATGGCCATAAATTTTCTCAGTATAGCTAATCAAGAGGCCAAGGATGTCATGCTCCCATAGGCGGGACAAATCCCATATCTATAACTCATAGTCCATCCCCATGTGTCAAAGCCACCCAATTATCAAAATTATAACAACCCATGTTTCATGACTGCATTTGAGGATATCAAGTGTACCCATCAACATGTGGTGAGTGTAGTGATTTTAGGTCTAAGAACCACAAACACCACCATTAGTGTGAGAGATGACTATGAATTCCATGATGATGAATTTCATGTGTCAGTCTCACGGTGGGTCTGTCTGATACACTCTTCTCTAACATGTATCTATGTGCTTGGTTTGTTATAGCCTTATCATTACTGATGAGACTCGGTCATCAACCAACTCACACTATGATTTTATGTGTTATTGTTGTAAATCAACCTTCCACAATAAAAACCAATTAGGGACATGTTGATAATATGAATATGTACTCTTAACATATCTATGATCTCATTTCTCAAGTCTAATATTTGAAGACATATGTCATTGACCAATATTATTCTCTAGTCATTTATTATATTGTTTCATTATCTCATAACTGAAAAAATAGAATAAGTTCAAAGCTTTCCTTTGTGAATAATCAAATTGTTTACATTTATGCCATTACAATCATCAAATGATTGGTTCATTGGGTATACATACCAACAATAAGAAATACAATAGTTTTAATTTATGTTTCGATGTTAGATGAAAATTTGCAAAAAGGCAAAACAAGTAGCTCGTAAGACAACCCAATCGACCAGGGGACTGAGGAGGCGAGATGACAAGAGGATGAACCCATTAGCTGATGGCCCAACTAATTGGTTGGAGCTTTCCAGACACTGCATTGACCTAAAAACCAGACAACCACTTCAGAAGAACCCAACTGAGCGACCAGGAGGTGAGCCAACTAGTTCAAGAGTTGAACCGATCATCCCAGATTGGTTCGAGCACAAATCTTCACCAACAACAGGTTGCATATGATGTTGACCATAGGTGGTAGTAATTCCTTGTGGCATCAAGGAATTACATTAATATGACCATAACCATTGCTTGTTTGTTTTAATTATTGCATGTTCTCATTTGTGTTATAGCACGTATATGATACATACTATATATGTGTTGATTGGATAATGTAGATGTATTTATACAAACTCCTTCAAATATAATATCAAGTCTAAGGTGCTTCCCAAAAGTGGAACACATGAAAAGATTGATCAACAAAGCATGGGATCCCCAAGCGAGGTGCACTATCTATCTCATGAAAGTGTGATGGTACTAATATGGGCCCACCAAGACGGGTGCAATATTATCATGTTGACTTTTAGATCAAGCTTGACTGGTGATTCTCAGAGAGTCTAAGCCCAAAGGCATGCATATGATCATGGCAAGGATTTGTGCATATCATCTATCAAAGATTTTTATATGATGCAATAGGCATGATTGCCTACCATAATAATTGGTCATGAGCGCTAGTGTTGGTTGGATATAGATGCAATTGTTTTGGATCTTGGCCCACTAGAATATTATATGCTGAAATATTCTAAATTGATATTGGGAGCTAACAATTTGAATAAAATAGTTAGGCGATAGTTAATTAAAGACCTAGTTATAATTTTCAATGTCATCAATTCAAACCAAATATTTTTTTTTGAAAAGTTGCAATATTTCTTTGTAGAATCGAATGTCATACACAAAACATGTTCAAATTGTGACCAATCCTCAAGGACAAAATGGGATAAAGTTCCACAATTTTTTAAGACTTTGAGTAATGTTCCTATTAATGAGTGAGAGCTCTATGTCTTTGATAGACCAGTACCAGAGGAACCCGCTCTGAATGTGCCTAAGGATAAAAGGTTGCTTATTGAAGCATGCCAATGATGTCATAAACATTTGAATACCTAATGATTTGTTGTATGAACTATGAGTTGCATGAAAAACATGGACAATATTGATATGGTTCACATCTTAAGAACCATGTAAAGTAAAGAAGGCATAATGTCTCTAAAGCGCTAATTGAGTGAAAACTAAAAAAGGGAATTCCAATAGAACCCCAAGTGCTCAATGTGATTGCACATATGGAATGACTGGGATTTATCTTAGGTTGAGATTTGACCATGAATATGATTATGCAAGCATTGTATGAATCATATACTCAGTTCATCAAAGGATTGGCATGATGACGCCAAAGTAAGGAATAAGAAGGAGAAATATGTGATGATGATCTACAGAAGTGAGTCCTAGGGAAAAGGCAAGGCTAAGAAGTGTTTTGAGGCTAAGTTGAAGTCCAAGTCTTATACACTCAAATTATGGAGAAGGGAAAGTATAAAAGGAATTTGTCCTTTTTACTTTTAGGAAAAAAAAAAGTGCCACCATTGTCACTTGTCTGAACATTGGAAAGAACTATCCTCATAGATGATGTCAAGAAGAAGATAGAGATAGAGATCTCCACTTTAGGAACCAAGAAGAAGTATGTTAGAACTATGCAGATTAAGGGTTTCTAACTTCACAATTGGGAACCATCATTCATGGGAACATTATAAATTTAGTGAATCACTATTGTGCACTTGCCATTAATGAAAACATTAAATGTTTTGTATGATAAGAACATTATATTTCATTTTAAAAGATATGATCTCTTATGGAAATGCCCTAAGTTAAGACATGATAGTTCTAAAGTTGAATATGTGTATGACACATATATTGAAAGACATGATATCTCAAACAAACTAAATACCTATAGCACTGTCATCTAGAGCACATAGATGAGAAATGCATTTCTAAGAATTCATATGATGGTTGTTAGACACATTTGGTTATTAAAACAATAGAGACATGTTGTCAATATGCCAAAAGCACCTTCACTAGATGTAATGGGAGATCGACTACTCTATTAGGACTAGTACATATTGATGTACACAGAGCTTTTAGAAAGAATGCTAAAGGTAGTTGCGAGTACCTCATCATATTTACTGATGCAATCAATAGATATTGAAATTTTTATTTAACAAAATACAAGTTTGGATCTCTTAAAGTGTTGAAGGAGATCATAAATTAAGTACATAAATGAATTGGTAAAAGTATTAAGTTACATTGATGTGATCAATGCTGAAATATTTTAAATCAAGAGTTTGATGACCTTCTCGAGAGATCGTGATAGTGTATCACATTAAACTCCATATGAACATACTGATGTGTCATAAAGGAGGTGTCACACCTTGTTAAGTCATGGTAAGATTATCAATAACAACTAGCTCATCTTATAATTTCTTTTTGGCATAGGGTTTACACTAAAATAATTTACCGTGTAAATTGGTTCAAAAGACACCATATGATATATGGCATGGCAAGTGTGCCAATGTGTCTTTTGTAGTGATTAGGATTGAAGGCTCATATAAGGAAATAGTTTATTAGATGTCTTTATGCACAAATCACATTAATGGTATCTTGTTGAATACTACTTATATCCAAACCCGACAACAAAGTGTTTGTTTCTAGGATGGCTGAATTTCTAAATGGAAATTAGTTCCAATGGAATCAGTGGGAGTAAAAGTAGAATACGAAATGTTCTTCACAAATAAGAAAACATAGAACCTAAAGATGTACAATAGGAACAAGGATAATCACAAATTGTTGTGGAATCTCAAGTTCCTTATGAAAACACAAAACTCATAGTTCTAGTAGAACATGCCTTGAGTTGGAAAGATTATTATATCTTATAACTCAAAAGGTGTCAAATTGACCTTAGATATGAGTCAAGAACCTACCTTGAAACTATTATGGGACCAAAATTTGAGAAATGGATCAAAGATGGTCTCTATGTACACCAACAAGGTATGACCTTGTAGGATCCACTTAAAGGGGTAAAACCCATAGGATGCATTTGGGACTTTATCAGAAGACCACATGGAAGGGTAGATTGGTTGTAGAGAGTTTCAACCTAGTTTAAATTGTTTAAAATGATGAAGTATTTTCACCAGTTATGATGGTTAAATAAATTTGGATCATGCTTGCTGTTGCAACTTAGTATGACTGTGAGATTTGGCATATGTATGTTAAACCCACATTCCTTAATTGGAATAATTAAAAGGATGTGTATGTGACAAAACCTAATGGTTTTGTAAATATATTAATTCAAATAAAGACTATAAGCTACAAAGGTTAGTCTGTGGATTGAAGTAAGCATCTCAGATCTTATATATTCTATTTGACAAGAAAGTCAAAGATTTTTACTCAATTCAGAATAAAGATGGAATTTGTGATTACAAAACATCTAGTGAGAGCATATTAATATTCCACATAATGATGGGGAATGACATCCTTATCCTAAAAATGTTAAAACTTGGCAAGGAAAGTACCTTCTATATGAAGAGTTTAGGTGAAGCATCCTATGAGATAGGAATCGAGATTTATAGATATAGATTTGGAAAGCTTCTTGACCTAAGTAAGAGCACACATATTAGCATGATGATGAAGGGTTCAGTAAGAAAGACTCAATGAGAGACAACATGTCCATATTACTTGGAGTTAGTCTCCTTTGATCCTAGTGTTTTAGTCCTTATGAAGAACATGAACACATATATATATATATATATATATATATATATATATGTACATATATATATATATATATATATATATGTACATATATATATATATGTACACATATATATATATATATATATATATATATATATATATATATATATATATATAGGGCTTATCTTTAATACCCGGCGGGTAACTAACGGGTAGCTACCCGGAAACATTTCCTGATATTTTTTTTCATACTTCCTGATATTTTTTTTAATTTTTTTTTCACAATTGTAGAGGAACATTTTATCTAGCTCTCCAAAAAATTTGATCAAAAAATAATATCATTTGCCCCCCCAAAATCATAAAACCCGTCCATATATATTAATGACTGCATATATGTATATATATATATACAAACACACACACATATATATATATATATTTTTCACACTTCCTGATATTTTTTAAATTTTTTTTTTTCGGAATTGTAGAGGATAGTTTTGTCTATCTCTCCAAAAAATTTGATCAAAAATAATATCATTTGCCGCCCCAAAATAAAAAAACCCGTCCATATATATTACTGACTGTATATTTTCTGCGCAGTTACTCTTTTGCCTCAGAGTTACTCCAGCATACCATATAGTTACTCTTGCTATTCAGACGGGTTACTCCAGCATACCATATAGTTACTCTTTTGACCCGAGTTACTCCAGCGGGTAGCGAAAATTCTAGCTACCCGCCGGGCAACGAATGAACAGCCATATATATATATATATATATATATATATATATATATATATATATATATATATATATATATATATATATATATATATATCGGTCTATCAATCTTATATGTATTGGGCATGTCAAGAAGGTATATGCTAGATGGCAGTGAGAGTCATTGGACTACCATAAACAACATCTTTATATGCTTGTGAAACACTTTTAGGTTTGGTTCCTATTCTATGATAATAGGGAAGAGTTAGATGTAAAGGGTTACACCCATGCAAGCTTCCAAACTGATAAAATAATCACAATATAAATTTATTTTTGATGACAAATGAGAACTATGAGATAGAAAGGGTTTTGAGCTAATGATAGTTGTTCAAATCTACAAAAGATGCCAAGTATCTCTGTGTTATAAGAACAACATATGATATTGTATGAATCAAGAAGTTCCTATGGGAGCACATGTGTGAGTTTCCAAACGTTGATGGCATAGTAGAAATACTGATGACAACAACGGAACTACTAGTTAGGTTGGGAATCTCAGATAGCATACTGCGACACTTCCATCTCATATGAGTGGTTGTACAATGAATCGATGTGAAAATTGTAAAATACCAACTTAAAGAAAAAGTTTCTAAACCTGCTATGAAGCACTTATGTAAAATATGCGTACTACCCATTTGTCACCATTTATTCATAAAACCTAACTTAGGCCCAAAACTAGGGTTTAGAGTTGACATTAGGGTTCTGAAGTCCCTAATTCTCATGTATATAGCTTCACATGATTTAGCAAGACTAATTGAACATCATTATTATCCTAATATGATTAAGATCTTAGGATATCATTATTTGTCAACACCATTAGGTTATAAATGTATTCAACGTGATCAACAATTCTATATATCACATCTACGAGTTACATGAGATATTTTCATAATAGATTCATGTATAACCTACACATAGAAACTATAATTAAATTTAGGATCTCAAACCATTTATTTAGGATCTACGTAATTTTATTATGGGTTTGATATATACTTCCAATACAATTTGATCTACCATCTACTTATGAAATATTTGCTAGACAATTATTTAGTGACCAATCATTATATTGACACATCAGCACTTATCAAACGAAACTGGGTTAAGGCTGCTAGCCAATGAGATTTGTCCATATTAGTGCCTCTCTCCACATGAGTAACAACCAAGGTAAGGGCTAATTGACCTTGCTTTCCTTTATGCAATAATCAAGACTGGTAAAACATGTCAGGGTACTAGGGTAAAGGATTATCACCTATTCTTATTTGTGAGCTATGGCATTTCATAGTTGTTGAGAGGTCGACTGGAGGTTGAATCTAGCTTCTAGGGCTTTGGAACCTCAATGAAAGATTTATTTTTGTCGATAGCCTATTCTGAACTTGAAGAGCCCAGAGTGAGATCAAGTAGTGGTCAGAGGTGGAGGTTCTAGGGCTAGATCTTATACAAATAATATAGGAGATGAGAAGGGCATAGTTGTAACAAACCACAACTTAGAATCCAACCCTATCCATGATTAAAAAATATTGTGAATTTTTTTTCTTTAAATGAGACCAAACAAGGATTAAAATTTAGAATACATTTACATAAAAAATTAATGATGCGGCATCATTTAAATAAAACCATGAAATATATTACATATATTTTCTTCACTAACATAATGAATAAATAAAAATAAATAATTTTCTTTGGAGTAACATTTGGTAATTTCATGTTCACAAATATTAAGTTTGTAATATAATTTAAATTAATAAGTAATTAATATACATAATGTATATAATGAGAAAAAGGCAGAATTTTGTGCATAATCATATATATATATATATATTTATATTATATATATATATATATATATATATATATATATATATATATATATATAACTCTTTTTGTAACAATGTGACATTAGTAGGACTTCATTAAGTGTTGATATAATGTTTTGATAAAAATAATGATAATGGGTCAAAATTCATAATGGTTCAATAATGCATAAAATGAAATCTCAAAATTAAAATATAATGGTAAAAACGTTTTCTTGGGTGCCAATTATCTTGGTTGTCAAAGTATAACATTATTTGCTTAATAATAACTATCTTATTTCTATTTGAAAAAGAAAATAGTATCAGATGCAAAAGTATTACATCAGTTACTTAAAGTATCAAAAAGGGAAAATCAACTTCAAATTTTAAATCTACTTACCAAGTTTAGCCTATGTGAAAATATTCATATAATTTGGAAAATCTTAAATACTCTAGAGTAATTTAGAAGAGAGAATGTACTTTTAAGCCTAAAATATTAAATAACATGTTAAATAACTCCAAAAGCAAAAATAAATCATAGAGTCGTGTTCCTCATGGTTAGACGTGACAAACTCAATTTTCAATGTTTTATAATGTCATATATATGACTTTGAGATTTTTGTGTATCAAAATGATCCCATAATTTGTCATTGCTTGTAATCATTTAATATATCTATGGTTAAGATTTAATAATTTTTGGGGATCGTTTAAATAATTATGAAATTCATATGTGCCGAAAATAATAGTTTTTGAGATATGTTAGTTAGATGGCTAAATGAATTTTTTTTGGATGAAAATTAGTGGAAGAGTTTCTACACTGATATTGAAGTATGATATAAAATTTTAGATGAATTAGATCTTGTTTGATGGATTAAAAAAATTATACAAGAACTACAGTCGAACTAAATTTAATTGTTCAAATCGTTTACATTATTTTAGCAAAATATTAAACTATCATACAGTCGAACTAAATTTAATGGTTCAAATCTTTTACATTATTTTAGCAAAATAGTAAACTGTCATATCACAACATTCCTTCATCCAAATAAGGTGGAATTTTATATGAATACCTTTAATTACAATTGTTAATTTTTGTAAATTTTGGAGAAATTATGGATTCATAAATTTGGAGATGTGGTTTATAAATAATTTTTGAAATCATGATTATTCAGTATTGTAATTTGAGATACGTTTTAAAGTGTTCATGAGAAGATGAAGTCTTAGTGAAGCATTGTGTTATTTTACTTAAGGATAAGTGCGGATTTAGTAGACAATGATTTATTTTGGAAATCAGAATGGTGGATCTTAATAACAATTATTACTTTTTATATATACTTTGTTAAGAGAATTACATAGAACTCAAAATCTTTTCATTTTTCTCTCTTTATTAAATAGAGACATAGACATAAAAGTTTTGCATAATAAAGAATATGCAGTTAACATCTCAAAACATTTGAAGTTATGAGTTTTCAAGAATACAATATTGAAAAAAAGAATGTATTGCGGTGTATAATGTTGTTTGAAAGGCGTCAATTTAATTTTTTAGTAGGTTGTGGCATACATATGTACAAACATGGTATGGAATATTTATATATAAATTACATCAAGAAATTATGTTAAGGTTTATAAGACTTTTATTCTGGTGGAGATATTTTGTTTTAAAAAAATACATTTTCATGTAAAGAATTAATTACATTGTGAAACATATGCCTTGACAAAAAGTTGTTTGAATAGCCAAACCAAGTAAATATGAGTTATTTTAACAGAATGTGAAATTGAAATTATAAATAAATTTGGAACACAATTTTTATCATGTACATATATAAACACATCCTATTGATTATGTCCGTGCACACAACAAACAACTTAGATTTCTTCCTTGACCCCATCTCTTGTGATTATTTCCAAAGATTGTGACAACAACATGATGTTGCACCAAGATGTCCTTTTCATCTTCATGTTCCTCTTCCTCTTGATCTTCATCTTCATGTTCCTCTTCCTCTTGATCTTGAACATAGAACTCAAGTCAAGTTATGTTTCCAACCCCAAATATTTCTTTGAGCAGTCAACCCAATTTTAGTTTTCTCTTCATCCTATGGACAATAGCCTACACAATGCTTCTTTCTCTTGAGAATACATTACTTGGTTCTAATTTTTGTGAATCATTCTATTCTGAATGACTTTTTTTTGACATAATCTTATACTTTGTTCATGTTGGAACTCTACATGGTGACATGTGCTACTTTTTCCCACTTTATAACTGATGTTTATATTTCACATTCATGTGATGGGAATTTTATATGGATCCTATGATCCCACATTATATTTGTTAGATTTCTCATCCCTCTTACTTTGATTTATTATTTCTTAGTTTTTGTTATGCATCATGTGGTGAATTATAATGTAATGTTACATGTGTTATTTTATGTGGATGTATAAATTCCACAAATTTGAAAATGTAGAGGTGATAATTCCTACGATAGATTTTATTAGATCAAATGTGTATCATGTCCTACTCAGAGCATATATGTATATCTTATTGCTCACCCGATACTCAGAGTAGATGTTTATATGTTCCTACTCACCCGTATGTATGATATATGTGTTATTTCCTACCAACATGTTGAATTTGTTCTAGTATTATCACAAGTGACACACATGGATGTGTTGCTCTTATTTTATCAAATTCTTATTTTTTTATGCCTGATTGGGTAGTCCTTTCATTTTCCTTTTGGAATCCTTGTTTAATTGATGTCCTTTATTCTTTATATTTCTCAATCCATATTTAGTATGCACACACCAATGTTACCTGATACATCTACTTTTAACCTTTTGTTGGGGTATGCTTTCAACCCCTAGGTGTAGGACATAGAAGGCAGGACATGGTGATATATACTTTTTAGGTGCAGCACTGGGGGAGATATATTTGACATAGTTGGTTATCCTTCTACTAGAACCTTATGTTGTAACTTTTAAACCATTTATGGGAGATAATGATATACTTCAACAAATTTGAATATAGTCTTGAATTTTTATTCCGCTGCTATACTTTGTTCTCTTTTTGTATATCATCATTTGAGAAGCAAAAAAAAATGTCTATTTGAGCACATGCTTGAATGTATGTTTGGATATATGAATTTATTTTCAAATTTAGTTGGGAGTGGATCCTATATCAGGTCCCACTCTATACAAAATGGTATCAGAGCCATAGTGTCAGAATTTCAGACTATTTCCATTTTGTCTACCTAATTGAAACCTTACTTTACAAATTCACCCTCTAAGTGAGATACCCTAGAAATGACCTATAATAATTCATGAGATGATGAAAGGTCGATTTAGGATCATAGGAATTACATAAAAATATCATGATGAATAAATCCTTCAGTGATGAGCCTCTAGTTGTAAAAACCATATGATGTAGGTTAGTTATGACATGTATCTTTGAATATAATAAGGGTTGAATTGATGATGAAGTTTAGGTTGTGAGGACAATGAAACAGTAGGATAAGGAGATCTAAAATGGAAATTATGACTTCATTTCTCTGTTTGATTTTGGGCCAAAGTTTTGTTATGAAACTATTTTCTTTATAATACTATATGTACAAAATAATTGTGGATTTTATCAAAGTTTTTCTTGAACTAAGTCACAATGAAGAAATAGGTATAGTTTTAGTGGAGAAACCCTAGGATCAGTTGATATAGATATCCTATACCCTACTTTTGATTATGAAAGTAATGTAGTGCCCAAGTTTTGGGAAAGTCCATCCTTTGAGCTTATGGTGTTGCTTGACTTAGTAGGTAAAACTTTTTAACGGGGTGGAGTACATGTGATATTTTATATTGGGATGTTTAGATTTTGAGGAAAAAATCATTTAAAAGGGTGGAGTGTTATAACGAATAAGAACATAGAATCCTACCCTGTCCCATGATAAAAGGTTAGTGAAGTTTGTTCTTTAGATGTGACCAAACAAGGATTAAAATTTATAATACATCTACATAATAATTTAATGACGTGGAAACATGTAAATAAAATAATAAAATATATTAAATATAATTTCTTTACTAACATAATGGCTGAATAAAAATAAATAATTTTCTTTAGAGTAACATTTGATAATTTCATGTTCATAAATATTAAAATTGTCATATAATTTAAATAAAGAAAAACTAATGGACATAATGTATAAGATGACTAAATTGCATAACTTCATGCACTAGCACACACACACACACACACACAAATATATATATATATATATATATCTGTGTGTGTGTGTATATATATGTATATATATATATGCATATATATATATGTATATATATGTATATATGTATATATGTATATATATGTATATATATATATGTATATATATGTATATATATATGTATATATATATATATATATATATATATATATATATATGTACAATATATATCTCTGTGTGTTTATAAATAACTCTTTTTTTAATAATCTGATATTAGCAGGACTTAATTAAGTTTTGATAAATATAATGATATGTGTCAAAATGCCCGATGGTTCCATAACATATAAAAATAACTCTCAAAACTAATTTATAATGGTAAAAATGTTTTCTTGGGTACCAATTAGTTTGGTTGTCAAAGTTTCACATTATTTTCTTAATAATAAATATCTTATTTATATTCAGAAAAGAAAACAAGATAAGAGCCAAAAGCATTAAAAAATTACTAAAAGTCTCAAAAAGAGAAAATAAACTTCAAATTCAAAATCCACATACCAAGTTTAGCCTACGTGTAAATTTTCATCTAATTTGCACAATCTTAAATACGTTAGTGCAATTTAGGAGTGATAATGTACTTTTAATGCCAAAATATTAAATACCATGTTAAATATCTCGAAACGGAAAATTAATCACAGAATCAAGTTCCTCATGTTTCGATGTGACAAACTCGATTTTCAATGTTTTATAATTTAATATATATGAATTTGAGATTTTGATGTTTCCAAATGACCCCAAAATTTTCACTATAGCTTATAATCATTTATTAGATCTATGGTTAAGATTGTAGAATTTTTAGAGATCGTTTGAATACTTATGAACTTCATATGTTTCAAAAATAATAGTTTTTGGAGATATTTTATTTATATAGCTAAATGAAATTATTTTTTGATAAAAAATATTGAAAATGTTTCTACACTAGTAATGAAGTGTGATATAAAATTTCATACCAATCAGAGCTTGTTTGATGGATCAAAAAAATTATACAAGAACTATAGTCGAACTAAATTTAATGGTTCAAAACATTTAAATTATTATGGGGAAATAATAAAACTTTCAGATCACGGGATTCCTTTGTCCAAATAAGGTAAAATTCTAAATGAATTATTTGTATTACAATTGTAATTTTTGAAAATTTTAAAAAAAATTATGGATCCAGCATTATGGATATATGGTTTATAAATGACGTTTGAAATCATGATTAATGGGTGATGTGATTTGAAATATGTTTTAAAGTGTTCACAAGAAAAAAAAACTTAGTGAAGCATTGTGTTATTTTATTTAAGGATGAGTGTGAATTTGGAAGACAAGGATTTATTTTGGAAATCAGAATGATGTTTTGATGGTTTGGTGAATCATAATGACAATTATTACTTTTTACATATACTTTGATAAGAGAATTATGTAGACCTTCAAATCTTTCCATTTTCTCTCTCTTTATTAAATAGTGAGATATAAATAGAAGTTTTACATAATAAATAATATTTGGTTAACAATTTATAAAGTTGGAAGTTATGGGTTTTCAAGGTTACATTACTTCGAAAAAGAATGTATTGAGGTGTATAATGTTGTTTTACAAATGTCAATTTGATTTAGTAGTAGGTTGTGGCATACATAATGTACAAAGATGATATGAATATTGATATATAAATTACACCAACTAATTATGTTAGGAGATATAAGATATTTCTTGTGTTGAAGAAGTTTTAAAAAAATCCTGTAAAGAATTAATTTCATTATGAAACATATGCCTTGACCAAACAATTATTTGAATGGTCAAATTAAGTAAATATGAGTGTCTTTTAACATAATGTGATATTAAAATTATAAATTAAGTTGGACCACAACTTTACTTCTCTACTTATATAAACACTCTGTATTGACTATGTCCATGCACACAACAAACAACTTCGATTTCTTCCTTGACCCCTCTCTTGTGATTGTGTCCCAAGATTGTGACGACAACACACTATTGCAGCAAGATGTCCTCTTCTTCTTCCTCTTTCTCTTGATTTCTAACTGAGCACTCAAGTGAAGGTATGTTTGCATCCCCTATTATTTCTTTGAGCAATTAACCCATTTTTATTTTTCTCATGGTCCTATGGAAAATAGCCTGCACAATGTCTCTTTCTCTTAAGAATATATTACTTGGTTATAATTTTTGTAAATCATTCTACTCTGAAGGAATTGTTTTGAGTTAATTTTATACTTTGTTCATGATGGAACTCTACATGATGGCATGTGTTACTTTTTCCCACTTTTGTAGTGGATGTTTATATTGCACATTTATGTATGGGAATTTTATATGGATCCTATAATACCACATTATATCTGTTAGATGCTCTCATCCCTCATACTTTGATTTATTATTACTTATTCTTTTGTTATGAATCATGTGGTGACTATTGGTATAATATTACACATGTTATTTTATGTGGATGTGTAAATTTCCATAAAGATTAAAATGTAGAGATGATAATTCTTGTAATAGATATTACTAGAGAAGATGTGTATATGTTCTTGCTCACCCCATATTCATAGTAGATGTGTATATATTCATACTCACCACATATTTTTGGTAGACGGGTTATTTCCTACCAACATGTTAATATTGTTCTTTTATTGTCACAGGTGAAACACATGGATTTCTTGCTCTTACGTTATTGAATTCTTATTTCTTTTATATCTGATTGGGTAGTCATTTCCTTTTCCTTTCGGAAGCATAGTTTATTTGACATACTTCATTATTTATATTTTTTTAAATTCATATTTAGTATGCACATACCATCGTTTGGTGATACAACTACTTTTCTCCTCTTGTTGGGGTATGATTCCAACCCCAGATGTAGGACTTGGAAGATTGGACATGGTAATATGGACTTTCTTGGTGAAGCACTTAGGGAGATAGAGTTGACATAGTTGGTTATCCTTCTACTATATCCTTATGTTGTAACTTCCGCATAAACCCTATGTGGGAGACAATGATGTACTTCTATAAAATTGAATATAGTCACAAATTTTTATTCCACTTCTATACTTTGGCCTCTTCTCTTTTTATATATCATCATTAGAGAAGAAAATATGTCTATTTGAGCAAGATTCAAAGTATGTTTGGATAGATAGTTTATTCTCAAATTTATTAGGGAGTGGATCCCATATCAGGTCCCACTCTTTATAGTGTACTATCTCTATTTTTGGTGAAGGAAGACATCAATGTCATTCACAGAGGTCTGGTAGTTCTTCTCCATCATCTGACAACTTTTGTAGTTGCATGGGGTCTATTCTTTGACTGAGAACATCACTCAAAAAGTGTTAGAGGATATAACTTCACCACAAAGGTTCCTCATCGAGTGTCATGACTACGTAAGCTAGTGTATACCTTTGTAGAGTCTTTAGAAAGCTCTGGGACAATCTTATTGGCCACATATGGTCAGAACCTATGGGTATGCATGTCGGTTGCAACAATTGTAAGTGGACTCCGGTGGTATGGTTCGAGAGGTTCAAGGTTAATTGAAAGTACGAAGTGAGTCTACCTTTGTGAGGGTTCTTTGTGAGGCCTTATATAGGTGTGGGGTGCATAGGTGGGTCATTACTACTGATCACTAATTACGGAATTTTAAGTAATGAGGGCATTAACTCTCAAGGTAGATATTGTTGGGAAACAGGGTGATATATATAGAAGCGGAAAGAAAAAATTAATTCCCCATTCCCTAGTCAACAAGATCTCATCAACAACTATGAGATGGGAAAGAAGGTTGCAATACATAAACCTGGTCCGATATCAAGTTGTAACATCCCAGGATTTGATGCCTCAGATAACATGATCCTAAAAAGAATGATTGAACTACCCATATCACCAAGGTGCACCTCCTTTTCCGGGAGCCCATCACTAAGAACTCCATAGTTAAGTGTGCTTTGCTTGGAGTAGACTAGGATGGGTGACCAGTTAGGAAGTTAATCCTGGCTTGTGCGTGAGTGTGGACAAAGCACCTTGTTAAGGATAGTGGTGGTCTGTGGGGCCAGTCGTCATTCCTGAAACTCTACTAGAGCCTTGGGAAGTGGGCCCATGTGTTACAAATGGTATCATAGCCCATTCCCCTCCAGTAGGTGGGGCCCAGATGGGCATGTGGCATGCTAGTCTTGAGCCGTGTGGTCCAGGGATGTTGGAAAGGGCTATTCGCTGAGACGATATGGAGCCACCCTTGCACTGGTAGTCGTGATCGGGAGCTGGGTGTCTATGGGCCATTGTGGGTCTGCACTGAAATGGGGAAGAGATTATGAGGCCATATAGTTGAGTCTTGACGAGGACGTCAAGAGTCTAATTGGGGGAGATTGTAACATCCCAGGATTTGAGGCCTCAGATAACATGATCCTAAAAAGAATGATTGAACTACCCATATCACAAAGGTGCACCTCCTTTTCCGGGAGCCCATCACTAAGAACTCCATAGTTAAGCATGCTTGGCTTAGAGTAGTAGTAGGATGGGTGACCAGTTGGGAAGTTAATCCTAGCTTGCATGTGAGTGTGGACAAAGTGCCTTGTTAAGGCTAGTGGTGGTCTGTGGGGTCATTTGTCATTCTTGAAACTCTACTAGAGCCTTGGGTAGTGGGCCCGAGCATTACACAAGTCGAGTGACAATGCTTGTTGCAGTGTGCTACTACATCGAGTTGCACCTTGTCGGCTATCATTGTCTGCCTCTTGGTCTTGCACCATAGACGGCTATGGATGGTATTCTCCTAGAAACAGGAAAAGGCATCCTTCCCTCTAGAGTAGTCCATGTGGACCACTATGCACTCCATGTTATGCTACCAAAGCCAACAAGGTGTTGTCCCTTCCAACCTCAACCTACTAGAGTTGATTCACCCTCCCAATTTCTCTCCCTTGTTGTTCCTCCCTTTGATGGGTAGACTTGCTTGGATTTCTTGGTTACCACAACCATAGGGGACAAAAATTGTAAGAGATTATTGTTGTGTAAGGAAAGACCTCAGTGCCCCTCTATTTATAGTACGACTAGGGTCAGGATTTCTAGTCGATCTGGGAGTCGAAAAGACATAAATCATGAATTTTCTGCACTCTGTGAATGGCAAACCATTTGGTTCACTCTCCAATTGATCGGTTCATGGGGGAACCAATCAATTCATCTCATAAAATGGTCAGTTCATGGACTTTCTTGTTCTAACACATTGTTAATCAATGTACAATTAATGAAAAACATGACATCAACATCAATCCTTCATCCAATTGAATTTACCATTGACTCTGGTGGTTCATTACATGAATTGATTGTTTGAGACAATGAACCGGTTGGTTCAGTTAGTGAACTTGGGTAGTTCATGACCTGGTACAGGAATTGTTCAACCAATTTCATTTCCAATTGACCTGACACTCCAACCAATTGGTTCAACATCTGAATACCTTTAGTAATCAAGTTAAACATCGTTCATGAATAAACTCATATTTCAGGTACATCCTATGTGTGTGACCAAATAGGTCTCAATTTATGTTGGCAGTGAATGTCCATAACTAACTTATGACATCACAAGCAATGAGTTGTATCTTGCAATGCATCATTTCTTAGCCAAGTAATTTGGAAACTTGCAGAACAACTTCAACCTGAAATTTTTGATGAATGTTATAATGATCGTATAGTTCCTTCGTCTCTAAAATCCTAATTGAACTTGAGGCATGGAATCATCATCCTCTTCATAGTTCAATCCATATTCCTTAAATTAGAGAAGACTGACTGAGATGCATCTGATCTCACATATCACATAGAGTCATATGAGAATGGCCATATATTTATCAGTCTCGCGTAGATATCAATCTCCTTTAGGAGGGACAAATCCCATCTATATCACTCACACTCAATCCTCATGTGTCACAGAGTACCTGAGTGTTGCATGTA
The DNA here is from genome assembly GCA_963693085.1 of Alisma plantago-aquatica. NCBI lineage: Eukaryota > Viridiplantae > Streptophyta > Magnoliopsida > Alismatales > Alismataceae > Alisma > Alisma plantago-aquatica. The sequence goes on along the minus strand of OY856409.1, from coordinate 670,575,996 downwards.
TGGTAATACTTATTTAGGGTCACCTTGGATGATGTCAAAGTACAATGAATGACATGTGATGAGTGTAGTGACTTTAGGTCAAAGAACCACAATCACCACTATCACTATGAGGGTTGATTCTAACTAGCATTCCAAGGTCTCCATGTATCACTCTCAAGGTGGGTCTGTCTGGTACACTATTCTCTAACAAGTACCTATGTGATTGACCTGATATCACATGTCATGACCGATGGGACTCCATCATTAGTCAACACACACTCTAGTCTTATCTATTATTATTGTCTATTTTTCTTCCACAATAGTATCTGACTAGGTAAATAAAAAGAATGTATATAATCTTGTCATACATACGATGTCATTGTCTAGGTCCTCAACCTGAAGACATATGTAATTGAGTAACATCATTCTCTCGACGTCTAGTTATGTGTGTGTCATCATATCATGACTTAAACAAACATAATAGACATAATTACCTTTATCATTATCAAATCAAGTATCTAATGCCCCAATACAATAATCATATGATTGGATGTCTGGGCATACATACAAATAGACTCCCACTTGCACTTAGAGCCAATCACAGATGAATCTTATTCCAAATGATCCTAACATGTCCATCATGCTTTTTTTGCACAAGTATTTTTATAGAGGGTTAGAAACATTTGCTTCAAGTCAATATTTTTCATGTTCCACATCTCCTTATTGTAAGACATTTCATATGAGATGGAAGTGTCAATGTATGGTATCTCTGATTCCTTATCTATCTAATAGCTCCACTGTTTTCAAAGTAATTATATTGTGTCATTAATTGTTGGAACCTTTCATAAGTTCATTGATATGAACTTCTTAATCCATAAAATATTCTTTATTGTTCACACAACAACAAGGTTGTAGAATTAAACAACTGTCCCTTGCTCAGTACTTTTTTGACTTACAATTCTATTTTAAGGTCAAATAAAAATTATGATTGTGATTATAAATTTTATTTGTCATTTTGAATGCTTATATCGATGTATATGTTTTACACCCAACTCTTCCTTATTATCATAACCATGGAACCAATACTTTTAGTTATTTATAAGTACTTATGGATGTTCTTTATATGGCATTCAATTACCCTTATTGGAATCTGACATATATTCACTCCTCATGTCCAATACATGCCAGATAACTGGATATCCTCTCATCATGTCCAATACATATGAGATAATAGACAAATATATATCTTCTCATCATGCCTAACATGTGAGATAACAGGATGAGTACATAACATTGCATGCATGGATCCAATTGTGAATGCATATGGCATTGTATTCATGTCTCCCATTCTTCACAAGAACTAAGAAACTTGACACTTCCCATGGGACATGGTTATTTTTTCTCCCATTGAGTTCACCATGCTTAAACCTTTCTAAGTCTATCTCTATAGATCTCACTTCCTATCATATAGGATGCCTCACCTAAATCCTTCAGAGGCATGTACTTCCCTGCTAGGTTTCAACATTTGTAGTATAAGGATGTTATTACCCATCATCATGTGGAATATCAATATACTCCCACTAAATCTTTTATAATTACATATTTCATCTAAATTTTAACTAAAGTCAGACTCTTTAACTATCTTGTCAAATTGAAGATTCTAGCAATGAGATGCTCCTAATTCTATAGATTGACCTTTGTATCTTATAGACTTCATTTGCATTATTGGATTTAGAAGACCTTTAGTCTATGCCATGTACACATCCTCATAACTATTCCAGTTAAGTAATATAATTTTAACATCCATATGCCAAATATTAAAGTCATAATAAGATGTAATGGCAAGCATGATCCTAATGGATTCAACCATGGAAACTAGTGAAAAGATTTTATCATGTTCGACACCTTAAACTTGTTTGAAATTCTTTACAACGAATATAACATTACATGTTGTTCATCTTCTTGAAGACCCAATTACAACCTATGGGCTTTACCCTATTTAATGGATCACCCAAGGTCATACCTTGTTGGTGTACATAGATTCCAACTTGGATGTAATGGCTTCAAGGCATTTGTCATATTCTAGTCCCTAAATAGCATCTCAGTAGGCTTAGCGACTCATCATAAATGACCAACATACTACCTTATTGAGCAATAAGATATCATAATCTTTCAAGATTAAGGAGTGTTATACTAGATCTTTGAGTTTTTTGTTACACAAGGAACCAAAGATTCTACATCAACTTGTGATTCTCCTTGTTCCTATTGCATCTCTTTAGGTTTAATGCTTAATTGTTGGTCTCGAACTTTTTGAAGTTCTTCTTTTCCATGAATGATTCATTTGGAATTAAATTCCTCTTCAGGAATATAACTATCCTAGCAAGAAAACACATTTGTTTTGGATTAGAATATAAAGTAGTATTCTACAAAATAACATTTATCTGATTTGTACATAAATTTTTTCTAAGAAACTATTTTTGTATATAAGATTGCATTCCTAATCTTTATAAAATACATATTAGGACACTTACCATTCCACAATCCCATGTGGTGTCTTTTGAACCAATTTAGGCAGTACTTTATTTAGTGTAAAGAATGTGTCAAAAGGTAATTGGAAAACTATCTAGATATAATTATAATCACCACCATGACTAATAGGGTGTGATTCATTCTTTATGATACACTTTCATGTTATACTTATCATTGTGTTTCACGTGGTGCCCATCATGACAGCTTATCATGGTCTTCCAGAAGGTTCTCAAACTCTTGGTTTAAATTATTTTCATGTTGATAATGTCGAGGTGTTTTAATACATTTACCATTCTTGTTATGTACTTCATGCATGATTTCCTAAAACACTTCAAGAGATTCATACTTGTATTTCATTAAACACAAACTACTATATCTACTGAGTTCATCAGTCATTATGATGAAGTACTATTGACAACCTCTAGCATGTATTCCAAATGGTCTATATATATCAGTATGTATGAGTCCTAATAGAGTGGCCTCTCCCACTACATTTGGTAAAGTTGCTTTTGTCATATTTCTCAATAAACATGACTTACATATCTCTATTGGTTCTATAACCAAAAGAGTCAATGCATTCCTTATTTGTGTGATCTAGATGATAATTCTATATATATTTATTATTTGAGTTAACAAGTCATTCTATATATGTGTCATACATATATGTCTCTACAACTATGAAGTATAGATCATGAGACATAAGGAACTCAAATATTCAATCTTATATATCAAAATGAAACAATATTTTATTCATAATATTCTTAATGGTAGGTACATAAGAGAAATTCATTAGTTCTATTACATGCCCTCTTGGCTAAATGACAAATTCCAATTGTACAGGGAACAACTCTTACTCTGCACAACTTGTAGCTTACTTCTTCTCAGGTCCTGAAGTGGAAATCACTATCTCTTTCTTCTACCTCTTAATTTCCTTCAAGTACAAAGGACATATTCCTTTTTCACTTACCTTTTCCTTTAACTTGAAGTAAAAGACTTGGACTTCAGCTTAGCCTCAAAACTCTTCTTGGGCTTGCCTTTGTCATTGGATTTCACTTTGTTGGTCATCATCATAGGTTTTTCTTTATTCATTCTTTCTTCAACATTTATTAACATGCTAAGTAGTTCTAACAACAATTTAGCCAAGTTACTCAAGTAGTAACACTCGATAAACTGGTTATGATTCAAACAACAATTGTAGAATCATACTCATTGCAAACTCTTGAATCAAATGGAATCCCACTGTCTCTAGATGTTAAACATGCCTAATCATATTGAGGACATGGAGCTCTATTGGCTCTCCTTTTTTCATCTTGCAATCAAATATAACCTTTGATACATTGTACCTTTATTGCTTTGTGTGATTTTGGAACATATTCTTAAGATGCGTGACCATCTCAATAATCCCCATATCTTCATGCTGCTCATGGAACTCACAGTTCATACAACATAGAATAAGGTGCTTAATGTCCAAGTCATCGTTGACATGCTTCCAATAAGCATCTACCTCATCCCTAGGGACATCATGAGTAGGTTACTCTAGCACTAGTGTATTAAAAAAATAGAGCTTATGGTCATCATTGAGAACCCTTATAAAAGTCCACAACCAGTCATGGAAGTTTTTGTTAGTAGAGCTTGTTCTTCTTAAGAACTGATTACAATGATGATTTGTTTGACATTTGTTTCTACAAAAGAAATTAGCAATTTATCAAAACACTTTTGATTAATCAGATCTGATAGCATAGATGATACAAATTAGGACTTTAATTAACTATTTATCCCACTATGTTGTTCATATTTATAGCCCTCACCACCAATTTGGAAGATTTTATCATTCAACCTTCTAGTGAGCCAGGGTCCATGTTTCATCAAATCATGAGTGAGCTTTAGATGATCACCCTCAACTTGACTATTTAGGTAGAGAATGTTTGTCAATTACATCTCATGCAATTGTTGGATAGATGGTGCACACAACTCTTTGTCAAAATCCATATCATGCTTCTAGGTACGCAATATCATTAAGATCGCCCAGTTAAGCCTGACCAAAAATCCAACACAATAGAGTATGCACCCTTCTATGGAAAATATGCATATCTACCATGACACTTCTACGAGATGAACAATGCACCACACTTTGGCATAACCTACGCTCATTCGATCAATTTTTTCATGTGTGTTGCATATGGAAAGCATCAAAGACTTAATATTATGTAAAGGGATTTTAAATTAATACATATGCATATCCAATCACTACATATGTATAGTATGTATCATATACATGTTATAACCATAATGAAAACATGCAGTAATAAACACAAGCAATGGTTATGGCTATTCTATTATAATTCCTTGGAGACACAAAGAACTAGTACCACCTAAGTTCTGCATCATATGTAGCAACCTGTTGTTGATGATGATCTATGTTCAACCAATCTAGAACAATCACTTCAACCCTTAAATTGATCAGTTGGGTTCATGGTCAATTGCTTGATTGCTTGAAACAATTGTTTGGCATACGGTCCATGTGACGTCCGGAATCCTCCAATCAGTCAGTTGTGCCACTAGTCAATTGGTTGTCTCTTCCTATCATCAACCTCCTTGGTCATCCAGCCAATCGCTTCTCTTTGTGAGATGGTCATGTTTTCAGTTGAGCCATTCATTTCATCTAGGCAGATGTTCTACTTTTTCCATAATAGGAATTAAAATATATTCTATTATATTTTAACATGTTACATGGTAATTGATAAACTTCAAGTTACATTCAAGGGGATCATAGGATGGAAAGAATTAATACTTTTACATATAAAAAATAAGAGAGAGGCTCAACATGAAAATTGAGATATATAAACAAGAATAACAATCATCCAACCAAGCACAAGTGGTCTAGGGGTATAGATCATAACAATGCTACCAATCACCATCAAAATGATTTTAAGATGACACGTGTATGTTGCATATATGTGTATATGTATATGTATATATATAGATTTGTGGGATCATATGTAGTATTTAATCAGATATGCACATTAATATTTTAAATATTTACATTATCTGAAATAAATAAATGATAAAACCAAAATCCAATTAAATACCAACACATAGTAAATTGATGTGGCTCTAGTACCACGGCTAGCAAATTGAGTAGACATATATGGAAATGGAAACAAAAATTCAGCATGTAATTCCCTAGTCAACAAGATATCTTTTACAACTATGAGATGGGAAAGAAGATTGCAAGACATACACATAGTCCTGGAGCAAGTCCAGCGACAATGCTTGTTATAGTATGATACTACATCGAGTTTTACCTTCATCGTAGGACTCCTAACAATCAGAAAACACCTCATCACCTATAGAGTAGTCTTGGAGGGCCATTGAGAACTCCATGTTGCACTAACAAAGCCAACATCAATGAATTGTCCCTTCAAATGTCAACCTAGTAGAGTTTATTCACGGTGAACTGGGAGCTGAATTGCATGTACCAGTCTTTTGAGACCATAAATTGGATGGTTCATGCCATAGTTTAGAAATTGTTCAACCAATGCCATTTCTAGTTGACCTAGTACTCCCATCGATCAGGTCAACACATGAACTTGTCAGTTCATAGTTCACTGAGTCAATTTTAAAAAAATGTTGTTTATATTGAATACCTAAACACTTTTATTAATAACTTTAAATATCATTCATTAATAAACTCCTATTCTAGGAGCATCATATGCATATGACTCTATAGGTCCCAATCTACATTGGCAGTGAATGTCCATAACTAACTTATGACATCAAAAGCAATGAACGATATCTAGAAGCACATAATTGCCATTCAAGTAATTTGGAAAGATGTAGAACAACTTCGACCTACAATTCATGATAAGTGTTATAGTGATCATATAGTTACTTTGTCTATGATATCCTGATTGAACTCTTGGCATGGAATCATCATCATCTTCAATGTTCAATCCATGATTCTTGAACTAGAGAAAACTATCTGAGATTTGTGTGATCTCACATATCACATATTGAGTCACATGAGAATGGCCATGCATTTATCAGTCTCTCTTATTAAGTGGCTTCAATTTCAATCTCATGTAGGAGAAACAAATCCCATCTAAATCACTCACCCTCAATCCCCATGTGTCACAGAGCACCCGAGCATCACCTTTATGGTAACTCTTATTCAAGGTCACGTTGGATGATGTCAAAGTACAATGAATGACATTTTATGATTGCAGTGACTTCAGGTCTAAGAACCCCAATCACCACTATCATTATGAGAGTTGATTCTGACTTCCATGCCATGGTCTTCATGTATCACTCTCAAGTTAGGTCTATCTGGTACATTTCTCTCTAACAAGGACCTATGTGTTTGACTTGATATTACATTTCATGAATAATGAGACTGTATCATCAATCAACACACACTCAAGTAGTATGTATTACTATTGTCCATTTAGATTCCATAGTAATATATGTCTAGGGACATAACAAGAATGCACATACTCCTATCATACATATGCTCATTGTTTAGGTCCTCAACTTGGCGACATATGTCATTGAGTAACATCATTCTTTAGACATCTACTTATGTTTGTGTCATCATATCATGATTGAGACAAACATGATAGACACAATCACCAATTATCACTATCAAATTAAGTATCTAATTCCCCAATACAATGATCATATTGGCTCGCTGGGCATACATACCTATAGACTCCCACTTCCACTTAGAGCCAATCACCCATAAATCTTACTCAAAGTGATCTTAACATATCCATCATGTTTTTGCACCACAAGTACTTTTCTAGCGAGTTAGCAACATTTGATTCATGTCGTATATTGCAAGTTTCATATCTCCTTATTGTATGATGCTTCATATGAGATGAAAGTGTCATAGAATGCCATTTCAAATTCTTTGCCTATACAATTTCTCAATTTTTGTCACAATGTTAGTAACGACCACCTCCCGATAACCCCCAATTAAGGGAGACCAAGAGGTCAGAGCCGTTATCCCAATTTTTGGTTCAAAGGTTCGACAAATAATCAATAATAATTAGCAAATTCTACCAGACTAAACTAAAAACTAGTATAAAATAAAACTTTGCATACCTTATTCAAAAACATGGATATCTACTACTATCCACATCTGGAGTCTATTTTAACTAATCTTCCTTTTTACTTTAATTCTTATTTTAATTCCACATATGCCACTTTATTGTTTATCCTTTTCAATCTTGTACCTAAAACACTTACAAACAAAATGTCGGTCAGCATAAATGAATATGCTGGTATGTGGGGACAACCAAAATTTCACAAATATGGCTAACAATTTAAATATCACAATCAAGTTAATTAACAAGCCAAAAGTACACTTTCAATGTGACATTCTCCACCGCTTTTGCCCTAGCCATGGTATACCCCCTTTTGGGTTTCTCTTTTGCCAATGACTTAAGGCCACCTTCTCAATCCTGAGCTTGGTGCCTGGGGTCACCTCTCATAGTGCCCATTAGTCATTCTATAAAGACCACCTTCTCAATCCCGAGCTTGGTGTCTGGGGTCACCACTCATGGTGCCCATTGGTCTTCCCTCCTGGGCTTGACCTTTCGGCATCACCATCAGGGTGGCATGTAGGTGCCAGAATGCACACTTCTATTATTATTGTGATAATCGTAGTGACTTTATGATTGGCAAGTATGAACATCCAAACTGATAAGTTGCATTCAATGTGATGAATCATCTGGGAAACTCTTCGGGAAACTAATGCAAATAACCTTAATTAACCACATACCTCTCAGGCTGATTTGAGACAGAATTAATCCAATCAATGCAAGAAATCCAATAGGCAAGCAAGTACACAAAGAGATCCTGAAATATCAATACAATTTCCTATCATTGATCATTCCATCAAGATCTATTAAACCTGGCTCACTTCCTAGGGTTTGTAGCCCACTTTTATAGTTTCCATTGAAATTAGGGTTTTACTTCATTTATACAATTTTAAACCCTAATTTTTATACAATTACTCACAAACCCTAACTATGTCATCTATACTTCACGAAAGATATTAAGGTTACATTTTAACAACCTATAACCTTAATTTTAGATTAAAGGCACAATTAAACATCAATTAAGTCCATTATGCCTCTTTTACATTAAAACTACCATTTTTATCCTTTATTCATGACACGATCATTAGGCCCAATCATCATCTTTGGTTTCTTTCGGATGAGCAACTTATCTCTATTTATCAATAATTCCATATTTATCCATTAGAAAACCCTAATTACTATATTAAGGGTATTTATCCACAATTAGGAACTTTTATACTCAAAATAGCTTAGAACCATCATATCTCAACTTTATTCATGAATTTGAACAATTAAAGCCATTAAGAGTCACAATGAATAACATTAGGGTTTCAAGACCCATCAAAGCTTGTTCATATACATGGAACTCTAAATTAAACCAATTAGGTGCAAAGTTCATCTTTTTGTTCTTAATGTACCTTTTTATGATTAACATGTTAATATCAACTTTAATCACCCATAAAACCCTTCTAAATACATTAATCATCTCAAAATAGGGTTTCTAAATGCTTAATCATTCTCAGATGAGGTAAAAACCCTAATTCATGCAAGAAACATCTAGATCAGATTACAGTTCATCGTTAACTATTAAATAGGTTGCAATTACTCAATTTCATCAATAAAGCAACATGAGCATAATCGATATGCTCAATTAGGGTTTCTTAATCTAATACATAAGCACTTTTCATTAGATTAACACACTTTTGAAAATAGGAACAAATTCAGGTTCTCAAACCAATTTTATTGTGTTCCTCGTATTTTTCTAAGAAACTTTCATGTTTTAACTTTATTCATCGAAGCTTCCTATCAAAAGTTATGATTTTCACAAGAAAAGATATTAACTTGAATTATTTGTTATTTCTAGAAAAACGTTGGCCGTTAGATCGATGATTCGTTGGATCACGCTGCATCCAACGATCCACGATCGCGCGCCTCACCCAGTTTGGAAATAATCAAAAGCCAGGAATGCCCTTACCCAAATAATGGTGGCAGATGGGTATTTTGGTAAAGGATCAGGTGGTCATCTTCTTCCTCACTCCAAAGTGAGTAGCGAACCCGCAGTCAACCTGGTGGTTGACTCTGAGATCTCGTCCACCGGCGGGCGAGCTAGGAGGTTAGGAAACTTCATCTCCCTCACACAAACTCCACCCATGATCCAATTTCTTCTTCTCTCTGTTCCTTCATCGCTAACCAGGTGTGGTTCCCCTCCGACGTTATCTGCTTCTCAATAGGGTCTTAGGTCTACTCAATTCCTTGAATTGGTGGCACCATGAAGACCGTCTCCGTGCCACGGTTATTAGAGTGTAGGTTTACTCGCATAGTTGTGCACACTACCCTACATATAGGGTGGCCATTGAGTCCTCGGTGAATTGGGGACTCCCCCGTTACATGACGAAACCCCACCAACCTTGGGGTGGTTGGGTTTAGAGCAAGCTCATGAAGGAGATGGACTCCTTCCCATCTTCGTAGATGGCTTCCAACTCACGAAAATTTAATCAAAAAATATAATAGCCTAGTCTCTGATAGTCCAGATCCTGGTGTGATTGGGATTTTTCCCAGGCCGTGGATCATGGATCCAATGATCACAGATGAGCGCCCAAAATAAAAAATTAGGATTTAATCCCAGATAAATCGTGACACATGATCATTATGCCATTAATGTCCACACTTTAGGGTATTTTGTAAATTGCATAACTTGGAATCCGAGCATTGTTTTTCAACCAAATTTTAGGGAAATCTTTAGATTTGCATTATCTTCCTTTATTCCAATTTTGAGCCTTATACTCGAAAGGAAAGATATTATTTCTTCACATGCAAGTAAATGTTTAATAAAACTCATTTAAACATAATTTCTCTCATAATACTTTATTTTCTTAATTGTGATTCCTTGTTCTATTAGAAACCATGTGAACATGAAATCTTTTCCAAGATGGATCCATTATCCATATTTACACACATATTCTTGTAATATTATCATTATCTCACATTTCTTCTAAATAAAGCAATATTTAATTGATCTTTTCTCTTTCTTGTTTCATTATCTTTGCAACATTGGACTCATTGGAACCCAAGAGGCACGAAATCCACCTTTGGATATCATTCCTTTGCCTTCTAGAGGTTTCTACGTCTTTCTTTTCTCTGTTTTCTTATTTACTAATTTAATAATGGAGTTTCCTTTGTCTTTTCCTTGTTATTGGGCCCAATAGCCAATAAAGCCCACAAAACAACCAACAAGGCTATTGTAAACAAAATCCATTTATTCAAAACAAATTATATCATTATTTGTTCAAATATCTTTAATAAGAGAAATTACATTTCTCACCAAAAGAACCCAAAAATTGGGGTTGTAACATCCTTCCCCTCTAATAGGAATTTTGCCCTCAAAATTCCACCATGCACACAAACAAACATGATAAGCCTTTCTTATGTCCATCACAGCTCCCATGTGGCCTCACTCTTTCCATGGTGCTTCCCAAGAACCTTCATCATCTCATATTCTTTCATCAGAGTTCTCTCTCACCTTGGTATATCGTACCCTCATAGGTGACTCAGGACATTTCAACCTCTCATAAAGTTGAATAGGTTCAGGGCTCAGCACATAGCTTGGGTACCTCACATAGTGCTCTAGATCAGACTCACAGAACACATTATACATCATGTTATCCTGAGGGGTAAGGCTAAACCTAACCATCACAAATGGACCCATGTATCAGGGACTCATCTTCCTCAGTTGTAGCTCAGAGGGGTCGGATTTTTACATCACATGTTCTCCCATAGTGAACTGCATGTCAGTCTGCTTTGCATCAGCTCATGACTCATGTCACCCCTGGGTTTCTTAGCCATCGCATGATCCAAGTGACTTAATCTACACCCACTATGGTCCCACTGACCTTCACAAGTCACCAACAACCTCTTTAATGAAGTGGTGACCGACACAACCTCCCTTATAGAGCTTCTTCACATCCTGATACTGGCTATGGAGGTTATCATCACATCTTACAAAACACAAGAACTGTCTCCATGTATCACCTTGAACAAGCACACATGCTCTCATCTGACACTCTAGTTTGGATTATACTAATCATTAGTTAAGGGTGATAAACTATACTTACATTGAGTTCTTCATGTATCTACTTCCACAGCATGGAAGTGAATCTTTAGGTTAAACTCAAGGACTTTTGAACACACATCATGGTGTAGTTGAACCATCTTTCTCTCATATGTAGTTCAATCGGTTTCGTCCCTTTACAGTATTCTTTCTTTCTCATGTCATCTAGGTAAGGCGATCTACCATAACCCATATTGAATCTTGACCTTCCTTGGTCTAGGGGAGACTTATCACAACATCCATAGTGATGAACTCCCATTACCTCTCAAGGACTCTTTATCCTTTATAACAATACACTGGGTTACTGGTGTTCGTCCTTCACCTCCTGTCATGCATGGAGATAAGCCACATACAAAAGCATCCAATGTACTACTACGACTTACTATCTTAGTAGTACCATGGTGTACGGTGATCTTAACATCATGATATCATGCATGTCATTATTCCTCAAGATTGATTCCTCAGAAACCCTAAACCACTCTAGTCAGGGCTTCATCACCTTCTCTTCCAGAGGAGTGCATCTAAGGTTCTACAACCGTCCTTTTATTGCCTTAAGGCCTAGGATGGCTAACCAAACAACTACTAACTTATTCAACAGGTCTTGTTACATCTGAGTGTTATCCAAACATATCTTCTTTTTCAAACTAAGGGTTAACCTAACAACATCTTCTAGTGTCCAGCTAAACTAGGCAGCTGCATCTCAACAAGAGCATCCATTACCACTTCACATCCTTAGGTGCAAGGTAATGTTGAAGACATACACCTCCATGTATTCCACTTATCATCTCATCTCGGACTTTAGGTCTATCTTGAACAAGAAACTTAGATCTCATTCTCTTTGTTTTCAAACTCAACATTGTATAATGCATAGCTCATGATAAAAACATCCTCATAAGATGACTACTTTAGTTCTCATGGTGTTAGTAAACCATACACATATTGTTCACTCTACAAGGTTATGTTATTATCTTTGTCCTCATACCTCATAGCAACTTTCCAACTCACACCAACTTTATCCTTGGTGTATGGCATGCGTACTGTCCTATCTCTCACTCCCATAACAAGAGGAAATAAGCATTTGGCTGCAGTCCAAATACAGAGTTCATTCCATTCCAAGAGTAGAGACGGTACATCCCACCTTGCCAGTACACCTTCAAATCTAAGTTGAAACGTGCAACATGTGTATCTACATCATGATCATCCCGATATCAAAGTTACTTCCATTGAAGACTGATCTTGAACCTACTTGGGTCCACACACAATCCTTGGTCCTCTCCTCTAGGTTTGTAGGGTGCCGACACTTTTGGGGTCATCCCTCTTCCGTAATGCATCCAGAGAGTACCCTCCTCATCTTCCCTTTGGGTCCCATGAGTTCATGAAGGTGATCAATCTCCTAACCCATGGCCCTCAGACAATGATAGTTGTTACCTATTGACCCTTCGGTCATGTGCAACTAGGGAACTAGGCAACTCCAACTTCCATCGGTCTTACCTCTACCTGACCCTAGGATAGACTTAGGATTCTAATATGGTACATATCAAACTTGAAACCTTACCCAAGTCTCCATCATCTCTCTCTACATTCATGGGCTAACTTTCATCCTTTCATAGGGGTCATGGCGACCTACCTTGGTCAGGCCTGATATCGGTTACCTTCATGGTAACACATCCACATGCACTTAGAGATGGTTATCTATGGTTCTACAAGTTCATTCTCATACTATGTCCTTTACACTTAGCTTCTCAAAATCCTATGAGACCTCTTTAGGTTACCTCAAAACCAACAAAATTAGTATGAACCCTACAAAAGGGTCCCTCTCCCAGGATGGGAGGAAACTACATCTTGATAACGAAGGTCACAAACATCCTAATATCTAGGGTTTACATCCACATGAGCATGCTTAGCCCTAGAAAGCTACTAAGGCACAAGCAGACCACCTATTGAACCATGCTAGGTCATACTTGTTCTCATTCATCAACATTGGACCAAGACCATACCTTCCCATGTCACCAACTTAGCTGTGAGGGGTTCATCAAGCATACCTTAAACTTAAGTGGTTTCCCTTTCCTCTAAACATGAGGAGCGCCATGCTCTAATCTATAGAAACTCAAATCTCATCATGAGCATCTGGTACACCACTTCCCCTCTTAGGCCTAGGAACCCTAGGTTCACTTTTCTGATGTCCAACGGCCTGCTCAACCTTTTAACCATGAACCAAGAATGTATATGATATGACATGCACTTACCATGATCTTCTACTTGTACAACACTTCAGAGTGGATTCCTCCTCAAGGATAACCAACAAGGTATGAGACCTCACAACGTGTTACTAAACCTCTTCAGGGTCTAAGGAACTCTTTTTCCTAACCCTAGAAGTTAAAAATCTATACCATAGGCTCATAGGTACCATCAGACTCATCCTCTATTTAGGGTTTGGTTCCTCTAAAGGCAACCAAGATATCATCAGCCTCCAAGGATCATGCATGAGGCAACCGCTATTATCCACATAGGTTGCATCATCCTCAACTCCCCACTGTTCCTCATATCTTGGAGTCTAAGCTTCCAACCTTCTTGCTTGGATCTTTCTCTCTCTCTCTCTAGAGATAACCCTACCAATAGCCTTACTACCATGGGTCCTCTCTCCATGAAGGTGGGTCAAGCTCACAAGCATACCCCTACATGGGTGAAGCCTATGTTTGCTGAAGATTATCCATAGATCTTTATGCTTATCTCAGAAGTTATCCATCATACTCTCCTAGCCAGTGTTTTCAACCTACTACCAGCACTACTGACGTACTCTGGGTGCATGCCATGCCATGCTCATATAAGCCCATAGGGTTTCTATAGGTTCTTCTCTAACCTCCTCATTGAAGGGGCTATCCTTCACTCTAACATGCACGACCCTTTCCAGGGTTGGGTCATCAAAGGTATTAGGTCATACAACCTCACATGGCTCATATCGTATGGGCATCCAAAAGAATGTCCACCCACACACCTGGTCTACCATGGTATCTGACTAATCGTGCAATCTCTCTCTCTCAAACCACCACTTAGGGTTAGGGTTAGCATCATCCTCAGAGGATGTGCCAGGTCTCTACTTATAATCGAGGTCTCTACCTCCAAGACTAACTCTCTATACACACCCTCCTAACAGGGAGGTCTAGCCTCAGGTCTCTCCTGAGGGCATGACAATATATGTCATACGACCAAAGCATGTATCTATTCATTAGATTGTGCTTAACTATTAAGCTTATGTCTGTGACATCTTATTTACATGCTTTTCATTAATTTTGTGGAGGATTCCTTAAACCTTATCAACCTTACCCAAATCTCAAGAGGGTGAGGAAGAGAGAGAAAACCCTAATCCTTAAAGTCCTTAACAACATTTGAGTTTATGGGATGAACAAGATGAGAGAGTCCTAAAGGTATTTTATTTCAAGACAAATCTGGAGACATTGGCCAGACAGTCACACCAATCTAGGATTCCTTGTATTCTGACTGGCGGTGCGGAGGAAAATCTTGCCAATCCCGGATGTGATCCTTTTCTAGACACCTTTATTTTTTGATAAATCCTCTAATAACTCCCTTGGGTTCTACAGAGTTTGTAAAATTTAATAACTATTAAAGATTAAATGAGGAACCTATTCTCTGATACCAAATATAACGACCCTACCTCTCGGTAACCCCCAATTAAGGGAGACTAAGAGGTTAGAGTTGTTATCCCAATTTCCGGATCACAGGTTTGACAAATAATCAATAATAATTATCAAATTCTACCAGACTAAGCTAAAAACTAGTATAAAATAAAACTTTGCATACCTTTCTCAAAAACTTGGATATCTACTTCTATCCACATATGGAGTCTATTCTAACAAATCCTCCTTTGTACTTTAATTCTTAATTTAATTCCACATATGCAACTTTATTGTTTGTCCTTTCCAATCTTTTACATAAAAAGCCGACAAACAAAATGTTTGTCAACATAAATGAATATGACGGTATGTGGGGACAACCAAAATTTTGCAAATATGGCTAACAATCTAAATATCACAATCAAGTTAATTAATAAGCTAAATTATGCTTTCAGTGTGACATTCTCCACCGCATTTGCCCTAACCCTGGCATACCTCCTTTCGGGTTTATCTTTTTCTAATGACTTAAGGCCACCTACTCAATCCCGAGCTTGGTGCCTGGGGTCACCTCTCATAGTGCCCACTAGTCATTCTATAAAGACCACCTTCTCAATCCCGAGCTTGGTGTCTGGGGTCACCACTCATGGTGCCCATTAGTCTTTCCTCCTGGGCTTGACCTTTTGGCATCATCCATCAGGGTGGCATGTAGGTTCGAGAATACACACTTCTATTATTATTGTGATAAACATAGTGACTTTATGATTTGCAAGTATGAACATCCAAACTGATAAGTTGCATTCAATGCGATGAATCATTCGGGAAACTCTTCAAGAAACTAATGCGATTAACAATAATTAACCACATACCTATAAAGCTGATTTGAGATAGAATTAATCCAATCAATGCAAAAAATCCAATAGGCAAGCAAGCACACAAAGAGATCCTGAAATATGCATAAAATTTCCTATCATTGATCATGCCATCAAGATCTATTAAACCTAGCCCGCTTCCTATGGTTTCTAGTTCACTTTTAGTGTTTCCCTTGCAATTAGGGTTTCACTTCATTTATACTATCTTAAACCCTAATTTTTATAGAATTACTCACAAACCCTAATTATCTCATCTATTTTTAATGAAAGATATTAAGGTTACCTTTTAACAACCTATAACCTTAATTTCAGATTAAAGGCACAATTAAACATCAATTAAGTCCATTATGCCTCTTTTACATTAAAACTACCATTTTTATCCTTTATTCGTGACACGATTATTAGGCCCAATCATCATCTTTGGTTCCTTCCAGATTAGCAACTTATCTCTATTTATCACTAATTCCATATTTATCCATTAGAAAACCCTGATTACTATATTAAGGGTATTTATCCACAATTAGGTACTTTTATACTTGAATAGCTTTGAACCATCATATCTCAACTTTGATATTGAATTTGAACAATTAAAGCCATTAAGAGTCACAATTACTAACATTGGGGTATCAAGGCCCATTAAAGCTTGTTCATGTACATGGAACTCTAAATTAAACCAATTACATACAAAGTTCATCCTTTTTGTTTTTAATGTACCTTTTTATGATTAACAGGTTAATATCAACTTTAATCACCCATAAAACCCTTCTTAATTCATTAATCATCTCATAATAGGGTTTCTAAATGCTTAATCATTCTCGTATGAGGTAAAACCCGTAAATCATGAAAAAAACGTCTAGATCTGGTTCAAGTTCATCATTAACTATTCAACAGGATATAATTACTCAATTTCATCAACTAAGCAACATGAACTTAACCAATATGCTCAATTAGGGTTTTTTAATCTAATACATAAGAACTTTTCATTATATTAACACACTTTTGCAAATAAGAATAGATTTAGGTTCTCAAACCATTTTTATTGTGTTCCTTGTATTTTTATAAGCAACATTCATGTTTTAACTTTATTCATCAGAGCTTCCTATAGAAAGTTATGATTTTCTCAAGAAAAGACATTAACTTGAATTATTTGCTATTTCTAGAAAAAATGTTGGTCGTTAGATCGATGATTCCATGGATCACACTGGATCCAACGATCCATGATCATGTGTCTCACCCTATTTGGAAAGAATCAAAAGTTAGGAATGCCCTTACCCGAATAATGGTGGTGGATGGGTATTTTGGTAAATGACCAGGCGGTCATCTTCTTCCTCACGCCAAAGCGAGCAGCGAACCTACGGTCAACCTAGTGGTTGACTCTGAGATCCCATACACCGACGAGCGAGATAGGAGGTCAAGAAGCTTCGTCTCCCTCCCACAAACTCCACACTTGATCCAATTTCCTCTTCTCACCATTCCTTCATCGCTAACCAGGTGTAGTTCCCCTCCAGCGTTATCTACTTCTCTACAGGGTCTTAGGTCAAGTCAATTCCTTGAATTGGCGGTACTATGACGACTGTCTCCACGCCATGGTTATGAGAGGGTAAACTTTAGGTTTTCTAGCATAGTTGTGCACACTTCCCTATATATAGGGTGGCCATTGAGTCCTCAGTGAATTGGGGACACCCCCATTTCACGACAAAACCACACCAGCGTTCGGGTGGTTTGGTTCGGAGCAACCTCCTGAAGGAGATGGACTCCTTCCCATATTTGTAGATGGCTTCCAACTCATAGAGATCCGATAAAAAATATCATAGCCTAGTCTCTGATAGTCTAGAGTCTGGTGTGATCGGGATTTTCCCTAGGAAGTGGATCATGGATCCAACAATCGTAGATGAGCGCCCAAAATCAAAAATTAGGATTTAATCCTAGATAAATCATGACATACGATCATTATACCATTAATGTCCACACTTTAGGGTAATTTGTAAATTGCAAAACTTGGAATCTGTGCATTTTTTTCAACCAAATTCTAGGGAAATTTTTAGGTTTTCATTATCTTCATTTATTCCAATTTTGAGCCTTAAACTCGAAAGGAAAGATATGGTTTCGTCACATGAAAGTAAATGTTTAATAAAACTCATTTAATCATAATTTCTATCTCATAATACTTTATTTCTAAATTATGATTCCTTTTTCTATTAGAAACCATGTGAACATGTAATCTTTTCCAAGATGGATCCATTATCGATATTTCCACACATATTCTTGTAATATTATCATTATCTCACATTTCTTCTAAATAAAGAAATATTTAATTGATCTTTTCTCTTTCTTGTTGCATTATCTTTGCAACTTTGGAATCCTTAGAACCCAAGAGGTATGAAATCCACCTTTGGATATCATTCCTTTACCTTCTAGAGGTTTCTACATCTTTCTTTTCTCCATTTTCTTATTTATTCATTTAATAATGGAGTTTCTTTTGTCTTTTCCTTGTTATTGGGCCCAATAGCCAATAAAGCCCACAAAACAACCAACAAGGCTATTGTAAATGAAATCCATTTATTCAAAACAAATTATATCATTATTTGTTCAAATATATTTAATAGGGAAATTACATTTCTCGCCAAAAGAAACCAAAAATTGGGGTTGTAACAATAAATTTACCATGTCATTAATGGTTGTAACCTTCCATAAGTTCATCGATATGAACTTCTTGATCCATACAATATCATTGTTTGTTCTCACCATATCAAGGTTCTTGGTTTCTATTATGGAAACTATCACTTACTCGCAACTTTTTCAGACTTATAGATCTATTTTAAGGTCAAAAACAATTTAGGTTGCGATCATTAATTTTATTTGTCATTTTAGAAGCCTACATTGGTGTAAATATTTTACACTCAATTATTCCTTATTACCATTACCATGGAACCAATACTTTTAGTATTCAACAAGTACTTAAGGATGTTCTTTTGATGGCATCTAGTGACTCTTAATGGAATCTGACAGATATACGCTCATCATGTCCAATACATACAAGATAACTGGATATCATCTCATCATCTCCAATACATATGATACAACATATATATATATATATAGATATAGATAGAGAGAGAGAGAGAGAGAGTGAGAGAGAGTCGGGCTAGAATACACTCGAGTGTACGGATTGCACGAATACACTCAAGTGTGTTTGCATATCAAGACTATTTTTTGTAAAATGTAAACCATTGATCTTCACCGTCATACTATAGCTAGGATACATACAAATTTTTAGCCCATTTGAATGAGTGTAAGTCTCTCATCGAAGGGCAACAAAATCGACGCACGAAACTAATTTGAAATGTATAATTTTTGCGATCTTCATAACATGAGCTATACATAACCAAATGTGCTCAAATTTTGCTTATGCATTGTTCACGTGATGCTTAAGAAGATCAATGGATTAAATTTTAAAAAAAATATTGCATCATGAAAAACTATTTGAGTGTATTCTTCTCCAAATACACATGAGTGTATTCTAGCCTGACTCTCTCTCTCTCTCTCTCTCTCTCTCTATATATATATATATATATATATATATGTATATATATATATATACATATATATATATATATATGCATATGTATATATATATATATATTATTGTCATGACCAATGCATACGAGATAACAAAAAGAGTACATAACATTGCATACATGATAGATCCAATTGTTAATGCATATGAAATCTTTTTCATGTATCCCATTCTTCACAAGAACTGAAAGGTTGTATAGTTGAGAGAATATTTCCCTGGGACATGGATAGATTTTATATCATTGATTTCAACATGTTGAACCCCTTCAACATGTTGCAATGTATGCTCTCTATCTTAGTTCAATAATATTTCTAGGTCTATCTCTATAGATCTCAATTCCTTTAATATAGGACGCTTTGCCTAAATAATTCATAGAGAAGGTGCTTCCTTGCTAGGTTTTAACATGGGTAATATAAGAATGTTATTCCCCATCATCATGTGGAATATAAATATGCTCCAACCAAATCTTTTATAATCACAGATTTCATCTTCATTTTGACTAAAGTAAAAATCTTTGAATATCTTGTCACATTTAAGATTCCAATCGTGAGATGCTTTCTTCGGTCCACATATCGACCTTTGTAGCTTATAGACTTCATTTGTGTTATTGGATTTATAAAATCTTTAGGTTTTGTCACATACTCATAATTATTCTAGTTAAGATATTCGGTTTTAACATCCATACGCCATACATTATTGTCATAAAAAGATGCAATGGAAAGCATGATCCATACAGATTCAACCATGGAAACTGGTGATAAGATTTCATCATGCTCAACACATTGAGCTTGTTTGAAACTCTTTACAACCAATATACCATTCCATGGTGGTTTTCTTCCTAAAGATCCAATTGCAACCTGTGAGTTTTACCCCTATAGGTGGATCCACCAAGGTCATACCTTATTGGTGTACATGGAGTGAATCTTGGATCTAATGGCTTCAAGCTATTTCTCACATTTTGGTCTCTAAATAGCATCTAGGTTGGTTTGTTGATTGATCATCAATGACCAACCTACTGCCTTCTTGAGCCATAATATATCATGATCCTTTAAGATCAAGGAGTGTTCTACTAGATCTACAAGTTGTGTGTTACATAAGGCACTTGAGAATCCACAACAACTTGTGATTCTCCTTGTTCCTATTGCACCTCTTTAGGTTCAATGTTATCATGTTAGTCTCGAACTTTTCTAGTTATACTTTCCCCCCATGGATTCCTTTGTAATTAAATTCCTCTTTAGGAATAAATCCATCCTAGAGACAAAATGCTTTGTTTTGGACAGGAATATAACATAGTAATTTAAAAAATAATATTTATTGATTTTGGACAAAGATTTTCTAAGAAACTATTTTCTTATATAGGATTTATTTCCTAATATTTAGAAAAGACATATTGGGACACTTCTCATTTTGTATCTCATACGGTGTCATTCAAACCAATTTAGACGGTCCTTTGTTTAGTCTAAAGCATGTGCTAAATTGTAATTAGAAGATTAGGTATATACATTGATAATCACACCATAACTAAAAGGGTGTGGTTCCTTCTTTCTGACACACTATCATGATAGACTTATCATTGTGTTTCAGGTGGATCTAATCATGATACATTATCATGGTCTCTAGAAGGTTCTCAAACTCTTGATTCAAAGTATTTTCATGTCAATCATATCAAGGTGTTTTAATATTTTTACCATACTGGTTATCTACTTCATGCATGATTTACTTACACTTCAAGAGATTCATACTTGTATTTCATTAAATACAAAATACTATATCTTTTGTGATCATTTATAAATATAATGAAGTATTATTGACCACCTCTAGAATTTATTCTAAAAGGCCTATATACATTAATATTTATGCATCCTAATAGAATAGTCTCTCTCCCACTACATCCAGTGAAGTTTTTTTTGTCATATTTATCAAAAAATAAGAGTTGCATATCTTTTTTGATTCAATAGCCAAAAGAATCAATGCATTTCTTATTTATGTGCTCTAGATGAAAATGTTATAGGTTTTCATTGTTTGAGTTATCAAGTGATTCAGTATGTGTTTCTTACACATATGTCTTGACAACTATCAAGTATAGATCATGAGACATAGGGAACTACCATATAAGATCTTATCTTTAAAATTGAAAAAACAATTTAACCATAATATTTTAGTCCATGAAAGATACAACATGTTTTCATTAATGGTAGGTACATAATAGTAATTCATTACTTGTATTACATGCCCTTTAGGCTAAATGACAAATTCCAACTATAGAGGAAGCAACTATTTCTACACACATATTCTTGCTTACTTATTCTTAGGTCTTGAAGTGGAGATCTCTATCTCTTTCATCTTCCTCTTGAGATCCTTCAAGTACAAAAGGATAGATTCCTTTTGCACTTAACTTTACCTTTGTCTTGAGTGTAGAAGACTTGGACTTTACCTTAGCCTCAAATCTCTTCTTGGCCTTGCATTTTTCATTGGATTTAACTCTACTAATCATAATCACATTTTTTTCTTCTTCCTTCTTGCTTCAATATTAATTAATACTCAATAAACTAGCTATATAATCCAAGAAATGATTGTATAATCATATATATGGCCAACTCTTGGCTCAAAGGGAATCTTCGTCTCTCTAGATGTTCCTATTTCCAATCATATTGAGCACAAGGGGCTCTACTGTATCTCCTTTTGTCATCTTGCACTCAAAGATAACATTTGAGACATTATGCCTTTCTTTCTTTGCATGATCATGGTTCATATTCTTAAGATGTGTGATCGTCCCAATAATCCCCATGTCTTCATACTACTCATGCAACTCATAGTTCATACAACATAGAATAAGGTGCTTAATGTCCAAGCCATCATTGGCATGCTTCCAATAAGCATCCACCTTAGCCTAGGCACATCAAGAGCAGGTTCCTCTGGAAGTGGTGTATCTAGAACATAGAGCTTATGCTCGTCGTTCAGAACCCTTCTTAGAGTCTAGAGCTAGTCATGGAAGTTTTTCATGTTTGTTTCTTCTTCTTAAGAACTGAACACAATTATGATATGTTTGAAATTTGTTTCTACAAAAGAAATTTTTAATTTATCAAAACGCATTCAATAAATTTGATTTGATAACAATAATGATATTATTTAGGCCTTCAATTAATTATTGCTCCCACTATTTTTTTCATATTCATATCCCTCACCACCAATTTGAAATATTATTGGATACAACCTCCTAGTAATCCAAGATCCTATTTCATGAAATCATGAGTCAACTTTGGTTGATCACCCACAACTTAACTATTTAGGTATATAATATTTGTCAATTGCATCTCATGAAAATCTTGGATAGATGGTGTGCATAACTCTTTTTCACATTTCATCTTCATGCTTCTAGGTACGTAATATCATTAAGATCATGTAGTTAAGCCTGACATGAAATTCAACACGATAGAATATGCACCCTACTTTAGTAGATCTGCACATCTACAATCACAGACCCATGAGATGGATAACGAACCATGCTTTGGCATAATGTACACTTAGTCAATCAAGTTTTTCATGTGTGTTGCTTATGGAAAGCATCTAAGACTTAATATTATGTTGAGGGATTTTATATAAATATATATACATATCTAATCACCATATACTTAATATACTTATCATATGCATGATATAACTACAATTCAAACATGCAATAATAAACACAAGAAATGGTCATGACCATCCTATTGTAATTTCTTAGATCCACAAGAAAATACTACCCCCTGAGGTTCACATCATATGCAGCAACTAGTTATTGATGATGATCTATGTTGAACCAGTCCTAGACAATTGGTTCAACCCTTAAACTGGTCAGTTGGCCTCCTAGTTGGGTGGTTGGTTGCTCAAAATGATTGTCTGGCCTATGGTCCTTCGACATCTACACTACCCTAGCCTATCAATTGGGCCACCATTTGATCGATTGGCTCCTCCTATCTTCATCCCCTTGGTCCTCCAACTAATTGGTTCACCTCCTGAATTGGTCAGTTGTCCTATTGAGATGCGCATTTTGTCATTTGATGTAGTCGGTTCATAAAGTCTGATCTTCTTCTTTTACCATAACAATAATTAAAAGCTATTCTATTTTATTTTAACATATTGCATGATATTTAAGAAACTTTGAGTTACATTCGAGGGGAGCATAGGAAGGAAAGAATTAATACTTTTACGTATGGAAAAGAAGAGAGAGGCTCAACATGTAAATCAAGATATATAAATAAGAACAACAACCATCCAACTAATCATACAAGGTCTATGGGTATAGGCCATAACCATGCTACCAATAACCATCAAAATGATTTTAAGGTGATACATATAAAGTATGTATATATATGTATATATATGTATATATATATGTATATATATATATATATATATATATGTATAAATATATATATGTATATATGTATGTATATATATATATATGTAGGATCATATGTGGTATTTAATTGGATATGGACATTAATAATTTTAAATGTTTGCATAATATGAAATAAGTAAATGATAAAACCAATATACGATCATATCAATTGAATCCCAAAACATAGTAAATTGATGTGACCCTAAAAGCACTATTTTGAAATTTTGGTGACAAATATGGCAGTGGAAACAAAAATTTAATGCCCTATTCCCTAGTCAGCAAGATACCCTCAACAAATATGATATGGGAAAGAAGGTTGCAAGACACTAGAGCAAGTCCAGCGACAATGCTTGTTGCATTGTGCTACTATGTCAAGTTGCATCTTGATGGTTGTTATCGTTGGCCTCCTAGTATTGCACCATAGATGGTCATTGACAACGTCCTCCTAATGATAGGAAAAAGGCATTCTTGTCTCTAGAGAAGTCCACGTTGACCACTAGGAACTCCATGTAGTTCTATTAAAAATAATGAGAAATAGTTATCCCTTTGAATGTTAGCCTGCTAGAGTTGTTTGATGTCCAAATTGTTTCTACCTTGTTGTTCCTCCCTTTGATAGGTAGAACATTCTTGGGATCTCTTAGTTACCACAACCAGAGAGGACAACAATTGTTAGAGCTTATTGTTATGTTTAGGAAGCCCCTAGTACCCCTCTATTTATAGAAGGGCTAGGGTTAGGGTTTCCAGTCAGTCTAAGAGTCAAAGACATAGAATTCACATATTTTTAGGAAACTATGAATAGTGAACCGGTCAGTTCACTCATCAATAGGTAAGTTTATGGATGAACCAGTCTGTTGATATCCAAGAAGTAAATACCACCTACCATGATCAAGGGTAATGATGTTCCAACCTTGGATCACACATGTAAGGGTTCGACCTCCTTGCTCAAAGGCTAAACTGGTTGGTTCATATACTTTCCTATTCTGAATCACATTGATAACCAATGTACAATTAATGCAAAACATGACATCAATATTAATCCTTCAACTAATGAAAATGACCATTGAACTGAGTAGTTCATCAATGTCATTTTTAATTAACCTAACACTCAAATTGATTAGTTCAACACTTGAATCGGTCAGCTTTGAGTTCAGTCAATAACTTTTGAACCAATGTTGTTTAAATTGAATACTTAAGCCTTTCAGTAATCAAGTCAAACATCATCACGAACAAACTCCTATTCCACATATGTGTGTGACCTTATAGGTCCTGATTTACATTGGTAGTGAATGTCCATAACAAACTTATGACATCACAAAAAATGATCAATATCTATCAACACATCATTGCTACCCAAGTAATTTGGAAAGTTGGAGAACAACTTAAATCTACAATACCTGATCAGTGTTACAATTATCATATAGTTCCTTTGTCTCTGATATCTTGGTTGAACTCCAAGCATGAAATCGTCATGCTTTTCAACTCCAATCCGTGCTCCTTGAACTATAATAGACTATCTAAGATCCATGTGATCTCATATATCACATATCGAGTCACACCAATATGTCCATACATTTATTAGTCTCTCTTATCAAGTGGATTGGATATCATTCTCTTGTAGGAGGGACAAATCCCATCTACATCAGTCAGACTCAATCCCCATGTGTTGTAGAGTACCCGAGCAACACTTTTTGGTAACCCTTATTCAAAGTCACGTTGGATGATGTCAAAGTACAATGAGTTAAATATGATGAGTGTAGTGACTTCAAGTCTGAGAACTACAATCAACACTATCACTATGAGAGTTGATTCTGACTACCATTCCATGGTCTCCATGTAGCACTCTCAAGGTGGGTCTATCTCATACACTATTCTTGAACAAGTACCTATGTTGTTGACTTCATATCACATATCATGAGTAATGATACTCTACCATCAGTCAACACACACTCTAGTCTTATGTATTACTATTGTCTAGTTTGCTTCCACAATAATATTTGACTAGGGTCATAACAACAATATATGTACTCTTGTCATACATTTGATCTTATTGTTCAAGTCCTCAACATATAGACATATGTCATCAAATAGCATTACTTTTAGACATCTACTATCGATGTCATCATCTCATGATTGAGACAAACATAATAGATGGAATTACCTTTATCATTATCAAATCAAATAACCCAATACAATAATCATGTGATTGGCTCTCTAGGAATACATACCAACAAATATAACGACAATAAGGGAGTTTGTTAATTTCCTTAGAACCTCCCAAATCCTCTTTACATTACCTCATGTAAAATGGTGGAAGAAGCAGAGATAATGTGGTTGGGGATCAGTGTCCAGAAAATCCTATGCACATGAATCTTCAGGAGCAAGGTAGAAGAAGATTTACTAGCCGTTTGCTCCTCTGATTGAGGTTGATATTAAATCACATATATTGTGTCATGTCTCAAAGGTACCAGATTATCCAAACTTTGGATGTAACAACCATTATCAAAAAATTATCAAAATCAATTCCTTAACCTTATTATAAATATATTAAACTTACAAAACATCTATAGGTCTCTAGGACTATCCTATCTTTGGTAAACTTTAGGATTACCTTACCATTAGGGATATCTTAAATTAGACCAAGTTTGAGATAAAAAATACTGATGATATATGCATCTTACTTGCTATTCATGTGTTTACCTATGTTAATCACACATATCACGTATAAGCACATAATTATCCAAAATATTGGATTTATCTTCCCTTGGACAATATCTTATCTGGTGCTAAATATTAGATCATTTTAGGTTTATTTAATACAAATATACTTGGAATCCAAATAAAACTAGATAATTTCTTGGCACTAATCACTTTGTAATTCTGTAGAATCTTTTCCATTATCTCCTAGATGATTTAAAAATGATTGGTAATACTAGTGGTTTCATAATTAGGCACGAATTACCAATTTTCTTTATCATATATCCCATGGTTGTTTTTGACACTCAAATAGTCAGTTTGGGCCTAAATTAGATCCCAGGGCCCATTATTCGTACTTAGGCCTTCGAATGGGTCCACAAGCCTAATTATCTATCAAATTCCAAAATTAAACTATTTCATATCAATTGAGACCTCATATTCTTATATTTTCTCATGTTATGCTATTTACTAA
Organism: Alisma plantago-aquatica; assembly: GCA_963693085.1. Classification (NCBI taxonomy): domain Eukaryota; kingdom Viridiplantae; phylum Streptophyta; class Magnoliopsida; order Alismatales; family Alismataceae; genus Alisma; species Alisma plantago-aquatica. The sequence goes on along the minus strand of OY856409.1, from coordinate 670,548,671 downwards.
AATTGAAGAGTTATTCTTACTCTAGAACTTAAATCCATCATTCCAATATAGTAAGAGTCATATTATTGATCTTATTATTTTAATATTACTCTAATTGTCTTATAGTGAATATTGATGTATTATTAGTGAATTTATAGTCTTAGAATCCAAAATTAGTTAGGATCTTATAGATATGTTTAGTGAGATTATATTGGTGTTTGCATCTTGTGGTTGTTCATGTATGCAAAACACTTCATGCTTCTACATGTTGTCTTTGGTATTACTTTTGGTTTGTGGGGTGAGGATTTTGTCTAATATGGTTTTGGACCGAAAATGGACTTCAATTCTTTTACAATGAAGGACCTATAGTTTGGGACACATGATAAGAGTGAATTCTAGAGTGAGTGAACCCGACATGGGATAAGATCAGAGTATCTAATCTCCAAAATATATGAAATGTTAAAATATGTGCATGATGAAATACATGATGATGAGTCCATATCTAAACCACTTGTGCATATATGAGTTGAGTCCCATAGAGTGTCGTTCCTCGACCCTACAAATTTAATATGAAAAGTCTAACCCTAGAAAAAGGACAATTTGATATGTATATATGTTTTCCATCTAGGTGAGGGAGATTCCCTAGAAACCTAGATGATGTATGATCTCCGTGATGAGCATCATACTTGGATTAGTGATTTCATGTGAAGGAATCTAGTGGGTTTCCTTTTTATTGAAAGTTTTGTATGGTTAGACATTGGTAGTTAATATGTTATGCCTCAACAGAGGCATGTCTTATCTTGAGTGGCTTGATCAGGCGAAGCTATTTTAGCTACAAGTGGGATAATTACAAAACCTCATTGTATATGGTAATGTTGTTCCTTGAGATAATGCATGTTGTGTGAAAACATATCACTTGAGATAAAACATGGTATGTACATTAACACCTTCTAATAAGAATGACCTAAAATGAAACTTTACCTTATATAAAAAATGTAAGTTTGAAATGGTAATCTTGAGATAATGATCCCTTCAGGATCCTTTTGCATAAACATGGGTTACATTTTCTCAATTTATGATCTAAGTGAAAGGTAATGCACACAGTTGGTAGTGATTAACATATTTGTGGGGAAAAACAAAACCATGTATGTAATATTAATTAATGATGAAATATGGGAGTAATGATAACATAAATTATAATTCATAATAAGAAATATGTTCATTCCAATAATTGATGAGAGGGATGTGCAACCCACATTGAGGTTGTATGTATATATGAACAAAAACCATTATATTAGGGATGACTGATCTAATCCCTAAAAACTATGAAATATTGAGTAATGGTTAAACCTATGGATCTTGATGAGTAAACACTTGATTCCCATAATCATATGATTACAATATAAGTATACAATCTAATGGTTGTGTATGCTTTGAAACCTAGGTTTAGTAACCCAAAACTGATGGATCTTGACTTGACCTATGATATAGATCTATGAACGAATTGGGTGGACATGATTCCCTTTGAAGAATACAAGTTCTTTGGTAAAGTTTGGGTGGTGATTGATGTTGATATCATGACTAAGATCCCTAAGTTTATTTCTTTTTGAGGTATTTAATTTATAAGTAAAATAGTGGAGTTTTGGTGCTAAAATAGAATGTAATGTACCTTGAGTTGTAATAAAGAAATGGTTAAAATCTCATGAAGATTACAGGTTCCTAGAGGAAGTAATGTTGGTTTGAAAAATGAAGAAATAATGTGCTTTTTGATGCAATTGCTTAGCAAGTTCAAATTATACAACCTAAGTTGATTGTGTCACGCACCCCTTGGTTGGGATGGGTAGTGTTGCAAGTTTCTAGCCTTAGATCTACTATCCAATTGCCTATACTTCTAACCTGAGTAAACCATGGATCTACTTGTTGTGTGGGGAAATCTCAACCCTTGGATGGGAGATTAGTGATTGTGAGTTATCTCCTTCCTTGTAGTTAGATCAAGGCTCTGAAGCAGTTTTTGCCATGTCTTTTCTTACATCCACTCATCACGATTGTGGGATAAGAGGGGAGAAGTAAATGAGTTAATGGATCCATATGCTCATTCTAAATTCTACAACCCCTCACAATAGTCTTTTCATGACCGATGTTGGGATTATCACCATGTTCCTTGCCCTACCTCTCCACCAGCAAGCATTGACCACAATCCAGGGGAAGAAGAAGGAATTAGAGGCAGAGAGGAGATACTAGGGAAATGACGTGTGGAGAAGGTAGACCAAACTCATGGGAGTCAATGATGGGTGGCCTCATATCTAGTCTTCGTTGTGGGTATTACACCAAGCCCTTCTAGCTAGAGAAAGAGATAGAGTTTAGATGCTTGATGTGGAGCTTCTCCACTACATTTAGAGGGTCTTCCACTATTCATGGAGCCTAGATGAACCTTTTGGAAGCCTTCGGATAACGCAAGGAATATATGGGGTGTTTTTACTCCTATCTTCTCCACCAAGCCACACCCCACAGTGGCGGCCTCCTTGAGACATAAGCAGAAGCCACCAACAGCTAGCTCGAGATGCCATGAGGACCTAACCAAGGACACTGAAGATGATGGAGGCCTTCAAAGATGATGAGGATTGATCCTGAGAGGTTAATTGATCGTCGGAGCTCGTAGACATGGTGGTAGTTCTTTCACAGAGAGAACAACTCATGTAGATGTGAGAATGTGAGGGAAAGAGCAAGAGGGAGAGGGCAAAGACCTGGTTCACTCAACCCTAAACCAGACCAGCTCAAGCATGGAAAAGAAACCCAGTTGGACCAACCAGTGGCTGACAAGCAACCAACAAGGGCCCAATAGGATTCTAGACCACAAAACCGGCCAACTCAAAACTAAACCAACTAGATCCAACAAACCATGGCTCAGCACGAAATAGAAGCTAAAATTTGTGCCCTTGGTGGACATGTGGAAGCTCCTGATTGACCCATAAATTAATAATCTTTAGTAATTTGTTGAACTTCAATAATTCATAGAAAATAGCCTACTTATCAAAAAAATACAAATAAGGTACAAAAATTCTCAAAAAAATGAGTAGAACCATATGGAACCCTAACATCTATCTTTTGATGAATAGAATATGTGGGTACAACACAAGATGTATTATACTCATTTAATGAATAATAAATATCAAACAATGACCTAAAATTATGATAATATGTCAGTAAATCCATATTCATGTTTATAATCCATTTATTTTCAGTGATTATGATGGTGATGCACAAAATATGTAAGTTACTCCATATGGCTAATTAGGGCTAATAACCCTAATTAATGTGTTAAAATTGCAAAGCTTCTCAAGAAAATAGGAAAATTGTAAAGTAAGCTTATATATGTAACTGGAAGATAATATATTATTATGAGATCATAATTATGCATATAAATAAGGTTACATGTTTAAGGATCTTATAATGATGAGAAAACCTATATTAAGGTATATAATCTATGGGTAATAAATGCAAACAATGATATGGAAACTAACGAAAATATAATTGACTATAATATGGAATACAACATCAATAACATCAACCCTAGATATCAAGAAGAGTAAGACAAGAAATAATTATGAGAATATCCTAATGATCTAAGTTAAACCCTAAAATGGACATACTGGGGTTAAGATGATGATAATCTGATGATACTACATGATCTTATCTTCACTAGGGTTTGACCAAGATTTGAGTTGACATGAGGAATATGTGATGATTAGTTTGTCTTGATCAAGATATGCCATTACCTCTTATTTGGCTTATTATACCATATGCTTGCATTATATGTGTATTAAAATACTTAACATATGATATTGTATGAAACGATTGTTCTTGTATGATATCTTTATTGATTTTCCATACTTATGTCTATGAACACAAGGAATATAATATATTTGGTCCATTATATCCAAGCACTTAAACTCTTTGGTAGTCAAGTGCTGGAAAATAAAGTACTTCAATTGTTTGGTAGTCAAGAACTTAAAAGTGATCCAACTCTTTGGTAGTTTGATCACATTATGAAATGATCCAAATCTTTGGTAGTAGATCATAAGGCCTTCAATACATTCAACTTTCAGCAGTCAATGCATGGGTTATATAATGAAAAATGTGTATATAAGATGTGTTCTCTTTTGTTAGTAAACATTCTTTTTTAAAGTATGATTTTGTTATATTTATTTTGTTATTGCCAAGTAATAGTTTTATCTTATTGTCGAGCTTAGCAATGAGAGGCGTATGAAAAGACCCGTAGGCATAATCAGAACAATATTCTTGAATATTCAACTCACATGTACCACATGTAATATTTTTTTTAGGTTGTGGACATGTGCTCTTGAAGATCCAAGATAGTTGTAAGTTGTGTAGCAAACTCATTTATAGGTGGACCTATATTCTTAAGATTCTATTGTTCTAGTGGTAGTACATGTACATGTAAAAGTTTGCTATTCAATGTATAATATTAAATTATGTAACAATTAAATTTATAATTATATAATGAATGGTGAACATGTGTTGTATGGTTTTATTATTTTTCATGTGCATGTGCTACTATTGTTTCCTTCTAACTCCCTTGATATTCTTCTTCTTAGCCTAGTGTGTGGGGTTTAAATTGGGATTCTCACTGAGTTGAGGTTTCACTTTATACGTGATACATCAAATTAAGTTTTAGAAAGTGTCGGGATGTCACATGTGGTATCAGAGCATGAACAATAGCAAAGCCTGAAATTTTCCCATTATGCGACGCAAACTAAAGAAAACCTTGAACTTTAAAAAACCTTAGGGTTAGATTAGTTGTCTTTTAGAGAGTAAATGTAACCTTGCCTATAGGTTAGAACCTAGATATCTGAGAACTAGGTCTAGACTAGTGCTTGTCATATAGCAAGTCCTAAGATTTCATTATTTTCTAATAATGTGGTGGTGTGGGTCATTCAATTATTTGGAGATGATGTGCATCAAGGGAAGAAAAACCCTAGACATATGGCTCTTGTTGTCTAGAGTAGTCACACTAGTCTACACCACATTCTCACCCTTTTCACTAATTTTCATGGCATTATACTCTCCACTATGTGTGGGAAACTCAGTTTCTAAATTTGGTGTTTTATTCCAATCGGATTGAACCTTGATAGTTTTCTCAGATGATTATTCTATAGGAGAAAAACTATATAATATTTTATTATATATGTAAGTATTACAAAAATGTGTCCCCACACAAGTGAGAGTATGATGTGGTCATGCAACCCATGTGAAATTGAACGACATCACTCTTGAAGAGAGGGTAGTTCTAGATTATATGTCTAGAGCCTTTTTGGAATACATGATATATGTAATAGAAGAAATAAGATTTGATGATGATCTGATTATTATATAGTGATGTTATAAGATAGATTATGATAATAGATGTTTGTCTTTGAGGACTTAAGTTTAGTTTTGAGGATGCAAGATGAATTTTAATGATGCAAGTATGTGTCTTTTACTAAGTTAAGATAAGCTAAGTTAAGACAAGATGTGAGTCCGCACGAGCCTCAATCTCCTTTATGAAGGAGGACCTCTAGTGTTAGGACTAGTTTTAGGGTTAATTCCTGAGAGAGTGAGACCAAGAGGGAGAAGGTCAAAGAACCTAAACTCCAAGATATGAGAATTATGAGATATGTGATATGATATGTCCTAAACTAGACTACTCCTGAGTGAATGAGTTGAGTCACTTTATGCATGATACCTATAGTATTGTTGAATGCTAGATGTCCTTGGGAGGACTAAACCCTAGAGAGAAAGTGAGGTTGGTTATATATGCATATGTGAATATTAAGAAAAGAAACTACCATCTAAGTGTGGGAGAGAGAGTCCCAAGACCCTGGAGGAGGTAACTGTCTTAGCACTTGTAAAGCCTCATGCTCGGTTTGGTGGTTCCCCATGTAGGACTCTAGTAGTGTATATATAGTGAGAGTTTCGGGTAAGGATGTCTCATGGGTAAATACCTATGAAGTGAATGTAATAGCATGTTTTTGTTTGTGATTATGTGGGTAAATCTTGTAAGGCTATCAATGGTGCCAATGAGGTAATCTGAGAACCCTAGACTAAGAGTGGAAAGATAAAGTATATGCATATGAGATACTCATAAAGTTGAGTTAGCTCAAACAAACTGAGCATGGCACTAACCTCATGATATGGGTCAAGAGAACCTCAATTGGACTAGATGAAGTTTTGATATATGTTTAACAAGCCAGATGTATAAGTTTGTTTAGAACAACCATGGTATAATATAAGTAAGAATGTGATCTTATATTGAAAAGTGATATAAGTATATATGGCATGATGGAACAAAGAGTATAGTTGATAGATCTCTACGTATAAATTGTTAACCATATACATGAATAATGATAATAATGTGATATTGTTGGTTAATCTTGTGATGAAATCACTAGTAAATGTTGCAATCTATTATGAGAAATGAATTAAGATCACATGAATGAAACATGTTATAGGAGGTGTTAATCTTACTGCTTAATAAATATGACAAATATAGTCTAAAAAATTTACACAATATAATGATTATGACACCTTGATATGATCTAGATGGATAAAGTGGGTTAATTATAGTTAACTCCCTCGTAAAAGGCATATGTTAATGTTGAATCTCATAATTACCTTAACAAAAATGTGAAAGACACCTTGATATAATAGGTTAAATTTGGTTATCCCCTTTAGAAAATGGTAATATGATGTGGGAACCCTAATGCACAGGTAAAGATAAGGGTGCAACCCTAACATATGTGATATTTTATGGCATAACCAATATTTCTAAGCCATTATTTCAATCTTTTATGAAGGGGAGATTCACCTTAGATGTTTTAAAACCTCCTAATAGTGGTTTGGATATGATTGTGGGGCTTTGTTTTTGGATATGTTGCACATAGAGTTTTGTCCTAGATATGGATGAAGACCTTTTAGTTTTGAAGTAAGAGGATGGCTTAATTTTGAGGGAGAAATTTATTTTAAGATGTATATGATGTGATGGACTAGATTTTTGGCTTAATTTCACGGAAAAAATTTCTCTTAAGGTGTTTAGGATTTGACGGAGGGGACTTTTTGAATCCTTACATGCCCAATGACATAAGTGAATTCATAATTGTTGAGTTATCTTGAGAGTTACAAGTTCTTTGGTAAGGTTTGGATGGTGATTGATGTTGATATCATGACTAAGATCCCTAAGATTATGTCTTTTTGAGGTATTGAATTAACAAGTAAAATAGGTGAGTATTGACAACAAAATAGAATGTAATGTACCTTGAGTTGTGATAAAGAAACGGTTAAAATTTCATGATATTGGAGGTTCCTAGAGGAAGTTATGTAGGTTTGAAAATGATGAAATAATGTGATTTTTGATGAAATTATTTAGCAAGGTTAGAATTATACAACCTAAGTTGGTTGTGTCATGCGCCCCTAGGTTGGATTGGGTAGTGTGGCAAGTTTCTGTCCTTAGATCTACTATCCAGTGGCCTAGACTTTTCACTTGAGTAAACCATAGATATGGTTGTTATGTGGGGCATTCTCAGCCCTTGGATGAGAAATCAATGACTATGGTTTGTCTCCTGACACGCGTAAAGCGTGTGTGCAAACGTAAGTATACTTATTAATGTAATATAGGCCTTGTGAGGCCCAAGTCGAACTCAGGGACACTGAACTGTCGGTAGACTACTACTAACTATTTGTAATCAGCTAGACCGATTAAAAAGGTTTTAAGAGTTGAAAGAAAAATAAAATAAAATAAAAATAAAATAAAACAGAGCAATTGATTAAGTGTTTAGTTTAATCAATTCAAATGGAGATCTCTAGGATTGTAGTTTCACCACAGGTTTTCATTGTATGAATTTCCACATAGTTACTCAGGTTCATCTTTCAATCTGGGTAGTGGCCTGTAGTCATAATTGTTCACTGTCGTGATACAATTCACTACCTATGTCTAGGTCGGTTCCACCGTCGTAGTAACCTACACCCTAAACTAGGTGCATTAAAATCGACCTCTGGGTTTCTATCATTAATCGTACATCACCTTGTTCAAGGAATTTATGAGTTAATGTGAATTTCGTCTCTTTTCAACCGTTAATTCTTCTTTCAAAGTAATTAAAGGCACTAGATTATCATTATGGTGATCAAGCATAATAATATAATTGAGAAAACAAAATCATACCATGTATTTAAGATATAAATGATGAATAACTATGATAAAAATGTCATACAATGCTTCCCCGGGCTACTCCCGGTCCTAAAGATAAAGGGGATTAGCCCCACATGTTCATCTCAGAGAAAAACATGGTTGAAGAAAGGGGAAACATGGAGAAAAATGTGGATAAAGTAATGAAACCCCTGAACGGAGAAGATCCAATCGTTCCTCGGTGTAGAGTGCGCGATCTACAGCCTTTCAGCGGTGAAAAACATCTTCTTCGACTTCCAGAACGGCTGGGGCGTGCTTATGGGCTCCGTTCTTCTCTCCCCCACCTCTCAGGATGTGTGTTGTGGCTAATGACGTGATAGATAGCTCTTGGCCGCCGTCATTAGGTATAAACACCAAGTTAGATCGTCGAAATATCACCACCGTTGGATTCATGCTGATCTGGAACGAAAACCAATCTGACAGCGTCGATACGATCGACACGAGTCGATGGTATCGACCCCTCGCGATATCGACGAACCTTCTTTCTTTTCTGTCATTGTGCCTGATCGTTGCTCGATACCATCGATGCGGGTCGATGGTATCGACACCCTTAGGCATCAGTTCTATCCCTTTTTCGTCGCTGAAGCTATACGTGTCGATAGTATCGACTTTGGGGTCGATAGTGTCGACTGGCTGGTCGATGACAACCTAATTGTAACTCACTACCATTGACTTCCCAATCGATGGTATCGACTCTGCACTACTCCCTCCGGCTGCCTGCCTGTGGCTGTGTCGATAGTATCGACTGCTGTCGATGGTATCGACAGCTGTAGATATGTGTTTTTCCTGAAATTGCACAACAAAACCACATCAGTCGAGATAAAACCTATTACTGTAATCATTTATGCTCAAAACAATAAAATAAGAGAGATTTGACACTGGGAAGGATCATAGACTAAAGTAAGTGAATTATGAAATATTAACCACCAAAATGACCAATAAACTCATAAGTCACAAGTAAAACAAGTCTATAAATGAGACTCAAAATCATCACATCATCTTCTTCCTTGTAGTTGGATCAAGGCTCCAAAGCAGTTTTTACCACAACTTTTCTCACCATCACTCATCATGATTGTGGGACGAGTGGGAGAAGTAAATGAATACATGTACCATATGCTCATTATGAATTCTACGACCCCTCACAACATTCTTTTTGTGACCAGTGCTGGGAGTATCACCCTCTTCCTTGTTTTGCCTCACCACCAATAAGGACAGAATGTGGTCCATGTGAAGAAGAAGGAAGTAGAGGTAGAGAGGAGATAATAGGAAAATAAGGCATGGAAAAGGTAGACCAAAATCATGGGACTCAACCATGGGTGACATCATTTCTAGTCATGGTGTGTGGGTACTACACCATGCCCTTCTAGTTGGAAAATAGACAGATTTTAAATGCTTGATGTGGATCTTTTCCACTACAATCATAGGGTCTCACACTATTCGTGGAGCCTAGGTGAAACTTTTGGAAGCCTTCGACCAACACAAGGAGAAATCAGGGGTGCTTTCCCCCTATTTGCTCTACCAAGCCGCACCCTACGACGGTGGCCTCCTAGAGCCACAATTAGAAGCCACTAACAGTGAGCCTGAGATGTTGTGAGGATCTACCCAATGATACAACAAAGATGGTGGAGGCCCTAAGAGATGATGAGGAGTTCTCATGAGTAGTTGATTGATAACTGGAGCTTGTAGCCATGATAGAGGTTCTTTTGCAGAGTGCACGACTCCTATAGATGCGAGAATGTGAGGAAAAGAGCGAGAGGGAGAGGGCCTAGACCTACTTCGCTCAACCCTAAACCAGACTAGTTCAAGCAAGGAAATGAGACCCAGTTGGACCAACCAGTGATCGACAACCAGCCAACACAAGCTCACTAGGATTCCAAACCACAAAATTGGTTGGCTCAAATTTGAACCAACCAGATCCAATGAACCGCGACTTAGCGCGAGCCAAGAGCTGAAAGTTGTCCCTTGGTGGACATGTGGTAGCTCTCGATTGGCCCATAAGACAATAATTTTCAATATTATGTAGAACTTCAATAATTCATAAAAAATAGCCCCTTATCATAAAAATACAAATAAGGTACAAAAATTCTTTGGAAAATGAGTAAAACTGCATGGAACCTTAAAATCTATCTTTTGATGAATAGAATATGTTGGTATCACACAAGATATATTATACTCATTTGATAGATAATAAATATCAAATGACGACCTACAATTATGATAATATGTTAGTAATTTCATATCCATGTTTATATTTCATTTAAGGTCAGTGATTATGATGTTGACGTAGAAATCATGCAAGTTGCTCCATATAGATAATTAGGTCTAATAAACCTAATTAATGTGCAATAATTACAAAGATGCTCAACAAACCCTAAAAATTGTAGAGTAAGCTTATATCTATAACTGAAAGATAATATATAATTATGAGATCATAATTATGCATATAAATAAGGTTACATGTTTAAGGTTCCTATAATGATGACAAAACCCTAATTGGATTAAGGTATATAATCTAAGGTTAATACATGCAAGTAATGATATGGAAACTAATGTTCATACAATTGACAATAATATGGAATACAACATCAGTAACATCAACTCTAGATAACAAAAAGAGTAAGACAAGAAATAATGATGAAAATATCCTAATGATCTAAGTTAGACACTAAAATGGACATACTAGGGTTAAGATGATAATAATTTGATGATGGTACATGATCTTGTCTTAACCAGGGTTTTATCAAGGTTAGATTTGACATAAGGAATATGTGGTGAATAGTTTTTCTTGATCAAGGTACACCATACCTCTTCCTTGGCTTATTATAGAATATACTTGTATTATTTGTGTAGTAAAATACTTGGCATATGATATTGGATGAAATGATTGTTCTTGTATGATATCTTGCTTGATTTTCCATTCATATGTCTATGAACACATGAAACATAATATATACGTTCCATTATATCCAAGCACTTCAACTCTTTAGTAGTCAAAGCTGAAAAATAAAGTACTTCAACTCTTTTGTAGTCAAGTACTTGAAAGTGATCCAACTCTTTGGTAGTCTATCATAAGGCCTTCAGTGCATTCAACCTTTGACGATCAATGCATGGATGATATAGTGGAAAATGTGTCTAAAAGATGTGTTCTCTTTTGTGAATAAACATTATTTGTTCAAGTATGTTTTTTCTATATTTCTTTTGTTACTTCCAAGTACTAGTTTTAAATTATTACCAAGCTTAGTAATGAGAGGTATATAAAAAGATATGTAGGTGCACTTAGTACAATATTCTTGAATATTCTACTAATGTGTACCACATGTAATCTTTTATTTATGTTGTGGACATGTGCTCTTGAAGATATAGGATAATTTTAAGTTGTGTGGTGAGCTCATGTACATGTGGACCTATTGTCTTAATATCATGTTGTTTTAGTGGTAGTACATGTACATGTTTTTCAATGTGAAATATCAATTATTGCAACTATTCATTATATAATTATATGTTGAATGGTGAACATGTGTTTTATGGTTTTATTATTATTTATGTGCATCTACTATTGTCGTTTCCTTCTGACTCCCTTCATATTCTCCTTATTAGCCTAGTGTGTGGGGTTTAAGTTGGGATTCTCGCTAAGATGAGGTTTCAATTTAGACATCACACATCCGATTAATTTTTTGAAAATCCAAGGATGTCACACACCCTTTGTCTTTGTCCTCTATACAACCATGTGAGTTTCCAAAATATTAGTTGGATCTTCCTCTATAACCATCTTCAAGCAAATGTAAGCATACCAATTTATATATTTATTCTCCCTCTTTCTTTATTTGCATTTTCCATTCATTTTGATGTCGTCTAGAACACCTTATTTATTCTCCTACCTCCTCCTCTGTAATGCTTGGGCCCACTGCCTAAGGCTCTAGTAGGGTTTCAGGAATGATGACTGGCCCCAAAAACCACCACTAGCCTTAACTGCGCACTTTGTTCACACTGACGCGCAAGCCAGGATCAACTTCCCGACTGGTCACCCATCCTAGTACTACTCCAAGTTGAGCACGCTTAACTATGGAGTTCTTTAGTGATGGGCTCCCAGAAAAGGAGGTGCACCTTGGTGATATGGGTAGTCCTATTATTCCTTTTAAGATCAACTTATCCGAGGCCTCAATTCCTGGGATGTTACAATCTCCCCCACTTAGACTCTTGACGTCCTCGTCAAGGCTCAACTATAAGGCCTCATAATCTCTTACCCATTTCAGTGCAGACCCACAATGGCCCATGGACACCCAGCTCCCGATCACGGAATACCAGCACAAGGGTGGCTACGTCAACCATGGACAGCCCTTTCCTACATGCCTGGACCGCACGGCTCAAGACTGGAATGCCATGCCCATGTGGGCCCCACCTACTGGAGGGGAATTGGCTATGATACCATTTGTAACGCTCGGGCCCACTGCCCAAGGCTCTAGTAGAGTTTTAGGAATGATGACTGGCCCCACAAACCACCACTAGCCTTAACTGCGCACTTTGTCCACACTGACGCGCAAGCCAGGATCAACTTCCCGACTGGTCACCCATCCTAGTACTACTCCAAGCTGAGCACGCTTAACTATGGAGTTCTTTAGTGATGGGCTCCCGTAAAAAGAGGTGCACCTTGGTGATATGGGTAGTCCGATTATTCCTTTTAAGATCAACTTATCCGAGGCCTCAAATCCTGGGATGTTACATCCTCCTTCATGTCCTCCACCATGGATCACTAGTTTAGGGGATTTATCCCTCAGACCGCCACAACCACTTTTGAACTGAGATCAATCATTGTGGCACCACAACATAGTAAACCAAACGTCTATTATTACCCTTTGAGCCCACCTGGTCTAGGTCGTGCTGCTCACTAGTGTGTAGCTAACTAGAGGAGATGGTACTATGTACAATTTTCTTCTGATCTAGTTGTATGTGTTGGACCCAAATCAGAGGGCAAGAATTGCAATACTCCATTCGCTTGTCCCTCCTTTTTTGTGGGATGAATGGATCCCAAACCCAATGGTGTTTGGTCCCTATACATAGCCTAGGATGGACGCGACCGCTGTGACCATGCAATCATAAGTCAAGGGTCCAGATCACTCATCAAATATTAGAGGTAACATTTGTTGATGCCATTAATGTTCCTTTTGGAAACATTCAAATCATAATATCTCTCGACTCCTTTGACCAAATTTTACAAACCAATACACCAATTTGATCAACTCAAAAATATAACTTGGGTTTTTACCTAAATTATCTTCTAATCATCTTCTTTTACTATGTTTATGATATTTGACAATGATTGATTTCATTTAATGCATGATCATGATAAAGTTTTAATTTCTATTTCTCAAACTACCTCCTAATCTTCAAAACATTAACTTTTGTACACTCTTGTACCAGTTGAGGTCCCTAGTAACCATACTTGCACTTTGATAAACCTCTATGCACATTTATTACTTATTTTGGACTTCAATAATGGATTTCCCGTAATAGCCAATCTTTCTTTTTATTGATATAAACATCTTAATCACCTCAAAGTCAGTAATATGCACCTCTCCATAACACAATATCTACCCATATTGCCCCTAATATTCCTATTTGTCCATATAGCTTTATATGCATGTATGTGAAACCTCATAATGATGTGTGTTATGATATAATCAAATGAGTACTTGACCTCTTTTAAGCATCAAACTCCTTTCTATTATTGAAATCAGAAATACCATGATGTATAGTGACACTACTATATAAGTTCATATTATATTTTGATGTGATGGTGAACATGACATTAAATGCACTAGTAATGACAATGTGTGACACATACGACTTTCTTATACCCTAATCTTAATGTGATTCTTAATGTGAATTGTGTCTCTTTTCAACCGTTAATTCTTCTTTCAAAGTAATTAAAGACATTAGATTATCATTATGGTGATCAAGCATAATAATATTATTGAGAAAACGAAATTATACCATGGATTTAAGAGATAAAGGATAAATTACTATGATAAAAATGTCATACATTGCTTCCCCGGGCTACTCCCGGTCCTAAAGATAAAGGGGATTAGCCCCGCATGTTCATCTAAGAGCAAAACATGGTTGAAGAAAGGGGAAACATGGAGAAAAATGTGGATAAAGTAATGAAACCTCTAAACGGAGAAGATCCAATCGTTCCTCAGCGTAGAGTGCACGATCTACAGTCTTTCGGCAGTGGAAAACGTCTTCTTCGGCTTCCAGAACGGCTGGGGCGTGCTTCTGGGCTCCGTTCTTCTCTCCCCCACCTCTTGGGATGTGTGCCGTGGCTAATTGCGTGATAGATAGCTCTTGGCCGCTGTCATTGGGTATAAACACCAAGTTAGATCGTCGAAATATCACCATCGTTGGATTCGGGCTGATCTGGAACAAAAACCAATCTAACGGCGTCGATACCATCGATGCGAGTCGATGGTATCGACCCCTCGCAATATCAACAAACCTTCTTTCTTTTCCGTCGTTGTGCCTGATCCTTGCTCGATACCATCGACGCAGGTCAATGGTATCGTCACCCTTAGGTGTCGGTTTTATCCCTTTTTCGTCGCTGAAGCTACACGTGTCGATAGTATCAACTTTGGGGTCGATAGTATCGACTGGCTGGTCGCTGGAAACCTGATGGTAACTCGCTACCATCGACTTCCCAGTCGATGGTATCGAGTCTGCGTTGCTCCTTGCGACTGCCTGCCTGTGGCTGTGTCGATAGTATCGACTACTGTCGATGGTATCGACAGCTGCAGATATGTGTTTTTCCTGAAATTGCACAACAAAACCACATCAGCCGAGATAAAACCTATTATTGTAATCAGTTATGCTCAAAATAATAAAATAAGGGAGATTTGACACTGAGAAGGATCATAGACTAAAGTAAGTGAATTATGCAATATTAACCACCAAAATGACCAATAAACGCATACGTCGCAAGTAAAACAAGTCTATAAATCTGACTCAAAATCATCACATCAAACTCCCCTAAGCTTGAGCATTTCTCATCCTCGAGCAACAAAACTCTAGAATAGAATTGCGAGAGTCAACTAAAGAATAGATTATCACAACAGACATTGCCATATGATCCCCACCATACATTCATATATTGGCCCTCACTAACCACGAAATGATAATTACCCTAAAGGTGACAATAATCATCCATAAAAGATATCTACCTCAAAATCGATGAACACTATCACATAAGGCAGCTAACATAATAAAATCCTCTGATCTAGACTCGGTGCATCTTGTGATCTCCTATCTACGTTGCTCATCCTAACTACCATCTAAATGGAAGCAGCTCTCCTGGTCTTAATGAGTGAGGAGAAAATCACGGTGGCCTACCAATTTTAGCAACAGGTGGATGGGATGGGTGGCTTGTGGAAGACATGGAAGCATTATACGGTTTAGCATGCACAAGAACAATAATGACCTAAATGATGCATATACAAATGGAAATGCCCTAATGCCTACATTTGGGTGGAATGATGTATGCATTATCATTCCATCTCCAGGTGAGATGGAATATCTAAGAAACTACACCATGTGCTTATTCTTCTTAGGATGCAAGTGTGAACATGTTCGTTTCTCCCTCTCATTCTTACTTACTTCTCAATACTTTTTTTTCAAGCCCTTATTTTCATAGATGACAATGAATTATTTGTTGGGCTCACTTCTTGTTACATAACTTATACATTTGAAGCATTCAGAAGGTATGGAACAAGTTCATCACCTTTAATGTTTCAGAAGACATAAGATGCATGATATACTATATGCACAAAAATGTGAATGCAACTACAAAATGCTAGCTCTACAACTAAATGGAACGCACCTAAAGATAATGTGCATGTGTAACTACTCTATCTTTTTTTTTCTTTCCATGCAAAAATATGTGAATATAGTTGCAATGCAAGATCTATCTACATGGGATGTAATCAAAGAGAGATGAAAACCTTATTGTACTTCCAGTTCTTATGGTGGAGTATGGAAACAATGGGGTGGATAGATCACAAGATTAATTGACTGAACCTTTGGAAAAGATTAAGTGTCCCTCCTTACTGACCTGTGTAGTAATTAATAGGTTTCTCTCTCTTATTTCAAATTAAGGTATCATTATCATTTGGTCAGTTTAGGATCAAACAACTAGTTCTGTCCACTTATCATGAATCAAAGGAATGTACAGTTGTGATTTCGTATTTTAGAGTTGACAAACCCAATTATTTCTTAAGTTATGTGCTCGAAGTTAAACAACACAAGCTTGCAAAAACACTAAAAATTTTCCAATTTTTGCCCCTGATTCCCATGTATAAGAAATGAGATGACACAAGACATTAGACATCTACAATTACACTAGATAGAGTGTGGATCCTATAGAAAGTTAAGAACTAAGAAAAATAAATGACAAAAGACAGTACAATAAAAACTAAAAACTAGGAAAAATAAAAGATAGAAACTGTTCCAACCCCCCCCCCCCAAGCTTGAATTTGACTATGGCCTCATAGTCAAAAACAACCTTAAAAGGTGGAACAGTGATACCGATCATTCAGTAGGTGGAGGCGGGTACTGTGGGGATGTGGGGTCCCAGGATGGATACTGCGCCTGGAAACTCGGATCATACTGGGGCATCGACGGAGGTTGAGGGTACACCCCAAAATAGTTTTGGATCCAGTAGTGATCGTAGAAGGTTTGTTGTTGCATCTCCATCCTATGCAACCTGTCATGGATATTCTATTGGTTGGCGAGGAGGAGGCGGTCATTCTCATAGATGGCCTGCTGATTGATGAAAAGCCGGTTCGTGGTATCCTGAATACCGGTGAAAGAAGTAGTATGATGTTGTTGGGTCTTTTGAATCTCCCACAGCATTGAATACATTCCCTACATGGAGTAAACATCCTCTCCTTGTTGAGAGGGCAGTGGTGGCGGAGGCTGCGAAGATGATGATGCGACGGGGTAGAAACGTGGATGCTTCCTTGGCGCTACTCGTGCCCGAAGAGGAGTGAAAGCCTCCTCTTCCTCTTCATGCTCATCGCCATCATCATTATGGTCGTCATTACCGCCGTCTTCATCGGAGTCGGCGACGGAGATGATAGGCCACCTAAAGTGTTGAGCTCCCTGGATGTTGAAGACAAGGTCCGGAAGTGCACATTCTTGATACTCCTTTTTGACATGGCAATGTACATAAACCATGCCATCATGAAGCGTAAGCAGATTGGAGCGTTGCAGATGTTGTAGATCAACTTTATTCTTGTTTGAGAGAGGAATGAGTTGGAAAAAATACAACCCAAGGTAGAGAGCCAACGTTGTAATGAGCCCTCCAAAGTGGATAGGAGCTCGCCGAGTACTCCTCCGCACATCCAGAACACACGTTAAGAAAAACGCGCCCCAATTGCACTCCTCGCACTTTAGCAGTTTATACAAGAAGAAAAATTCGATCTCCTGAAATTTACTAAGAGAAAGTTCCCGCGAGAAAACAGCGTCGTGCACAACATGTGGTGCAAAATCCTCACAAACAGATGCTCGAAGTCGGTGAAGGCTGCATTGTGGTAGCTTACTGACTTTCCAGGAGGCGCGGTCACTAGCTGGGCGAAGATGCCATCGTAATTCATCCAATTATCTGGCCTCCTGTGCTGAAAGTCATCATGATACCAGTTATAAATGCAATTGAATTGGTCGAGAGTGAGGGTGTAATTGTTGTTGTAGAGTCAAAGACACGCGTCCTTTCCTCCACTCCCTATCGGTAGCGATCAAGTCGTTGGGAACGACATTGATATCAAGTGATGCCATAAACTCTGCCACCAACTCTTTATAAGTCGGGCACTCGTCAAAGAAAGGTTGGCCGTCGGCGTGGTACACCATCTCGTCGAGCCTCCTGGTCATATGATACGCTTGCCCTTTAAGAACATAGGCAAGATTGGCTTCGAACCCAAGGTCGTGGATCATGGTCCGGTCGACATATCGAGTTGGCTCCAATTTTCTCTTCAGCAACTCCTCATATGTCTTCCTTACTTCTGCCGAAGGATGCACGATCCTCAAATGAGGAATTGATGCGGGTCGCAGAGGAATGAACTCGAGAATCTCATTGGGTACCACCCGTGAAGAAGATGCACCGTCTGTACGCACCATTCTCGTCAAGAAAGAGGAACAGAAAATGGAGCTCGGTGAAGACGATCTCATAGAAGACAATGTCTGCTCGGTGAAGACTCAATGAAGATCGCACTCCTTGGATGTTCGTGGCAGGCCTCCAATCGCACAGCACAGCTCAAAGCACAAGTAGGGGGCAAAGACTCTAAAGGTGTGACGTCATATGACAACAATCCCTCCCTTTTATAATTGAGGGTCGTCGCTGCTGTGCAACCGTCCATACCATCAACGCGGGTCGATGGTATCGACACCTGTAGCACAATCCGATCTTCCGCTAGTATCGACGGTTGTCGATAGCCTGATGTGGGGGCCCAGATCGATGATGTGTCGATACCATCGACAGTTGTCGATAGTATCGACCCATCCTACAGATCGATTCTCTTGATGTAGCAATCGTCGTTGATTCCTTCTCGTGGATCGGTGACATGTCGCATCGATACCATCGACGCAAGTCGATAGTATCGACTCTTCTTAGGGCAAACACCCTCACGAGGCCCGGTCACTGCTATCTGCTTGTGACTGGGTTGATACCATCGACAGACCCGTCGATGGTATCGACCCATCGATAGTATCGACTTCACTGAGACAAATTTTGTCTGAATATCTTCAGGGATCTCACGAGTATCGACAACCACGTCGATAGTATTGACCCCATTCTAGAAATTTCCTTGGCGTTACTGATGGTAGGTCGATACCATCGATGAGGCTGTCGATTGTATCAACTCAGAGAAAATTTTGTAGCCCCCTAACTGTGCCCATGTCGATACCATCGACACGATGGTCGATGGTATCGACCCTGCCTCAGGTGTGTACACTGAACAAACGATCATGGTATCATTTTACATTAAAAACAAAACCAAATCAAACTAACTTACAAATGTGAAAGAAAGTAAACGAAACTACAAATGGCTGTGTTGCCTCCCAACAAGCGCTCTTATTTAACATCTTAGGCTAGACGAAATCAAGCTCCTCATGCATCCGTAAGTGCAATGAGTTTGACCTCATGCACTTTCCTCGTGTAATCCTCACTGAAGTACAATTTCAACCTTTGTCCATTGACCAGAAATGTTGTCTCTCCATCACGCACCATGATTGCTCCATGTGGCCAGACCTTCTCTACAATGAAAGGTCCACTCCAGTGAGATTTCAATTTTCCGGGATGCAATTTCAACCTTGAGTTGAACAAGAGCACACGATCTCCCTTCTTGAAGACACAGTTGAATGTGTTGATCGTGAATCAGCTTTGTTCGCTCTTTGTAAATCTGTGATCTTTCATATGCATTCATCCTCAGCTCATCAAGTTCATTCAGCTCTAGCAAGTGTTTCTTTCCTGCTTCATCATAATTTAAGTTCAGCTTCCTTAGCGCCCAATGCGCCTTATGCTCCAACTCTACCGACAAAAGGCAGTCCCGCCCATAAGCCAACCTAAAAGGTGTAGTGCCTATAGGTGTCTTAAACACTGTCCTATAAGCCCATAAAGTGTCTGGTAGTAAGGTGATCCAGTTCTTTCGTGTCGAAGCTACTGTGCGCTCCACGATATTCTTAATCTCTCTATTGGAGACTTCGACCTGCCCCTGTGTCTGCGGGTGGTATGGGGTACCAATGTTGTGCCTTACCTCGTACTTTTTCAACAATGCAGCGAACTTCTAATTTCTGAAATGGGTAACTCCATCACTAATAATCATCCTTGGTACACCAAATCTGTATAAAATATAGTCCTTGACAAACCTGCATACTACAGTAGCATCATTAGTCCTAGTGGGTATTGCCTCTACCCACTTCGATACATAGTCAACAACCAATAAAATGTACAAGTTAGAGTTTGAAGACACAAAAGGTCCCATGAAATCAATACCCCACAAATCAAACACCTCGACCTCTTGAAATACATTGAGGGGCATCTCCTGTCGCTTTGAAATGTTACCTGCCCGTTGGCAGGAATCGCATCGCCGCACATAATCATATGTGTCCCGGAACAATGTAGGCCAGTAAAGGCCGCTCTCAAGTACCTTGGCCACAGTTCTAGAACTTGCATGATGGCCACCCATTGGTAAAGTATGACAATGTCAAAGTACGCTCTCATACTCAACCTTCGGTACGCACCTGCGCAAGACGCCATCCCTGTATTGCTTCAACAGAATGGGGTCATCCCAAAAATAATATCGCAAGGAATGGAAAATTTTCTTTTTCTCTTGATATGTCCAATCATCTAGGATAATTTTGTAGGAAAGATAATTAACAATATAAGAGAACAATGGATCTTTAGATTTAACAGATAGAAGTTGCTCATCAGGGAACGTCTCGGTAATGTGTATATGAATGTCTTTCTCATATACCCTTTCCAACCTAGACAAGTAGTCCGCAACCACATTTTCTAAGCCCGCCTTATCTTTAATTTCAATATCAAATTCTTGTAACAGTAAGATCCACCTAATCAGTCTAGGTTTGGCATCTTTCTTTTCCATCATGTACTTTATGGCGGCATGGTCAGTCCATACCATGACTTTATATCCTACAAGATATTGCCGGAATTTTTCAAAAGTAAAAACAACGGCAAGAAGCTCTTTTTCAGTAGTCATGTAATTGAGTTGTGCTTCATTTTAAGTTTTGGAGGCATAGAAAATCACAGCGGGTTTATTGTCAACTCGTTGTCCTAAAACTGCCCCAACTACAAAATCTGAAGCATCGCACATTAATTCAAACGAATTTGTCCAGTCCGGTGTTTGCACAACCGGTGCAGAAATTAATTTCTCTTTAAGCACATTAAACACATGTAAACATTTTTCATTAAAATCAAAGACCGCATCTTTCTCCAATAGCTCAGATAATGGTTTAGCAATTTTGAAAAGTCTTTGATAAAGCGGCAATAAAAATCGGCGTGACCTACAAAACTTCGTACCCCTTTCACTGAATTCAGTGGGGGTAATTTGGAAATAACTTCAATCTTCACCGGATCCACCTCCAACCCCTTGCTAGACACTTTATGTCCAAGAACAATCCCTTCCCTAACCATCATATGCCATTTCTCCCAATTGAGAACTAAGTGTGTGTCCTCACATCATTGTAAAACTTTATCCAGATTATATAAACATTCATTGAAAGACGCACCATGGATGGAGAAATCATCCATAAAGACTTCCAAACAATGCTCAACCATATCGGAAAAAATGGCAAGCATGCAACGCTGAAAGGTTGTTGGTGCATTACACAAACCAAAGGGCATATGGCGGTATGCAAATGTTCCATAAGGACAAGTGAAAGCGAACTTCTCTTGGTCCTTAGGATCAATGGAAATCTTATTGTAGCCCGAATAAACATCTAAGAAACAAAAATGAGATCGACCTTCTAATCGCTCTAAAATCTGATCAATGAATGGAAGCGGAAAATGATCCTTCAACGTAGCAGCATTCAATCTATGATAATCTATACACACACGCTACCCGGTTACCAGGCGAGTCGTAACCGGCTCATTCAATAGATTATGAGTAACAATAATTCCCCCCTTTTTAGGGACTACCTCTGTAAGACTCACCCACATCGAGTCGGAGATAGCATAGATGATACCTACAGAAAGGAGCTTGATCACCTCCTTCTTGAAGACCTCCATCATGCTTGGATTTAATCGGCGCTGTGGCCAAATTACAGGTTTGGCTCCCTCCTCGAGCCGGATCTTGTGCTGGCACAGTGTAGGGGAGATCCCCTTGATGTTCGCAACTGACCACCCAAATGCACCTCGGTGGTTCTTCAGCACGATCAACAGTTGGTCCTCCTCCTCAGCACTCAGATATGCCGAGATAATCACTGGTAGAGTTTCACCCTTGGCTAGAATTGCATATTTCAAGTGAGGCGGCAGTGGCTTCAAGTCTAACTCTGGCAGAATGATCAAGGATGACTGAAGTGGTGGTGGGAGTTCTCCAAGATCTTCATAGTACCTAGCATAAAAGCACGGAAGCACCTGAAGCATCTTGACACACTCTTGCAGTGACTTGCTTCTCATCCAGTCATGCGTTATATTAACTAGGCAGGCTTCAAGAGGTAG
The DNA here is from genome assembly GCA_963693085.1 of Alisma plantago-aquatica. Lineage (NCBI taxonomy): Eukaryota > Viridiplantae > Streptophyta > Magnoliopsida > Alismatales > Alismataceae > Alisma > Alisma plantago-aquatica. Next base: position 670,526,238 of record OY856409.1, on the reverse strand, counting down.
TTCTCGATATGCATTGAAGATAGAACTTGCTATGCCCTCATCTTCAGTAGAAGGAGGGATGTCCTCCTCTTCATCATTCGGAAAACCCATGGCCTTACTAAGAGAAACAACTTTGGTCTGCTCCATAATGTCTATAACCAAAGTCCCCTTCTCCACCTTAGTCATTACATGAGCCATATCCAGAAATGGCTTCCCTAGACAAATATAAATATTCTGATCAAAGTGCTTCACCAGGCGACATTTCTACTTTTCTTTAGATTGTGTTGTGCTTGAGGGCATGACCATTTCAAACCGATCATTAGCGATACCCAAGGTCAAACGCCCTCTTCCCATCTCAAGTATCATATCTGCAGTAGCTTGGAAGGGTCTTCCAAGGAGTAACTCATTTCCTTGTTCGTCTGGCATTTCCATTACAACAAAGTCTGCTGGAAATACAAACCGATCAACTTTCACCAACACGTCCTCACAAATGCCGTATGGCTTCACCACGAAATTGTCCACTAACTAAATTGTCATATTGCTCAGCCTTGATTCTTTCAGTCCCAGCTTCTTGAACGTGGAGAGAGGAATCAGATTTATACTTGCCCCGGAATCACACAGTGCTTCGCCGAATTTCACTTTACCAATGTAACATGGAATATTGAAGCAACTCGGATCCTGCCTTTTAGGTGGCAATGTGCCCATGATGAAAGCACTCACTTGTTCCTTAAGAACCACGACCTCGGTGTCTGGGATTTTCCTCTTCTTTGTGATTATGTCTTTCAGAAACTTGTCGTAAGAGGGAATTTGCTCTATTGCCTCTAACAATGGAATGTTGACAGAAAGCTTTCTAAAGCTATCTAAAAACTTCTTGAACTGAGCATCCACTTTCTTGGCTTTCATGCTATTGGGATATGGGACCAGGCCATTCTATTCCCTTTGATGGGGTGGCACATATGGCATCCACTTCTGTGTCTCCTCCTCAACAATGATGGGTTCTGTTGCAGCATCCTCTACCACATCCTCTACCGGTTTTTTAATTGGAATCAGAACCTCCTCTGCGGCCTCACCTATGGTTTTTTATTAGAGTTTGCTTAGTTCATCAGCCCTGGAGTTTAAAATTTGCTTGCCACTCCATAGCAAAATTGCCTTAGCCTGTTGATTTCCTCCTGGAATGTTTGTATTTCCCGGAAAACCTTACTGTGTTGGCTTTTTCAGATTTCCTATCTCAGCTGCCATCTGTGCCAACGATGTCTCTATTGTCCTCATCTGCGCCCCGTGACTTTGTAAGGTCCGCCGAAATTGATTCATAAATTCACCTTGTTGCTTAATTTACAACCAAATGTACAAATGAGTTCTTGATTCTTCTTGATTACTTGGTTGATCAACTCATTGCTCTTATCCTCCGCTGTCAGTTGGGGTTTTGCATCAGGGTCCTGCAAGAAATTATTTGGGTCTTCCTAGGAGAATTTCTTGTCTTTCCTCCACGAGTAGTCATTGTTTTTGTACCCCTGCTGTTGTCGCATAAATTTCACTTGAGCTTCATCCTCAGATTCTGCATCTTCTTTTGCAAGTAGTTTCTTGGCTAGAAGGTCCATCTTCTCATTCAGCTCCTTGATGGCCTTTGACTCTCCTGTAGCTCGAACCTGCTCCACTACGTCTCTGTCGCCCCAAGATTGCTTCTTAGCCATGTTCTTCAAAATTTCCCAACACCTCGTGCCTGTGTTATTTAAAATGAAAACTGAACCTGCTGAATCCAGATTACTTCTATCATGCTTGGAAAGAGCAAAATAAAAGATTTTAACTTGTTTCTCCTTGTCAAGCCCATGATGTGGGCACCTCCTCAGCATGATTTGGAAATGCTCCCAAGTCTCAGAGTAAGTCTCCCCGGCCTTTTGACTAAAATTGTGGATCTTCCGTACTGGATCGTTGGTCTTCTCAGGTGGAAAGAACCTCTTGAAGAAAACTTCAACCATGTGGTTCCAAGATTCCACATACTCGTCGTCCAAGTTATGCAACCATTCCATAGCATTTCCCGCTAGAGAGCTGGAAAATAATTTCAAACAGAGTGTCTCTTGCGGGAACTTGTCTATCTTAATCATGTCACAGTTCTCCACGAACTGGCTTATGTGAGTCACCGGATCTTCATTCTTAAGCCTGTGAAATGCATTTGATTTGACCAAAATTATTAGTGCCGGATCAATCTTATAATTTGGGATGTTGACTGCCTTCTTCTTTATTGGCCCCTTTGATGCGGATGAAGAAGAAGACTTTATTTTCTCCCATATCGTCTATTCTTCTGCCATTGCCTCTGGTTTAGAATCAGAATCAATATCTTCAAGTTGGTCTTGAATGTTGTTTTCCCCCTCGTCTGATCCCAGTGGTGGAACCTCGGGTGTAGGCTGCGTGTAGTCTATGCTACGCGTCCTCACCATGCACTAGTACCTACAAAATATTGATTTAGGTTCAGTACCGTGCTAGACGATTTCTAAATATGAAAGATAAATGATGAATTTCGAAAATGATAATAAAATAGTAAAATAAAAAAAATTGGCCTAGGGTGGCCGCTTGCAGCACTCGTAGTGCCGACAATTTGCCGTGTCCCCAGCAACGGCGCCAAAAACTTGACACACGTAAACCGTGCATGCAAACACAAGTATACATATCAATGTAATATAGGCCTTCTGAGGCTCGAGTCGAACTCAGGGACACTGAACTGTCGGTAGACTACTACTAATTGTTTGCAATCAGCTAGACCGATTAAAAAGGTTTTAAGAGTTGAAAGAAAAAAATAAAAAAATAAAATAGATCAATCGATTAAGTGTTTAGTTTAATCAATTCAAATGGAGATCTCTAGGATTGCGGTTTCACCGCGGGTTTTAATTGTATGAATTTTCACATAGTTACTCAGGTTCATCTCTCAATCGGGGTAGTGGCCTGTAGTCAGAATTATTCACTGTCGTGATATAATTCACTACCTATGTCTAGGTCAGTTTCACCGTCATAATAGCCTATACCCTAAACTAGGTGCATTAAAATCGACCTCTGGGTTTCTATCATTAACCGTACATCACCTTGTTCAAGGAATTTATGAGTTAATGTGAATTTTGTTTCTTTTCAACTGTTAATTCTTCTTTCAAAGTAATTAAAGGCATTGGATTATCATTATGGTGATCTAGCATATTAATATAATTGAGAAAATGAAATCATACCACGGATTTAAGAGATAAATGATGAATTACTATGATAAAAATGTCATACAATGCTTCCCCGGGCTACTCCCGGCCCTAAAGATAAAGGGGATTAGCCCCGCATGTTCATCTCAGAGAAAAACATGGTTGAAGAAAGGGGAAACATGGAGAAAAATGTGGATAAAATAATGAAACCCCTGAATAGAGAAGATCCAATCGTTCCTCGGTGTAGAGTGTGCGATCTACATCCTTTTGGCGGTGGAAAACGTCTTCTTTGGCTTCTGAAACGGCTGGGGCGTGCTTCTGGGATCCGTTCTTCTCTCCCCCACCTCTCGGGATGTGTGCCATGACTAATGACGTGATAGATTGCTCTTGGCCACCATCATTAGGTATAAACACCAAGTTAGATCGTCGAAATATCACCACTGTTGGATTCGGGCCGATCTGGAAGAAAAACTAATCTGACGGCGTCGATACCATCGACGTGAGTCGATGGTATCAACCCCTCACGATATCAACGAACCTTCTTTCTTTTTCATCGTTGCGCCTAATACTTGCTCGATACCATCGACGTGGGTCAATGGTATCGACACCCTTAGGCATCGGTTTTATCCCTTTTTCGTCGCTGAAGCTACACGTGTCGATAGTATCGACTTTGGGGTCGATAGTATCGACTGGCTGGTCGCTGGTAACCTGATGGTAACTCGCTACCATCGACTTCCCAGTCGATGGTATCGACTCTGTGTTGCTCCTTACGGCTGCCTTCCTGTGGCTGTGTCGATAGTATCGACTACTGTCGATGGTATCGACAGCTGTAGATATGTGTTTTTCCTAAAATTCCACAACAAAACCACATCAGCCGAGATAAAACCTATTATTGTAATCATTTATGCTCAAAACAATAAAATAAGAGAGATTTGACACTGAGAAGGATCATAGACTAACGTAAGTGAATTATGCAATATTAACCACCAAAATGATCAATAAACACATATTCGCAAGTAAAACAAGTCTATAAATGCGACTCAAAATCATCGCATCATCTCCTTCCTTGTAGTTGGATCAAGGCTCCAAAGAAGTTTTTACCACAACTTTTCTTACCATCACTCATCAAGATTGTGGGACGAGTGGGAGAAGTAAATGAATACATGGATCCATATGCTCATTCTGAATTCTACCACCCCTCACAACATTCTTTTTGTGACCAGTGTTGGGAGAATCACACTCTTCCTTGTCTTGCCTCGCCACCAATAAGGACAGACTGTGGTCTATGCGAAGAAGAAGGAAGTAGAGGTAGAGAGGAGATAATAGGAAAATAAGGCATGGAAAAGGTAGACCAAACTCATGGGAGTCAATGATGGGTGACATCATTTCTGGTCATGGTGTGTGGGTACTACACCATGCCCTTCTAGTTGGAAAATAGACAGAGTTTAGATGCTTGATGTGGATCTTCTCCACTAGAATCAGAGGGTCTCACACTAGTCGTGGATCCTAGGTGAAACTTTTGGAATCCTTCGACCAACACAAGGAAGATCAAGGGTGTTTTCCCCCTATTTGCTCTACCAAGCCGCGCCCTACGGCGATGGCCTCCTAGAGCCACAACTAGAAGCCACTAGCAGTGAGCCTGAGATGTTGTGAGGATCTACCCAATGACACAACAAAGATGGTGGAGGCCCTAAGAGATGATGAGGAGTTCTCATGAGTAGTTGATGGATAACTGGAGCTCGTAGCCATGATTGAGGTTCTTTTGCAGAGTGCACGGCTCCTATAGATGCGAGAATGTGAGGAAAAGAGTGAGAGCGAGAGGGAGAGGGCCTAGACGTGCTTCACTCAACCCTAAACCAGACCAGCTCAAGCAAGGAAATGAGACCCAGTTGGACCAACTAGTGATCGACAACCAGCCAACACAAGCTCACTAGGATTCCAAACTACAAAATTGGTTGGCTCAAATTTGAACCAACCAGATCCAATGAACTGCGGCTTAGCGCGAGCCAAGAGCTAAAAGATGTCCCTTGGTGGACATGTGGTAGCTCTTGATTGGCCCATAAGACAATAATTTTCAATATTATGTAGAACTTCAATAATTCATAAAAAATAGCCCCTTATCATAAAAATACAAATAAGGTACAAAAATTCTTAGAAAACTAATATCTATCTTTTGATGAATAGAATATGTTGGTATCACACAAGATATATTATACTCATTTGATAGATAATAAATATCAAATGATGACCTACAATTATGATAATATGTTAGTAATTTCATATCCATGTTTATATTTCATTTAAGGTCAGTGATTATGATGTTGACGCAGAAATCATGCAAGTTGCTCGATATGGATAATTAGGTCTAATAAACCTAATTAATGTACAATAATTACAAAAATTCTAAACAAACCCTAAAAATTGTAGAGTAAGCTTATATCTATAACTGGAAGATAATATATAATTATGAGATCATAATTATGCATATAAATATGGTTACATGTTTAAGGTTCATATAATGATGACAAAACCCTAATTGGATTAAGGTATATAATCTAAGGTTTATACATGCAAGTAATGACATGGAAACTAATGTTCATACAATTGACAATAATATGGAATACAACATCAGTAACATCAACTCTAGATAACAAAAAGAGTAAGACAAGAAATAATGATGAAAATATCCTAATGATCTTAGTTAGACACTAAAATGGACATACTAGGGTTGAGATGATAACAATCTGATGATGGTACATGATATTTTCTTAACCAGGGTTTGATCAAGGTTAGATTTGACATAAGGAATATGTGGTGAATATTTTTTCTTGATCAAGGTACAACATACCACTTCCTTGGCTTATTATAGAATATGCTTGTATTATTTATGTAGTAAAATACTTGGCATATGATATTGGATGAAATGATTGTTCTTGTATGATATCTTGCTTGATTTTCCATTTGTATGTCTATGAGCACATGAAACATAATATATATGTTCCATTATATCCAAGCACTTCAACTCTTTAGTAGTCAAAGCTGGAAAATAAAGTACTTCAACTCTTTCGTAGTCAAGTACTTGAAAGTGATCCAACTCTTTGGTAGTCTATCATAAGGGCTTCAGTGCATTCAACCTTTGACGATCAATGCATGGATGATATAGTGGAAAATGTGTCTAAAAGATGTGTTCTCTTTTGTGAATAAACATTATTTGTTCAAGTATGCTTTTTCTATATTTCTTTTGTTACTTCCAAGTACTATTTTTAAATTATTACCAAGCTTAGTATTGAGAGGTATATAAAAAGACATGTAGGTGCACTTAGTACAATATTCTTGAATATTCTACTGATGTGTACCACATGTAATCTTGTATTTGCGCTGTGTACATGTGCTCTTGAAGATCTAGGATAATTTTAAGTTGTATGTTGTGCTCATGTACATGTGGACCTATTGTCTTAATATTATGTTGTTCAATGTGTAATATCAATTGTTGTAACTATTCATTATATAATTATATGTTGAATGGTGAACACGTGTTTTACGGTTTTATTATTGTTTGTGTGCATCTACTATTGTTGTTTCCTTCTGACTCCCTTCATATTCTTCTTATTAGCCTAGTGTGTGGGGTTTGAATTGGGATTCTTGCTAAGATGAGGTTTCAATTTAGACATCACACGTCAGATTAATTTTTAGAAAATCCAAGGATGTCACACACCCTTTGTCTTTGTCCTCTATACAACCATGTGAGTTTCCAAAAGATTAGTTGGATCTTCCTCTACAACCATCTTCAAGCAAATGTAAGCATACCAATTTATATATTTCTTCTCCCTCTTTCTTTATTTGCATTTTCCATTCATTTTGATGCCATCTAGAACCCCTTATTTATTCTCCTACCTCCTCCTCCTCCATGGCCTCCACCATGGATCACTAGTGCAGGGGATTTATCCCTTAGACCGCCACAACCACTTTTGAATTGAGATCAATCCTTGTGGCACCACAACATAGTCAACCAAACATCTATTATTGCCCTTTGAGCCCACCTGGTCTAGGTCGTGTTGCTCACTAGTGTGTAGCTAACTAGAGGACTAGCAATTCCTTATTTACAACATTGGAGATGGCACTATGTACAATTTTCTTCTGATCTAGCTGTATGTGTTGGACCCAAAACATAGGGCTAGAATTGCAATACTCCCTTCGCTTGTCCCTCCTTTTTTGTGGGATGAATGGAGCCCAAACCCAATGGTGTTTGGTCTGTATACATAGCCTAGGATGGACGCGGGACCATGCAATCATAAGTTAAGGGTCCAGATCACTCATCAAATATTTGAGGTAACATTTGTTGATGCCATTAATGTTCCTTTTGCAAACATTCAAATCATAATATCTCTCGACTCCTTTGACCAAATTTTACAAAACAATACACCAATTTGATCAACTCAAAAATATAACTTGGGTTTTTGACCTAAATTATCTTCTAATCATCTTCTTTTACTATGTTTATGATATTTGACAATGTTTGATTTCATTTAATGCATGATCATGATAAAGTTAAATTTCTATTTCTCAAACTACCTCCTAATCTTCAAAACATTAACTTTTGTACACTCTTGTACCAGTTGAGGTCCCTAGTAATCATACTTGCACTTTGATAAACCTTTGTGCACATTTATTACTTATTTTGGACTTCAATAATGGATTTCCCGTAATAGCCAATCTTTCTTTTTATTGATATAAACATCTTAATCACCTCAAAGTCAGTAATATGCACCTCTCCATCGCACAATATCTACCCATATTGCCCCTAATATTCCTATTTGTCCATATAGCTTTATATGCATGTATGTGAAACCTCATAATGATGTGTGTTATGATATAATCAAATGAGTACTTGACCTCTTTTGGGCATCAAACTCCTTTCTATTATTGAAGTCAGAAATACCATGATGTATAGCGACCCTACTATATAAGTTCACATTATATTTTGATGTGATGGTGTACATGACATTAAATGCACTAGTAATGACCGCGTGTGACACATACGACTTTCTTATGCCCTAATTTTAATGTGATTCTTAATCTTTTTCTATCCCCTTTAAAATTGGGTATTTTCCTAATCCTTTTGGCCTTGTTTGATGTGGATGTTCACCTATGTCATATGTGGAATCATTTTGACACAAGTCTTATAAGTTGGAAATTTGAATATATGCTGAATAAGTTGGACTTTAATGGCTAGAACCTAGGGACACCCACCTATATTTGAATATGATTCTTATGTGCTTATCTTGATGATCTAAATGAAATCTAGCCTAAAACTATCGTCATGAACATCCTTAAACTTATTTGTCCTATTATGAGCCTTTTGACCTTGAATTATACACAAGTGACTCAAACCTTGTAAACATTATATGAAATGAGTGGAAGCTAGGAATAACTTGAATCTTAAACTACACCTTCATGATGGAACTTAAATTAATAAAAGAACACTAATATGTAATTAACCAACTTTGAACCTGACTTGGCCAAAAGCTTAAAATTGGAGCTATCTTGGGTAAGAGATGAGAATCTAATACATGCATGTGGTCTTGTATTAATTGGGAGTTTTATTATGACCTAAGTGGTCAAAAAGGGTTTAAAATTCTCTAATTTTAGTGCTCTATTTAATAGTCATATGATTATGATTTTATTAGTTCAATGCTTGAAATGCATGTATGCTTGTTAAGTTTCTCATATATTTCCATTAGTATTATACTATCATACTCAATATTTTTTCTCATCAATTTTATAGCTTGAAACCATGATATAGAACCCCATTATACATATCTTGTACACCTATTTGTATTCTTGTGGTAAGAACACAAGGTTTGACATACTACTTGAGTTGTCATGTTGGGGTGAACAATGTTGATAAACATGGATAGCTAATGGTTTTAAGCCTTAACCTCTCTAACGAACCCCTTCCATCAAGAAGTTGGTTAAAGATCTTATGATACTTGATATTGTAGGTATAATGGATCAAAATGAGAAAACATATGGGTTTTCCTATACTCTCTTATTTTTGTTCATTAACTTCTATAAATCTTTTTAAATTATTATGATCTTAGATATATGTTACTTTATTCCATGTACTTAGTACCTTGTGTGTTGAACCAATTGTTTCTCATAATTTTTAGGTTTAGAGATAACTAGGCAGAAGTTGTCTTGTGATTAATTTTTCAAGTTGTACCTATTTTAATATCTTAGCTAGTGTACATGATCAGACTTGTATAATTTGATGTCAATGTTTAATTGAAACTATGTAGTAATTGATATTGCTAAATATATTTGTAATTTGATTCTTAATGTTTAGTTGATTCAAAGTCACTATTGGTATTTCTTAATATACACGTTTAATGCTAAAATTATTTTGGACTTTGCTTATTATGGTTCTTCATGTAATATAAGAATTTCGAGCTTCCATAAGTTTTCTTGATATTATGTTTGGTTAAATGGGTTGGGATTATGGCTCCATGAGGGATCTTTTCTTTATTTTCAATCATAAAAACCTATTACATAATGGGGGTACGAGAGAAGTGGATTGAAGTAGAAGGAGGTGTGCCGCCCAAACATATGGTTTGGCACACTTTTTAGGCTTGTATTTCTTTTTGGCCTACAGAAGGTAAGAAGATGGAGGAAGAATTGTAGAAGAGGAGTTAGAACGTCATGTAGCTTGATTTCCAATTCAATGCCTTGTCTCATTATAGTCATATATGAAATAAAGGAGGGACATGTAATTATTTCATGCAATCTTTTGACTAACCAATATGAAGAACATATGTGTTTGATCCCTCTTAATTCATTCAAATCTTACCATCATTCCCTAAGAAACATGATTTTTGGATTCATAGACAACATAAGATAATTTATAGCCATAGGGCAGTTTAAAAAAGTGGTCTTTTCGAGTTGTTGCTTCTAATAAGCAGATTTTAATGGTCAAAATGTGCATTTATGAACAAAATTATAAGTCAAGATCATCTAGATAAAGTCTATAATTATTTTAAAAACAAAAAAAAATTAAAATTTTGAGCTAAAAGATTCCATAGTGGAATCTTAAGATAGAAATAGACAAGTGTGGGTGGAAATTGATGTGGGTACCACCCACCCTCCACCCCAAAAGAAATTTTCTCTCCCCTAAGAAAACACTTTGTCCAAGATGGATGGAAAATGGTGTTGGTTGTTGCACGATATGTGGTTGTGTTTCTATCAGTAATATATCCTTTAAATAAAGTCTAAAAGGAAACTATCCAAATGTAAGATGCCATCTTGCAATTTGTTATTTAGTGGATGCAAAATAATCTAAAATTGGAAGTACAAACTAAATTAACGATTCAATTGTCTCCTGGTAAGAGCATGTGTTTTATGTCATTGGCCCAACACATGAGTTCAATTATCAAGTTGATTAGGTATAGAAAAAATGAGAGGTAGTTCATTATTCATGAGTTACATTGTAACATATTTGTCTAGATATTGGCCATTCTTCACAATCTCATAAGACTTCTTGCTCCCCAAGATGAGAGCAACATGTATGTAGATATGCCTTATGATGTATGGTTAGGACCAAAGGGTTTACTTTGAAAGGATCAATGTCATGCATTAACAACACGAAAGTGGTCTCTGAATTGTATTTCTTTCCTTTTTATAAGACCATTTCATCATATTTTTTTCCTCTCCTTATCAATCCATGCATTTTTTGTAAGTCTTTCCTCTTGAAATCGAATTGTTCCTTTGTTACTTATTGTGATTTATACTTGATCTTCATCCTTTCGTTGATTGTTTGTGGTGTTCCATTGGTGATACTCAAAAGGAAGATGTCAATCACTAGGGGTAAATTACAAATTCAATTAAGGTGGTAGAGAATGGTTTTGAACCAATTTTTTTGATTTATATGCTTCTTGAACAAGTCCAAAATCTATTTTGAGTTAGATCACTACCCAAGCACCTTGTGAGAAGTGTCTCTCTCCTGAATTCCACCCATTTAAGGGTAGTGAGACTCCCTATGTCGGACTAGTGTGGAGAGATTAGAATTCAACCCTGAAAGGGAAGTCGAGAAAAGTAGTAAAACCCTAAAAAATAACAAACAATATAAATAGAGGGAAAATAAGCTCCACTCAAACTAGGATGAATATGCATTCATGACCATGCACTCTGAATCTTCCCATTTGTGATCATTATGTGTAGACTAAGGCTTAACTTTGGAAAACACCTCACTTTACCCAAAACCAAGGCTATGGAAAACTTTGTGACCTTTTTATGTTGTATGTTGAGCACAAGATATCCATCCTTACCATGTATCCCATCTAAAAGTATCTAAGGAGGAAGGTCGAGGTGGAACACTACTACTGGTACATACCGACGTGTTTAACCATTTTGTAAGAAAATGTAAATTGTGCAACAATTTGCAATGTAAAAAGACCACTAGAACCCCGACACATTATGAAGATGGAAATCAATTGAGGTGGAGAAGGCCTCAACCAAAAAGGGATTACAAAGCCTCCCACTAAAAAGATCATGGATATAGGCTCAGACTCTTAATGATGTTGTTGGACAAACATCTGTGAAAAATTTCTTCCTACAGTGGCTTGATGACACTGCCAACTCTACGTGACTAAAGCTCAAGGAACCTATCATGGAACCGTCTATCACCCTATGTCTACACTCCTAATGTCTACAAAGACAAAGGGGAGTGGACTTGGGCGTCCATCTATAGAATCATACAGAGTTTCCCAAAAGCAATATACATAAAAAATAATAAAAACTAAATAGATAATAGGATACTAATATGGAGAGATAGACATGTACCCATTTCTATTTTCAAAGATATAACTTTGATGACTCATTTCAAATCTTAGAGTCTTGAGTGAACTAGATCATTATTTGGCAACTAAAAATTTGATAAACAAAAGATACTAAGGATAAAGCATTAAGTACGCTATGAAAAGACATGCAAGCACAACTTAAGAGTATACATAAGTTGCTTTAAAATCATTATTATAGGCAAGAAGAAGAAATAAAGTTAGAAACCTTAACAATATTCTTTTATTAGAGGCACATTTTTTGTTATATTTTCTATTGTATGAACATTAGGCCTTTGACCTCTTCTAAAGGAAGGGTCTGTGAGGGGGCATTTGAGTCTCAAATCCTATATGTCACCCTTTTAATATGTGAGGGACCTCAAGACCAAAATCAATGAGCTAACCCTTGTTCAATTATGCCTTTTGCCCATATCCTGAGAATTCAGGTAGGTACACAAGGGTTATATAATGTATTTCTTTGTATTATGTTCACGGTTTATCGACATAGTATAATCAAACATGGAAGTATTGTCCATAGAAAAAATATCACAATAGCGTAAGAAACTAAGTATTCATGTGAGCATACATATAGACAAGTCAATATCATAGTAGGGTCTATATATTAAATATACCTTACCAGTAATGAGCAAGTTATGATCCTTGAGTAAGATTCTAGAGAAGGTCCAACCCCAAGGATACCTCAGATATAAAAATACATAATCCAAGGTCTTATATTAATAGAGTCTTGATAAGCTAAGAATCATACATGTCATGTGCATATTCCTCTAGGCCTAGGTTTCAATCAGATCAAACATGGTTTTCAAGGTTCTAAACATGCATGTATTGATTCAACATAGCATAAGTATCCACATTAATCCCTAGTTCTAGGTGAGACATCCAGATTATGAGTAATTTTTTATAAACATAATTCTAATTTAGTAAGGGGGTGAATTTGATTAGGTTATTATAATTCTTTAATCATGCAAGATCATAACTATTCATTCTAGATCAATTCCTTGCAATAAGATCACACTTCCAAATCATAATACCATAAAATAATATAGGATGGATCAAGTTGGTATTTAGTGCTATAAGCATAACAACCCTACTATTTTGAATTACTAAGATACATGTGTTACATTATACCAAGTTATTAGCAAGGTTAGAGTCCAAACAAGAAACAAATGCAAGCACAATATGTTAGGCATCATAAGTATGTTCCATGTAGTCAAAGGTGCATATGCATGGATTATATGGGATTTTGTGTCAAATGTCATTGTAGGGACTAATTTGAGGGTTAATATAAAGGTTTGGCCACACAGATCCACTTTTCCACTGGAATTTAAGGTTCAATCATGTGGACACTTAAGCATCACATTTTAGGACATAATAGTGTACAATACTGAATCTTTGAACTACTCATGGAAACATACATCATAAAATTCTACTTCAATATGGTACATAGTGTGACTAGCATACTGATTTTAGGATTTTAAGGGATTATTTCTTGATGAAATAAGACAAATTACTTTAATTGATCATGTATGCAGATAAATGAGTAATTTTTAGAGCAAGGATAGTCATAAGTGGTCAACATGGTCATTTGGGTGCATTGATATGGTCAGACATCAAAAATCATAAAATAGAATTAAGATTACTGATGTAGGAGATTAGAGTGTCTAGGGGCCATTAATGAGACATGAAGCACATGACTGCGACTGGTTATTATTCAAAAGTTCATGAAGGCATCATCTACACTTAAGATGGGGAAAAATGTGAAAAACTAGAAAACTATATTAGCATCATTAGAAAGGGGGAGAATTTTTAACATAATGGCATATTACATCATAGGATTTTGTTCAGGGAATAAGGATATAGAGGTATTTTAGGATTATCATATTGAAAGAGTGATATTTGGGTTCTTTACCTAGAATGGGTAGAGATTCAGATGCATAGCAGGGACCTGCTGCAAGCTTGGAAGCCTCAAGTCACTTCCCACTGGCACGAGGCAGATGCTAAGAACTCACAAATGCTCACCATCGCATGTTTCAATTCCCACAATCTTCCATATCATTGTTGACATCTTGCTTTAAAACAATTGTTCGTGACCATATGCATGAAGCCACTGCGAGATGCTAGGTGGAATTCAATATGGATTGTTGATCTTGTGAGCCATTTAATTGTAGCACCAATCCAATGGTGTGTCAATACTTTCCTTCATAGGCTCACCCCAAGTAGACTCCTACAGGCTGTGGTGGAACAACCTCTAGAGAGGTTGTCATGAAGGGGCTTCTGAGCCTAGGGAACAAGGGAAAGGTGACACCAATGTTTGGGTCATGGTGAAGGACATGTTGGTGGCATCAAAACACAATATTAGAACATGTACAATAAAATATTAAAAGGGCTAGGAGGAGGCATTAGAGAAGGAATATTAGAGGGGGAATGAGGGGTTCACATCTGCATTTTTGAATTGGAAACAGAGGGACAAGAAAGGATATGAAGAAAAAAAATAATAAACATGGTCAAATGGAGGGAAGAAATGAGAATAGAGGGAAATTTGGTGGTCCATTTATAGGGTACATTTTAGCACTACTACAGTGTACGAATCAAGGTTGGGGATGAGAATATAACCATTGGATCAAGGGTAGTGAACCATGGAACATGATCTTATGACTCAGATCACCCCAAATGAAGAAGAGAGAAAATGAGTAGGGAGGGGCGCAAAAAGAACAACTAGTTCATGGACTGTGCACCCATTAATTAGTCACAAATAGGTTCAAGATGCATACATTCAATTAAACACATGTCATTTCACACATATTCATCAGTCGAAAACATGATTTCTAGATGTCCCACTAAAGTGATTTTTGTGTAGTTTGAAATATAATTGGAATATCTACAAGTTGACATGTAATACAAAGTAAGTTGATGACACTGATTAGGTTCAAAATTATTTTCAATATTATGACATGTTAAATATTGGAAACTTTGGTCTAAAAGAAAAATGAGTGTCACCATAAAACACATGCGCACAGGACAAACCAATCGAGCATCAAAAAATTCAATAATGAATTAAATTAAAGATTGAGAAAAAGAGAAAATGTGAAGTACATATCATATATGAGGAGAGAGAAACAATAGTTATCACATCCTCTCCCCCTTAACATCATATTTGTCCCCAAAATATGCACACTCTTTAATCGGTAGTGGGAATTCATATTTGATAACTTGGTATTCTTTCAACATCAACACTATTTCAAAATCAAACAATCAAGCGTCACATTAAACCTATAGTTAGACTAATCATCAAATTTTGAGTGATCTCATGAGTAACAAAGTGGGAGAGATTATCCTATAGATCACACTTTGAAGAGATCACATTTTAGCTCAACGTATATAGATTTTAAAATTTAGAGTGAAGACAAACTTTCATTCTTGAGCTTTAGGGTTCTATCTTCTACATTGGCCTAGGTGGGGTTATGCATCCATGATTGAGGTTTCATATTTGAAACAATTTGAGGCAAACATCATATTTCAATCGTGATTCTATCTTCAAATTTAATGGAAGGTCCCACCCTAGTCCATTAAAAGCTAAAATCCATCATACATTGAGAGAATCATCATTGTCATCATTACAAAATATTCAAGATTTGGGGACAATGAAAGTCATTAATCTTATATCGCATGTGATATTCAAATCTAAATAGGGTGATCATTGGAGAGCAAGATAAGTAATAATTAGTCAAGATTTATAGAATCAAGATCTTGAGTAATGTTAGGACAACAAAGCCATGGGTGCAAACATGTCGAAGCGAGGGTTTTATATTCCCAAGTAGATTTTACAGGTGATCATTCATTCATTTACATTAACAAAGAAACAATCAATCAACATTTCTAACATTAATCAAGAAACATTTTGTGACATAAATATAAAGTTCTTTTTCATGGTATTAAAGGTGGATGAACGTTCTACAAGCTATAGTAACATAATTGTGTTTTAAGTCTTTCATTTAATTGAGGATCATAATCGAGTATATATATCATCTTACTAGATCCACCTGAAGGGGTAAAACCCATAGGGTGCATTTGGGCTTTAATAAAAGACCAACAATGAAGGGTTAATTGGTTGCAAAGATTTTCAACAAGTTCATGGTGTTGAACATGATGAAGTCTTTCACCAATTAACACGATTAAATCCATTAGGATCATGCTTGATATTGCACCTCAATGTGATTGTGAGATTTGTCATATGGATGTTAAAACACATTCCTTAACTGGAATAACTATGGGGATGTATACGTGACACAACCTAAAGGTTTCATGAATCCAATAATTTAAATAACGTCTATAAGCTACAAAGGTCAATTTGTTGATTGAAGAAAGAATCTAAGAGCTAGAATCTTCTATTTGACATGACGGTCAAATAGTCTGACTTGAGTCAGAATGAAGAAGAAATTTGTGGCGACAAGAATTTAGCGGGAGCATATTAATATTCCACATTATAATGGGGAATAATATCCTTATCCGATAAATGCTAATACATTTCAAGGAAAGTACCATCTCCATGAAGGTTTAAGAGAAGCATCCTATGTGATAGGAATTGATATCTATTGAGATAGATCTGGGAATCTTCTTGACCTAAGAAAGATAACATACATTTGCAAAATGTTGAAGGAGTTCATCATGCAAGACTCAATGAGAGAAAACTTGTCCATGGTCCATGGAGATAGTCTCTCAGGAGCCTAGTCTCCCAGTTCTTATGAGGAATTGGAACACATGGATAGATACCGTACACATTCACAATTGAATCAATGTGAAATGTTATGTTCTTGTCTCATTATATCATATGTATTGGACATGATGAAAGGATATCTAGTTATCTTGTATGTATTAGACATGACAAGAGGATACATGTATACCTATCTAGCAGACTTGTATGTATTGGACATGACGAGAAGGTATTTGTCAAATACTAGTCAAAGTCACTAGAGTTCCATAAACAAAATCCTTTAGTAATTGAGAAGAACTAAAGGGATTGGTTCCTTGCTTATGGTAATAAGGAAGAGTTGGGTGTAATGGGTTATACCAATGCAAACTTCCAAAATGACAAATAAAATTAATTATTGAATTTTTTTTTTGTTTAACCCTAAATGAGAACTATAAGTTGGAAATGGTTCTGATCTAAGGACGACTACAATGGAAGCTCAGTATCTTGGTGTTATGAACAATAGAAGACACTATATGGATCTAGAAGTTCATATAGAAGAACTTGTGGAAGGTTCCAACCATTGATCAAATAGTATAAATATTGTTATAGCAATGGAGCTACTAGTTAGCAATGGATCTCAAATAGTATACTACGACATTTCCATCTAATATGAGATGTCATAGAGGAAGGAGAAATGAAACTTGAAAATAACAACTTGAAGCAAACATTTTTGACCTGCTGTAAAAGTGCTTGCACAATAGAAACATAACATACATGTTAAGATCACTTGGAATAAGATTTGTGGTTGATTGGCTCTAAGTGCAAGTGGGAGTCTGTTGGTATGTATGACCAGAGAGCCAATCATATGATGACTAGAATGAGGCCTTCAATACTTCAGTTGATAATAATAAAGGTAATTTATCTATTATGTTTGTCTCAGCATGAGATGATGACACAAACATAAGTAGATGTCTAAAGAATGATGTTACTCGATGACATATGTCTTTAGGTTGAGGACCTAAACAATGATATCATATGTATAATAAGAGTACATACATTCTTTCTATGTCCCTAGTAAGATATTACTATGGAAGAAAAATAGACAACATTAACACATAAGACTAGAGTGTGTTTTGACTGATGACAAAGTCTCATTAGTCATGATATGTGATATCAAGTCAAGCACACAAGTACATGTTAGAGAATAGTTTATCAGACAGAGCACCATGAGAGTGATACATGGAGACCATGTAGTAGTAGTCAAAATCATCTCTCATAGTGATAGTAGTGATTTTATTTCTTAGATCAGAATTCATTACATTTGTGACACCCAAATTTATGGGGCCTAGTATATACTTGATTTTACATCCAATTTTCATGATTTTGAATATAAGAGAAAAAGACATGTAGAAAGGATATCTTGTGAAATTTGGTCAATTTTGTAATATCCACAAAGATTGGTGATTGTATATCTACTTTGATGATATGAGGTAATGACCAAAGTAGAACAATGAATAAATTATGATGACTCAAGTTGATGGATTCAAACTCTAGACCTAATTTAGGTTTTCAGTGATCAAATGTATCATGAGGAATCTTCAACTAAGGACTTTTTAGTTCAATTATTAAATTTTGTAACCAAAAATATCATTAATCTTATGAGTCCTTTGGAAGACCTTGGAATGGAACATGTGACCTAAAACCCCGATCTTGTCCATTTTCGACCAATCACAGTTACACATAGGTCCCTAGTGCACAAAATTAGGAATGGAATATTTCTTGATCATAATAATAGGTCAAATATTTTTATTAGATGGAAATTTTAAATATGATAGTATCAAAAAAAATTTAGATCATGTTGATGTATATAGTTGTTTCAGTAATTAATTTAGTCATTCTTCAATTTTTACTCAAAAACTAGGTTTGGAGATGGCTTATGGCTAGAATCATGTAGATGGCTTATGGAAAGGAGATGTGCATACCATCTATCAAAGAGTTGCATGAGATGCAATTAGAAAAATTTCCTACCTTAATAATTGGTCATGAGAGCCAACGTTGGTTGGGTATTAACTTCATTGTTTCAGATCTTGGCTCACTAGGATATTCCCAATTGAGAGGGTTATCAATTTGAACAAAATAGTGGGAGCAATAATTACTTATAAGCCTAATCAATATCATTAACCTATCAAATCAAACAAATAAAAAATGTTTTAAAAAGTTATAGTATTTTTTACAGAACCTATTAGGAAACACAAAGAAGTTATTATTGCAATCATTCCTTGAGAAGGGCAAAATTAAATAGGATTGACTTTCAAATTTGGCTAAGATATTTGAGAAGTGATCTCAATCATGAGAAAAATCTCTAGGTCCTTGAAAGACCAGAGCCAACAGAACATGATCCTAATGCACCTAAGGCTGAAATGGATACTTACTTGAAGCATGACACTAATGTCGTAGACATTGAATAACTTATGTTATGTTGTATGAACTATGAGTTGCATAAGAAAAATTAAAAATATAGACATTCTCTAGATGGTAACACATCTTAAGAATCATATAAAGCAAGTAAAGTGTAATGTCTCCAAAGTGTTATATGAGTGCAAACTAACAGAGGGAGATACAGTAGAGCCCCATGTGCTCAATATGATTGGTCATGTGGAGAGATTGGAATTTCTTTTAGGTCAAGAGTAAACCACAAATAAGAATCATACAACCAATTTATCAAGTGTTACTACTTGAGTAACTTGGTTAAATCAGTGTTAGAACTACATGGCATGTTGATGACAAAGAAATAATGAAGACGGACAAATCATTGATGGTGATAAATGGAAGTGAGTCCAAAGACAAAGGCAAGTCCAAGAAGAGTTCTAAGGCTAACCTAAAGTCCAAGTATTATGCACTAAAGATAAGGAGAAGGGTAAGTGAAAAGTAATTAGTCTTTTTCACTTAAAGGAACAAAGGAAGAAGAAAGAGATAGAGATCTCTACTTCAAGTGAGCTAAAACTGTATGGAGATATCATTGCTTTTGCTACAGTTGGAAGTGGTCATTGATGGGCATGTAATATAATCAGTGAATTGGTATTATGTACTTTCCATTGATCAAAACGTCATGCATCTTCTATGGACAACATAAAATTGATGTATCATTTTGTAAATGAGATCTTGTATGGAAATGCACTATGTCTCGTACTTGATAGTTGTAGAGGAAAATGTGTATTACATACATAATAAATGACTTGGTGACTCAAACAATGAATGCCTATAGCATTATCATGTAAAGCACATAAATGAGAAATGCATTTCTTGAATCCATATGATGGTTATGTATACTCTTTTGGTTATTGAACCAACAAAGACATGTAAGTATTATTTATTGTGAAATATGACAAAAGCATCTACACTATATGTTGTGGGAGAGTGAGTGTCCTATCAAGGTTGATACATATTGATTTATATAGACTATTTATAATAAATACAAAAGGTAGTTTCCAATACCTTATTATATATATATTGATGTTATGAGTAGATATGGAAGTTTTTATTTAGTAAAATACAAATATTAATCTCTTGATGTATTCATGGAGACTATGTTGAAGTATGTAACTAACTTGGTAACGTTATTAAGATACTTCGATGTGATCAATGTTGAGTTATTTCAAACTAAGAGTTTAAGTAACTTCTGGAGACAGTGATAATGTGTCATGATGATTCCATCTAAAACACCATGATTGTGGATCATGAGAGTGTATAAAAAAGAACAAATCACACCCTATTGGTCATGTTGTGATTTTCAATAAAATCTAGTTAATCGTCCAATTTATATTGATCACATGCTTAACACTAAAATATTGTATCATGTGAAATGGTTCAAAAGACGCCGTATAAGATATGGCATAAGAGATGTCTTGATATGGCTTTGTCTAAAATCAAATAATTGTTATTTTGTTGAATATGACTTTTATTTGAATCTAACAACAAAGTGTTTGCTACCATAAAGGTTGTATTCCCAAATTGGTATCTAGTTCCAAATGAATCAGGGGGAGAAAAGTAGAATTCAAAATGTTTGAGACAAACAAGAAGACGTTGAACCTAAAAGAGGTACAATTGGAACATGAAGAATAACAAAATCTTATAGAATATCAAGTTTCATATGTAAAAAAAAACTCATCGTTCTAGTACAGAACACCTGGAGCTTGAAAGATTATGATATCTTCAAGAAGATGGTTAGTTGGTCATATTTTATGAGTCAAATACCTACCTAGAAGCTATTGAGAGACCATAATCTGAAGCATGAGGCAATGAAATCTAAGATCGACTCCATGTACACCAATAAGGTATGACCTTACTAGATCCACCTGAAGGGGTAAAACCCATAGGGTGCATTTGGGCTTTAATAAAAGACCCACAATGAAGGGTTAATTGGTTGCAAAGATTTTCAACAACTTCATGGTGTTGAACATGATGAAGTCTTTCACCAATTAACATGATTAAATCCATTACAATCATGCTTGATATTGCAACTCAATGTGACTGTGAGATTTGTCATATGGATGTTAAAATACATTCCTTAACTGGAATAATTATGGGGATGTATACGTGACACAACCTAAAGGTTTCATGAATCCAATAATGTAAATAACGTCTATAAGCTACAAAGGTCAATTTGTGGATTGAAGAAAGTATCTAAGAGCTGGAATCTTCTATTTGACATGACGGTCAAATAGTCTGACTTGAGTCAGAATGAAGAAGAAATTTGTGGCGACAAGAATTTAGTGGGAGCATATTAATATTCCACATTATAATGGGGAATAATATCCTTATCCTATAAATGTTAAAACCTTTCAAGGAAAGTACCTTCTCCATGAAGGTTTAAGAGAAGCATCCTATGTGATAGGAATTGATATCTATTGAGATAGATCTGGGAATCTTGTTGACCTAAGAAAGACAACATACATTTGCAAGATGTTGAAGGAGTTCATCATGCAAGACTCAATGAGAGAAAACTTGTCCATGGTCCATGCAGATAGTCTCTCAGGAGCCTAGTCTCCCAATTCTTATGAGGAATTGGAACACATGGATAGATACCATACACATTCACAATTGAATCAATGTGAAATGTTATGTTCTTGTCTCATTATATCATATGTATTGGACATGACGAAAGGATATCTAGTTATCTTGTATGTATTAGACATGACAAGAGGATATATGTATACCTATCTAGCAGACTTGTATGTAGTGGACATGATGAGAAGGTATGTGTCAAATACTAGTAAAAGTCACTAGAGTTCCATAAAGAACATCCTTTAGTAATTGAGAAGAACTAAAGGGATTGGTTCCTTGCTTATGGTAATAAGGAAGAGTTGGGTGTAATGGGTTATACCAATGCAAGCTTCCAAAATGACAAATAAAATTAATGACTGCAATTTTTTTTGTTTAACCCTAAATGAGAACTATAAGTTGGAAATGGTTCTGATTTAAAGATAACTACAATGGAAGCTCAATATTTTGTTGTTATGAACAATAGAAGATACTATATGGATCAAGAAGTTCATATAGAAGAACTTGTGGAAGGTTCCAACCATTGATGAAATAGTAGAAATATTGTGATAGCAATGGAGCTACTAGTTAGCAATGGATCTCAAATAGTATACCACGACATTTCCATCTGATATGAGATGTCATAGAGGAAGGAGAAATGAAACTTGAAAATAATGACTTGAAGCAAACATTTTTGACCTGCTGTAAAAGTGCTTGCACAATAGAAACATGACCTACATGTTAAGATCATTTGGAATAAGATTTGTGGTTGATTGGCTCTAAGTGCAAGTGGGAGTTTGTTGGTTTGTATGACCAGAGAGTCAATCATATGATGACTAGAATGAGGCCTTCAATACATGATTTGATAATAATAAAGGTAATTTATCTATTATGTTTGTCTCAGCATGAGATGATGACACAAACATAAGTAGATGTCTAAAGAATGATGTTACTCGATGACATATGTCTTCAGGTTGAGGACCTAAACAATGAGATCCTATGTATAATAAGAGTACATACATTCTTTCTATGTCCCTCGTAAGATATTGCTATGAAAGCAAAATAGAAAACATTAACACATAAGACTAGAGTGTGTGTTGACTGATGACAAAGTCTCGTTAGTCATGATATGTGATATCAAGTCAAGCACACAAGTACATGTTAGAGAATAGTTTATCACACAGAGCACCATGAGTGTGATACATGGAGACCATGTAGTCGTAGTTAAAATCATCTCTCATAGTGATAGTAGTGATTTTATTTCTTAGACCTGAAGTCATTACATTTGTGACACCCAAATTTATGGGGCCTAGCATATACTTGATTTTACATCCAATTTTCATGATTTTGAATATAAGAGAAAAAGACATGTAGAAAGGATATCTTGTGAAATTTGGTCAATTTTGTAATATCCACAAAGATTGGTGATTGTATATCTACTTTCATGATATGAGGTATTGACCAAAGTAGAACAATGAATAAATTATGATGACTCAAGTTGATGGATTCAAACTCTAGACCTAATTTAGGTTTTCAGTTATCAAATGTATCATGAGGCATCTCCAATTAAGGACTTTTTAGTTCAAATATTAATTTTGTAACCAAAAATATGATTAATCTTATGAGTCCTTTAGAAGACCTTGGAATGGAACATGTGACCTAAAACCCCGATCTTGTCCATTTTGGACCAATAACAGTTACACATAGGTCCCTAGTGCACAAAATTGGGAACAAAATATTTCTTGATCATAATAATAGGTCAAATATTTTTATTAGATGGAAATTTTAAATATGATAGTATCGAAGAATTTTTAGATCACGTTGATGTATATAGTTGTTTCAGTAATTAATTTAGTCATTCTTCAATTTTTACTCAAAAACTAGGTTTGGAGATGGCTTATGGCTAGAATCATGTAGATGGCTTATGGAAAGGAGATGTGCATACCATCTATCCAAGAGTTTCATGAGATGCAATTGTAAAAATTTCCTACCTTAATGATTGGTCATGAGAGACAACGTTGGTTAAGTATTAACTTCATTGTTTCGGATCTTGGCTCACTAGGATATTCCCAATTGAGAGGGTTATCAATTTGAACAAAATAGTGGGAGTGATAATTAATTATAAGCCTAATCAATATCATTAACCTATGAAATCAAACAAATAAAAAATGTTTTAAAAAGTTATAGTATTTTTTACAGAACCTATTGGGAAACACAAAGAAGTTATTATTGCAATCATTCCTTGAGAAGGGCAAAATTTAATAGGATTGACTTCAACATGTGGCTAAGATATTTGAGAAGTGATCTCAATCATGAGAAAAATCTCTATGTCCTTGAAAGACCAGAGCCAAAGGAACATGATCCTAATGCACCTAAGGCTGAAATGGATACTTACTTGAAGCATGACACTGATGTCGTAGACATTGAATACCTTATGCTATGTTGTATGAACTATGAGTTGCATAAGAAAAATGAAAAATATAGGCATTCTTTAGATGGTAACACATCTTAAGAATCATATAAAGCAAGTAAAGTGTAATGTCTCCAAAGTGTTATATGTGTGCAAACTAACAGAGGGAGATACAGTAGAGCCCCATGTGCTCAATATGATTGGTCATGTGGAGAGATTGGAATTTCTTTTAGGTCAAGAGTAAACCACAAAAATGAATCAAACAACCAATTTATCAAGTGTTTCTACTTGAGTAACTTGGCTAAATCAGTGTTAGAACTACATGGCATGTTGATGACAAAGAAATAATGAAGACTGACAAATCATTGATGGTGATCAATGGAAGTGAGTCCAAAGACAAAGGCAAGGCCAAGAAGAGTTCTAAGGCTAACCTAAAGTCCAAGTCTTATGCACTAAAGACAAGGAGAAGGGTAAGTGAAAAGTAATTAGTATTTTTCACTTAAAGGAACAAAGGAAGAAGAAAGAGATAGAGATCTCTACTTCAAGTGAGCTAGAACTGTATGGAGATATCATTGCTTTTGCTACAGTTGGAAGTGGTCATTGATGGGCATGTAATATAATCAGTGAATTGGTATTATGTACTTTCCATTGATCAAAACGTCATGCATCTTCTATGGACAACATAAAATTGATGTATCATTTTGTAAACGAGATCTTGTATGGAAATGCACTATGTCTCATACTTGATAGTTGTAGAGGAAAATGTGTATTACATACATAATAAATGACTTGGTGACTCAAACAAAGAATTCCTATAGCATTATCATGTAAAGCACATAAATGAGAAATGTATTTCTTGAATCCATATGATGGTTATGTATACTCTTTTGGTTATTGAACCAACAAAGACATGTAAGTACTATTTATTGTGAAATATGACAAAAGCATCATCACTATATGTAGTGGGAGAGTGAGTGTCCTATCAGGGTTGATACATATATATTTATGTAGACTATTTATAATAAATGCAAAAGGTAGTTGCCAATACCTCATTATATATATTGATGTTATGAGTAGATATGGAATATTTTATTTAATAAAATACAAATATTAATCTCTTGAAGTATTCAAGGAGACTATGTTGAAGTATGTAACTAACTTGGTAACGTTATTAAGATACTTCGATGTGATCAATGTTAAGTTATTTTAAACTAAGAGTTTAAGTAACTTATGGAGACAATGATAATGTATCATGATGATTCCATCTAAAACACCATGATTGTGGATCATGAGAGTGTATAAAAAAGAACGAATCACACCCTATTGGTCATGTTGTAATTTTCAATAAAATCTAGTTAATCGTCCAATTTATATTCATCACATGCTTAACACTAAAATATTGTATCATGTGAAATGGTTCAAAAGACGCCGTATAAGATATGGCATAAGAGATGTCTTGATATGGCTTTGTCTAAAATCAAATAATTGTTATTTTGTTGAATACAACTTTTATTCCAATCTAACAACAAAGTGTTTGCTACCATGAAGGTTGTATTCCCGAATTGGTAGCTAGTTCCAAATGAATCAGGGGGAGAAAAGTAGAATTCAAAATGTTTGAGACAAACAAGAAGACGTTGAACCGAAAAGAGGTACAATTGAAACATGAAGAATAACAAAATATTGTAGAATATCATGTTTCTTATGTAACAAAAAACTCATAGTTCTAGTACAGAATACCTCGAGCTTGAAAGATTATGATATCTTCAAGAAGATGGTTAGTTGGTAATATTTTATGAGTCAAATACCTACCTAGAAGCTATTGAGAGACCATAATTTGAAGCATGAGGCAATAAAATCTAAGATTGACTCCATGTACACCAATAAGGTATGACCTTACTAGATCCACCTGAAGGGGTAAAACCCATAGGGTGCATTTGGGCTATAATAAAAGACCAACAATGAAGGGTTAATTGGTTGCAAAGATTTTCAACAAGTTCATGGTGTTGAACATGATGAAGTCTTTCACCAATTAACATGATTAAATCCATTAGGATCATGCTTGATATTGCACCTCAATGTGACTGTGAGATTTGTCATATGGATGTTAAAACACATTCCTTAATTGGAATAATTATGGGGATGTATACGTGACACAACCTAAAGATTTCATGAATCCAATAATGTAAATAACGTCTATAAGCTACAAAGGTCAATTTGTGGATTGAAGAAAGAATCTAAGAGCTAGAATCTTCTATTTGACATGACAGTCAAATTGTCTGACTTGAGTCAGAATGAAGAAGAAATTTGTGGGGACAAGAATTTAGTGGGAGTATATTAATATTCCACATTATAATGGAGAATAATATCATTATCCTATAAATGTTAAAACCTTTCAAGGAAAGTACCTTCTCCATGAAGGTTTAAGAGAAGCATCCTATGTTATAGGAATTGATATCTATTGAGATAGATCTAGGAATCTTCTTGACCTAAGAAAGAGAACATACATTTGCAAGATGTTGAAGGAGTTCATCATGTAAGACTCAATGAGAGAAAACTTGTCCATGGTCCATAGAGATAGTCTCTCAGGAGCCTAGTCTCCCAGTTCTTATGAGGAATTGGAACACATGGATAGATACCATACACATTAACAATTGAATCAATGTGAAATGTTATGTTCTTGTCTCATTATATCATATGTATTGGACATGATGAAAGGATATCTAGTTATCTTGTATGTATTAGACATGACAAGAGGATATATGTATACCTATCTGGAAGACTTGTATGTATTGGACATGATGAGAAGGTATTTGTCAAATACTAGTAAAAGTCACTAGAGTTCCATAAAGAACATCCTTTAGTAATTGAGAAGAACTAAAGGGATTGGTTCCTTGCTTATGGTAATAAGGAAGAGTTGGGTGTAATGCGTTATACCAATGCAAGCTTCAAAAATGACAAATAAAATTAATGATTACAATTTTTTTTGTTTAACTCTAAATGAGAACTATAAGTTGGAAATGGTTCTGATCTAAAGACAACTACAATGGAAGCACAATATCTTGGTGTTATGAACAATAGAAGATACTATATGGATCTAGAAGTTCATATAGAAGAACTTGTGGAAGGTTCCAACCATTGATGAAATAGTAGAAATATTGTGATAGCAATGGAGCTACTAGTTAGCAATGGATCTCAAATAGTATACTACGATATTTCCATCTGACATGAGATATCATAGAGGAAGGAGAAATGAAACTTGAAAATAACGACTTGAAGCAAACATTTTTGACCTTCTGTAAAAGTGATTGCACAATAGAAACATGACCTACATGTTAAGATCACTTGGAATAAGATTTGTGGTTGATTGGCTCTAAGTGCAAGTGGGAGTCTGTTGGTTTGTATGACCACATAGCCAATCATATGATGACTAGAATGAGTCCTTCAATACTTGATTCGATAATAATAAAGGTAATTTACCTATTATGTTTGTCTCAGCATGAGATGATGACACAAACATAAGTAGATGTCTAAAGAATGATGTTACTCGATGACATATGTCTTCAGGTTGAGGACCTAAATAATGAGATCATATGTATAATAATAGTACATACATTATTTCTATGTCCCTCGTAAGGTATTGCTATGGAAGCAAAATAGACAACATTAACACATAAGACTAGAGTGTGTGTTGACTGATGACAAGGTATCATTAGTCATGATATGTGATATCAAGTCAAGCACACAAGTACATGTTAGAGAATAGTTTATCAGACAGAGCACCATGAGAGTGATACATGGAGACCATGTAGTAGTAGTCAAAATCATCTCTCATAGTGATAGTAGTGATTTTATTTCTTAGAACTGATGTCATTACATTTGTGACACCCAAATTTATGGGGCCTAGAATATACTTGATTTTACATCCAATTTTCATGATTTTGAATATAAGAGAAAAAGACATGTAGAAAGGATATCTTGTGAAATTTGGTCAATTTTGTAATATCCACAAAGATTGTTGATTTTATATCTACTTTCATGATATGAGGTAATGACCAAAGTTGAACAATGAATAAATTATGATGACTCAAGTTGATGGATTCAAACTCTAGACCTAATTTAGGTTTTCAGTGATCAAATGTATCATGCGGAATCTCCAACTAAGGACTTTTTAGTTCAAATATTAATATTGTAACCAAAAATATGATTAATCTTATGAGTCCTTTGGAAGACCTTGGAATGGAACATGTGACCTAAAACCCCGATCTTGTCCATTTTGGACCAATCACAGTTACACATAGGTCTCTAGTGCACAAAATTCAGAACGGAATATTTCTTGATCATAATAATAGGTCAAATATTTTTATTAGATGGAAATTTTAAATATGATAGTATCGGAGAATTTTTAGATCATGTTGATGTATAGAGTTGTTTCAGTAATTAATTTAGTCATTCTTCAATTTTTACTCGAAAACTAGGTTTTGATATGGCTTATGGCTAGAATCATGTAGATGGCTTATGGAAAGGAGATGTGCATACCATCTATCCAAGAGTTGCATGAGATGCAATTGGAAAAATTTCCTACCTTAATGATTGGTCATGAGAGACAACGTTGGTTGGGTACTAACTTCATTATTTCGGATCTTGGCTCACTAGGAAATTCCCAATTGAGAGGGTTCTCAATTTGACCAAAATAGTGGGAGCGATAATTAATTATAAGCCTAATCAATATCATTAACCTATGAAATCAAACAAATAAAAAATGTTTTAAAAAGTTATAGTATTTTTTATAGAACCTATTGGGAAACACAAAGAAGTTATTATTGCAATCACTCCTTGAGAAGGGCAAAATTAAATAGGATTGACTTCCACATTTGGATAAGATATTTGAGAAGTGATCTCAATCATGAGAAAAATCTCTAGGTCCTTGAAAGACCAGAGCCAAAGGAACATGATCCTAATGCACCTAAGGCTGAAATGGATACTTACTTGAAGCATGACACTGATGTCGTAGACATTGAATACCTTATGCTATGTTGTATGAACTATGAGTTGCATAAGAAAAATGAAAAATATAGACATTCTCTAGATGGTAACACATCTTAAGAATCATATAAAGAAAGTAAAGTGTAATGTCTCCAAAGTGTTATATGAGTGCAAACTAACAGAGGGAGATACTATAGAGCCCCATGTACTTAATATGATTGGTCATGTGGAGAGATTGGAATTTCTTTTAGATCAAGAGTAAACCACAAATATGAATCATACAACTAATTTATCAAGTGTTACTACTTGAGTAACTTGGCTAAATCAGTGTTAGAACAACATGGCATGTTGATGACAAAGAAATAATGACGACGGACAAATCATTGATGGTGATCAATGGAAGTGAGTCCCAAGACAAAGGCAAGGCCAAGACGAGTTCTAAGGCTAACCTAAAGTCCAAGTCTTATGCACTAAAGACAAGAAAAAGGGTAAGTGAAAAGTAATTAGTCTTTTTCTCTGAAAGGAACAAAGGAAGAAGAAAGAGATAGAGATCTCTACTTCAAGTGAGATAGAACTGTATGGAGATGTCATTTCTTTTGCTACAGTTGGAAGTGGTCATTGATGGGCATGTAATATAATCAGTGAATTGGTATTATGTACTTTCCATTGATCAAAACGTCATGCATCTTCTATGGACAACATTAAATTGATGTATCATTTTGTAAAAATGAGATCTTGTATGGAAATGCACTATGTCTCGTACTTGATAGTTGTAGATGAAAATGTGTATTACATACATAATAAATGACTTGGTGACTCAAACAAAGAATGCCTATAGCATTGTCATGTAAAGCACATAAATGAGATATGCATTTCTTGAATCGATATGATGGTTATCTATACTCTTTTGGTTATTGAACCAAAAAAGACATGTAAGTACTATTTATTGTGAAATATGATAAAAGCATCTTCACTATATGTAGTGGGAGAGTGAGTGTTCTATCAGGGTTGATACATATTGATTTATATAGACTATTTATAATAAATGCAAAAGGTAGTTGTCAATACCTCATTATATACATATTGATGTTATGAGTAGATATGGAAGATTTCATTTAATAAAATACAAATATGAATCTCTTGAAGTATTCAAGGAGACTATGTTGAAGTATGTAACTAACATGGTAACGTTATTTAGATACTTCGATGTGATCAATGTTGAGTAATTTTAAACTAAGAGTTTAAGTAACTTATGGAGACAATGATAATGTATCATGATGATTCCATCTAAAACACCCTGATTGTGGATCATGAGAGTGTATCAAAAAGAACGAATCACACCCTATTGGTCATGTTGTGATTTTCAATAAAATCTAGTTAATCGTCCAATTTATATTGATCACATGCTTAACACTAAAATATTGTATCATGTGAAATGGTTCAAAAGACGCCATATAAGATATGGCATAAGAAATGTCTTGGTATGGCTTTGTCTAAAATCAAATAATTGTTATTTTGTTGAATACGACTTTTATTCCAATCTAACAACAAAGTGTTTGCTACCATGATGGTTGTATTGGTATCTAGTTCCAAACGAATCAGGGGGAGAAAAGTAGAATTCAAAATGTTTGAGACAAACAAGAAGACGTGGAACCTAAAAGAGGTACAATTGGAACATGAAGAATAACAAAATCTTGTAGAATCTCAAGTTTCTTATGTAACAAAAAACTCATAGTTCTAGTACAGAACACCTTGAGCTTGAAAAGTTATGATATCTTCAAGAAGATGGTTAGTTGGTCATATTTTATGAGTCAAATACCTACCTAGAAGCTATTGAGAGACCATAATCTGAAGCATGAGGCAATGAAATCTAAGATCGACTCCATGTACACCAATAAGGTATGACCTTACTAGATCCACCTGAAGGGGTAAAACCCATAGGGTGCATTTGGGCTTTAATAAAAGACCAACAATTAAGGGTTAATTGGTTGCAAAGATTTTCAACAAGTTCATGGTGTTGAACATGATGAAGTCTTTCACCAATTAACATGATTAAATCCATTAGGATCATGCTTGATGTTGCACCTCAATGTGACTGTGAGATTTGTCATATGGATGTTAAAACACATTCCTTAACTGGAATAATTATGGGGATGTATACGTGACACAACCTAAAGGTTTCATGAATCCAATAATGTAAATAATGTATATAAGCTACAAAGGTCAATTTGTGGATTGAAGAAAGAATCTAACAGCTGGAATCTTCTATTTGACATGACGGTCAAATAGTCTGACTTGAGTCAAAATGAAGAAGAAATTTGTGGCGACAAGAATTTAGTGGGAGCATATTAATAGTCCACATTATAATGGGGAATAATATCCTTATCCTATAAATGTTAAAACCTTTCAAGGAAAGTACCTTCTCCATGAAGGTTTAAGAGAAGCATCCTATGTGATAGGAATTTGATATCTATTGAGATAGATCTGGGAATCTTCTTGACCTAAGAAAGAGAACAAACATTTGCAAGATGTTGAAGGAGTTCATCATGCAAGACTCAATGAGAGAAAACTTGACCATGGTCCATGGAGATAGTCTCTCAGGAGCCTAGTCTCCCAGTTCTTATGAGGAATTGGAACACATGGATAGATACCATACACATTCACAATTGAATCAATGTGAAATGTTATGTTCTTGTCTCATTATATCATATGTATTGGACATGACGAAAGGATATCTAGTTATCTTGTATGTATTAGACATGATAAGAGGATATATGTATACCTATCTAGCAGACTTGTATGTATTGGACATGACGAGAAGGTATTTGTCAAATACTAGTAAAAGTCACTAGAGTTCCTTAAAGAACATCCTTCAGTAATTGAGAAGAACTAAAGGGATTGGTTCCTTGCTTATGGTAATAAGGAAGAGTTGGGTGTAATGGGTTATACCAATGCAAGCTTCCAAAATGACAAATAAAATTAATGATTGCAATTTTTTTTGTTTAACCCTAAATGAGAACTACAAGTTTCTAAATGGTTTTGATCTAAAGACAACTACAATGGAAGCTCAGTATCTTGGTGTTATGAACAATAGAAGATGCTATATGGATCTAGAAGTTCATATAGAAGAACTTGTGGAAGGTTCCAACCATTGATGAAATAGTAGAAATATTGTGATAGCAATGGAGCTACTAGTTAGCAATGGATCTCAAATAGTATACTACGACATTTCCATCTCATATGAGATGTCCTAGAGGAAGGCGAAATGAAACTTGAAAATAATGACTTGAAGCAAACATTTTTGACCTGCTGTAAAAGTGCTTGCACAATAGAAACATGACGTACATGTTAAGATCACTTGGAATAAGATTTGTGGTTAATTGGCTCTAAGTGAAAGTGGGGGTCTGTTGGTATGTATGACCAGAGAGCTAATCATATGATGACTAGAATGAGGCCTTGAATACTTGATTTGATAATAATAAAGGTAATTTATCTATTATGTTTGTCTCAACACGAGATGATGACACAAACATAAATAGATGTCTAAAGAATGATGTTACTCGATGACATATGTCTTTAGGTTGAGGACCTAAACAATGAGATCATATGTATAATAAGAGTACATACATTCTTTCTATGTCCCTAGTAAGATATTACTATGGAAGCAAAATAGACAACATTAACACATAAGACTAGAGTGTGTGTTGACTGATGACAAAGCCTCATTAGTCATGATATGTGATATCAAGTCAAGCACACAAGTACATGTTAGAGAATAGTTTATCAGACAGAGCACCATGAGAGTGATACATGGAGACCATGTAGTAGTAGTCAAAAGCATCTCTCATAGTGACAGTAGTGATTTAATTTCTTAGACCTAAAGTCATTACATTTGTGACACCCAAATTTATGGGACCTAGCATATACTTGATTTAACATCCAATTTTCATGATTTTGAATATAAGAGAAAAAGACATGTAGAAAGGATATCTTGTGGAATTTGGTCAATTTTGTAATATCCACAAAGATTGGTGATTGTATATCTACTTTGATGATATGAGGCAATGACCAAAGTAGAACAATGAATAAATTATGATGACTCAAATTGATGGATTTAAACTCTAGACCTAATTTAGGTTTTCAGTGATCAAATGTATCATGAGGAAACTTCTACTAAGGAATTTTTACTTCAAATATTAAATTTTGTGACCAAAAATATAATTAATCTTATGAGTCCTTTGGAAGACCTTGGAATGGAACATGTGACCTAAAACCCCGATCTTGTCTATTTTGGACCAATCACAGTTACACATAGGTACCTAGTGCACAAAATTAGGAATGGAATATTTCTTGATCATAATAATAGGACAAATATTTTTATTAGATGGAAATTTTAAATATGATAGTATCGAAGAATTTTTAGATCATGTTGATGTATATAGTTGTTTCAGTAATTAATTTAGTCATTCTTCAATTTTACTCAAAAACTAGGTTTGGAGATGGCTTATGGATAGAATCATGTAGATGGCTTATGGAAAGGAGATGTGCATACCATCTATCCAAGAGTTGCATGAGATGCAATTGGAAAAATTTCCTACCTTAATGATTGGTCATGAGAGCCAACGTTGGTTGGGTATTAACTTATTGTTTCGGATCTTGGCTCACTAGGATATTCCCAATTGAGAGGGTTATCCATTTGAACAAAATAGTGGGAGCGATAATTAATTATAAGCCTAATCAATATCATTAACCTATCAAATCAAACAAATAAAAAATGTTTTAATAAGTTATATTATTTTTTATAGAACCTATTGGGAAAAATAAAGAAGTTATTATTGCAATCATTCCTTGAGAAGAGCAAAATTAAATAGGATTGACTTCCACATTTGGCTGACATATTTGAGAAGTGATCTCAATCATGAGAAAAATCTCTAGGTCCTTGAAAGACCAGAGCCAAAGGAACATGATCCTAATGCACCTAAGGCCGAAATGGATACTTACTTGAAGCATGACACTAATGTCGTAGACATTGAATACCTTATGCTATGTTGTATGAAATATGCGTTGAATAAGAAAATTGAAAAACATAGACATTCTCTAGATGGTAACACATCTTAAGAATCATATAAAGCAAGTAAAGTGTAGTGTCTCCAAAGTGTTATATAAGTGCAAACTAACAGAGGGAGATACAGTAGAGCCCCATGTGCTCAATATGATTGGTCATGTGGAGAGATTGGAATATCTTTTAGGTCAAGAGTAAACCACAAATATGAATCATACAACCAATTTATCAAGTGTTACTACTTGAGTAACTTGGCTAAATCAGTGTTAGAACTACATGGCATGTTGATGACAGAGAAATAATGAAGACGGACAAATCATTGATGGTGATTAATGGAAGTGAGTCCAAAGACAAAGGCAAGGCCAAGAAGAGTTCTAAGGATAACCTAAAGTCCAAGTCTTATGCACTAAAGACAAGGAGAAGGGTAAGTGAAAAGTAATTAGTCTTTTTCACTTAAAGGAACAAAGGAAGAAGAAAGAGATAGAGATCTCTACTTCAAGTGAGCTAGAACTGTATGGAGATATCATTGCTTTTGCTACAGTTGGAAGTGGTCATTGATGGGCATGTAATATAATCAGTGAATTGGTATTATGTACATTCCATTGATGAAAAAGTCATGCATCTTCTATGGACAACATTAAATTGATGTATCATTTTGTAAACGAGATCTTGAATGGAAATGCACTATGTCTCGTACTTGATAATTTTAGAGGAAAATGTGTATTACATACATAATAAATGACTTGGTGACTCAAACAAAGAATGCCTATAGAATTATCATGTAAAGCACATAAATGAGAAATGCATTTCTTGAATCCATATGATGGTTATGTATACTCTTTTGGTTATTGAACCAACAAAGACATTAAGTACTATTTATTGTGAAATATGACAAAAGCATCTTCACTATATGTAGTGGGAGAGTGAGTGTTCTACAGGGTTGATACATATTGATTTATATAGACTATTTATAATAAATGCTAAAGGTAGTTGCCAATACCTCATTATATATATATATTGATGTTATGAGTAGATATGGAAGTTTTTATTTAATAAAATACAAATATGAATCTCTTGAAGTATTCAAGGAGACTATGTTGAAGTATGTAACTAACTTGGTTACATTATTAAGATACTTCGATGTGATCAATGTTGAGTTATTTTAAACTAAGAGTTTAAGTAACTTATGGAGACAATGATAATGTATCATGATGATTCCATCTAAAACACCATGATTGTGGATCATGAGAGTGTATCAAAAAGAATGAATCACACGCTATTGGTCATGTTGTGATTTTCAATAAAATCTAGTTAATCGTCCATTTATATTGATCACATGCTTAACACTAAAATATTGTATCATGTGAAATGGTTCAAAATACGTCGTATAAGATATGGCATAAGAGATGTATTGATATGGCTTTGTCTAAAATCAAATAATTGTTATTTTGTTGAATACGACTTTTATTCCAATCTAACAACAAAGTGTTTGCTACCATGAAGGTTGTATTCCCAAATTGGTATCTAGTTCCAAACGAATCAGGGGGAGAAAAGTAGAATTCAAAATGTTTGAGACAAACAAGAAGGCATTGAACCTAAAAGAGGTACAATTGGAACATGAAGAATAACAAAATCTTGTAGAATCTCAAGTTTCTTATGTAACAAAAAACTCATAGTGCTAGTACAGAACACCTTGAGCTTGATAGATTATGATATCTTCAAGAAGATGGTTAGTTGGTCACATTTTACGAGACAAATGCATACCTAGAAGCTATTGAGAGACCATAATCTGAAGCATGAGGCAATGAAATCTAAGATCAACTCCATGTACACCAATAAGGTATGACCTTACTAGATCCACCTGAAGGGGTAAAACCCATAAGGTGCATTTGGGCTTTAATAAAAGACCAACAATGAAGGGTTATTTGGTTTCAAAGATTTTCAACAAGTTCATGGTGTTGAATATGATGATGTCTTTCACCAATTAACATGATTAAATCCATTAGGATCATGCTTGATATTGCACCTCAATGTGACTGTGAGATTTGTCATATGGATGTTAAAACACATTCCTTAACTAGAATAATTATGGGGATGTATACGTGACACAACCTAAAGGTTTCATGAATCCACTACTGTAAATAACGTCTATAAGCTACAAAGGTCAATTTGTGGATTGAAGAAAGAATCTAAGAGCTAAAATCTTCTATTTGACATGACGGTCAAATAGTCTGACTTGAGTCAGAATGAAGAAGAAATTTGTGGCGACAAGAATTTAGTGGGAGCATATTAATATTCCACATTATAATGGGGAATAATATCCTGATCTGATAAATGTTAAAACCTTTCAAGGAAAGTACCTTCTCCATGAAGGTTTAAGAGAAGCATCCTATGTGATAGGAATTGATATCTATTGAGATAGATCTGGGAATCTTCTTGACCTAATGAAGAGAACATACATTTGCAAGATGTTGAAGGAGTTCATCATGCAAGACTCAATGAGAGAAAACTTGTCCATGGTCCATGGAGATAGTCTCTCAGGAGCCTAGTCTCCCAGTTCTTATGAGGAATTGGAACACATGGATAGATACCATACACAATCACAATTGAATCAATGTGAAATGTTATGTTCTTGTCTCATTATATCATATGTATTGGACATGAAGAAAGGATATCTAGTTATCTTGTATGTATTAGACATGACAAAAGGATATATGTATACCTATCTAGCAGACTTGTATGTATTAGACATGACGAGAAGGTATTTGTCAAATACTAGTAAAAGTCACAAGAGTTCCATAAAGAACATCCTTTAGTAATTGAGAAGAACTAAAGGGATTGGTTCCTTGCTTATGGTAATAAGGAAGAGTTGGGTGTAATGGGTTATACAAATGCAATCTTCCAAAATGACAAATAAAATTAATGATTGTAATTTTTTTTTAACCCTAAATGAGAACTATAAGTTGGAAATGGTTCTGATCTAAAGACAACTACGATGGAAGCTCAGTATCTTGGTATTATGAACAATAGAAGATACTATATGGATCTATAAGTTCATATAGATGAACTTGTGGAAGGTTCCAACCATTGATGAAATAGTAGAAATATTGTGATAGAAATTGAGTTACTAGTTAGCAATGGATCTCAAATAGTATACTACGACATTTCCATCTCATATGAGATGTCCTAGAGGAAGGAGAAATGAAACTTGAAAATAAAAACTTGAAGAAAACATTTTTGACCTGCTATAAAAGTGCTTGCACAATAGAAACATGACCTACATGTTAAGATCACTTGGAATAAGATTTGTGGTTGATTAGCTCTAAGTGCAAGTGGGAGTCTGTTGCTATGTATGACCAGAGAGCCAATCATATGATGATTGGAATGAGGCCTTCAATACTTGATTTGATAATAATAAAGGTAATTTATCTATTATGTTTGTCTCAGCATGATATGATGACACAAACATAAGTAGATGTCTAAAGAATGATGTTACTCAATGACATATGTCTTCAGGTTGAGGACCTAAACAATGAGATCATATGTATAATAAGAGTACATACATTCTTTCTATGTCCCTAGTAAGATATTACTATAGAAGCAAAATATTTAACATTAACACATTAGACTAGAGTGTGTGTTGACTGATGACAAAGTCTCATTAGTCATGATATGTGATATCAAGTCAAGCACACAAGTACATGTTAGAGAATAGTTTATTAGACAGAGCACCACGAGAGTGATACATGGAGACCATGTAGTAGTAGTCAAAATCATCTCTCATAGTGATAGTAGTGATTTTATTTCTTAGACCTGAAGTCATTACATTTGTGACACCCAAATTTATGGGACCTAGCATATACTTGATTTTACATCCAATTTTCATGATTTTGAATATAAGAGAAAAAGTCATGTAGAAAGGATATCTTGTGAAATTTGGTCAATTTTGTAATATCCACAAAGATTGGTGATTGTATATCTACTTTGATGATATGAGGTAATGCCCAAAGTCGAACAATGAATAAATTATGATGACTCAAGTTGATGGATTCAAACTCTAGACCTAATTTAGGTTTTCAGTGATCAAATGTATCATGTGGAATCTTCAACTAAGGACTTATTAGATAAAATATTAAATTTTGTAACCATAAATATGATTAATCTTATAAGTCCTTTGGAAGACCTTGGAATGGAACATGTGACCTAAAACCCCGATCTTTTCCATTTAGGACCAATCACAGTAACACATAGGTCCCTAGTGTGGCATACAACTCATAAAAACATAATTAACTAATGCGGAAGCGTTCATCAAGCAGAGAATTAGCGAAAATCACTAAAAATTTAAAACTTTTTACAAAGAGATCCATTCACAGGAAAACTCTTTCATTCAGAACCAAAGTAAAACTTTACATCCTGGTTCATATATATATACATCTCATGTACTTATGCTTCTCAAGGAATACAACATTAACTACTCTGTCTTAACTGTAGACAGGTAGTATAAAACCCTCGAGGCATTAAGCCAAAATCTCAAAATCACTAACTACTACTACTCCGAGGACCTGAGAGTACAGAGACGACACATAGGACTCTATATACAACTGAACATGACATGACACTCAATGTCTCCACCTGAGACTTCACTGTTGTCCCGACTGCTGCTGTTGTCCTTCACCTCCTGAAGGATTCCTGTCTCTTCATCCGCGTCCACCTAAAAATGTGGTTCCCACGAGGGTGAGACAATTATAAATATTGTTCCAGCGAGAGATATAACTCTCTTCCAGAAACATTGTTATTGCAACTTAAGAAGATAAATATGAACAGAGAAATCATATTTATTTGACAGCAGATACTTTAATGTCTAACAGATTAGAACATCATTCTATATCAGAAGCATTGTAGTTAAAATAGAATCAACATATCATTTATCCTTTAAGGAATATGAAGAATAAGTTTAACATTTCTTCAACTACAGAATCATTATCACTGTATTAACTCTCTTCAGGCTCAGATCATATATCTAAAGCCTGGCATTATCATTGTGGAGTCATGGCCCGTAGCCACGCTCTTTTCACAAGGTGTTGGGATCTTAATCCCTCATTTCAACACTGGGGCTTCTCATCCATTCACAATTTCAATACCATAACCATGAAATCCTGGGTATTCAAATCCTTAGCTCATCACCTGAGCATTGTTACCTCTTTCTCAGGTAACTAACACCTTTAGGTCATCTGACCAAGATAAGTGTGATACTTGATGTCCATTAACTCTCTTGCTATCTCTTACCAGACAACAAGATATATTATTGCACACATGGCCCAACAATCAAATTCAGATTAATAACACATCATAGCTCATACCTGGCTATGCTCATCATCTCATGATACTTGCATGGTTAGCACATATGATAGCAGCACATCAATTATCTATCATCATCATGCCAAAACAATATATTAATAATTCAAGGGTATTACCCTTAATCCTTTACCAGGATTAGGATTTCCATCACACATCTCATGTATCAGTATTACCCTTAATCCTTTACTAGGATTAGGATTTCCATCACACATCTCATGTATCAGTATTACCCTTAATCCTTTACTAGGATTAGGATTTCCATCACACATCTCATGTATCAGTATTACCCTTAATCCTCTACCACGATTAGGATTTCCATCACACATCTCATGTATCATTCATCCAATTATATTGGATTTATAACACAACAAGGTATACCAGTATTTCGGATGTTAGATATGATATCTATCATATCTTGATGTATCACTTCCCTCAACACCATTAAATTTCTTGAGTCCATATACTTAGCTAGTATTAGGGTATTACCCATCCTAATACTTTATGCACCAGTTCATCACATTCATCATGTAAAGTAGTGATCATTAGTCATTCACTTGGAATATACAACTATTGCAAATACTATGGATTCATCCATAAGTCATGAATTAACAAAAAGACCATGATAGGTCCTTTTCAAAACAACTCCAAGTCAAGCATAGAGTACCACGGCCGTGTAACCAAGAACGGCCGTGCCAAGGGAAGCTACCACGGCCGTGCTACCTTGCACGGTCGTGCAAAGGAAAAATACCACGACCGTGCTGCCTAACACGGTCGTGCTACATGAGTTCATTTCTTGAATCATATTCAAGTATGCATTCTATTCTTTTAT
Source organism: Alisma plantago-aquatica (assembly GCA_963693085.1). NCBI lineage: Eukaryota > Viridiplantae > Streptophyta > Magnoliopsida > Alismatales > Alismataceae > Alisma > Alisma plantago-aquatica. Next base: position 670,485,865 of record OY856409.1, on the reverse strand, counting down.
TAGGGAATAGGGTTTCACATACCATCTCCCTTCTTTCAGAATAGGGATTGCATATAGCATCACCCATCATTAGGGTTTCATATCACATTGCCCATAATTAGGGTTTACTGATCATTCCCAATTAGGGTTTCTCATAGAATCACCCTCAATTAGGGCTTCACATGGTTACACCTTCAATTAGGGTTTCATATGAATGCACCCTCAACTAGGGTTTGAGTTCAATAACCCTGTCAATTAGGGTTTATGTTCATGTTTAGGGTTTCATGATCTCTTTGCTTAAGGATCATAACCCTTAGTCACCACATGAATCATATTCATGTATGAATTCATGCTATCAACTTCTTAACTTGATTAGGTCATATCAACTCTTCAGTTGAGTATATACAACTATGATTATCATAGTGTATCAAGTCATTGATCCTATAAGCAATTAGGGATTCATCCCTTAATTGGCACTTACTCACTTCGATACTATTAGGGTTTCAACCTTTATACCTTCATTGTTTTTCATTACTAATCATCATTGGATCAATAGAACATTCATCATCTTATTTCTCAAAGATTAAATCACATTGGACCTCCATTACATAAGGTATCCAAATGAATTAGGGTTTACTATTTATCCTAATTAATGATTTCACATGTAGACAACCTCTTAATAGGGTTATACATGAAATCAGCCTCAATTAGGGTTTACATCATGTATTGGATCCATGCATTTGTTATGCATTTATGACTAGTACCATTAAAGGTATCTCCCACCTAATCACATTAGGTTTTCAAAAAGGTTTGATCCATTGGACCTTCAATAACATAAGGTATCCAATTGAATTAGGGTTTTCAATGTTGATTCCTTCAATCATTGAATTCATGGAACCAATCATCAATTGTACCTATACGCATACTTCAATTGAGTTTAATAGGTCAACCTTCAACTGATTTGACCCTCAATTGACCCTCAATTGATCATCAATTAGAGTTTGATTCAATTGAATTAGGGCTTGGAATCGATGATTCTTCAACACTAAACAATGCAGAACTAGTTGCATTGAAACCATTGAACCATCATCCAAATTGGGTATGACTGACCCCAAACGGTCTTGAGGTCGTTTGGATGACCTCCAAACGGTCTTGAGACCATTTTCCCATCAAATCACTCAAATCTAAGTCAACCAATTAGAGTTTGGTTCATTGGATTGATCACCAAATCAGTATTGCATTGTATAACAGCTTGGTACCTTTAGACCTTCAAACACTTAACCATGCTCAACCCTAGACCTCCAAACGGTCTTGGGTGAACACCAAACGGTCTTGAGACCATTTGTATGAGCTCCAAATGGTCTTGAGACCGTTTTCCCATCCAACCTTTGGATTTTAATGAAAAATCATCATGGATTGGTCTATCGAGTTGATCAACAAATCAGCACTTCATTGCAATATGATTAGTACCTTTGGACCTTCAATTGGTCAACTATACTTGACCCAAGACCTCCAAACGGTCTTGGGGTGATCCACAAATGGTCGTGAAACCATTTGGGCTAATCAACCCAAAATCTCAACTTAACTCATTGGAATTTCAGCACTGATTTCAATTAGGATTTGCCTAATTGATTAGCCTTCAACTCACTATTCTTTGGGAGTTAATCCCTCAAATTTGGTGAGTCATTAGACCACATCATTAGGAACAGTAATACCAAACGGTCAACCCTTGCTCAACGCACTCAAACGGTCTTGAGACCGTTTTCCCAAAAAGGTCAAGTTGATCAGGTTGAAAAATCAGCACTTAATCCAATTAGGTTTTCCTAATTGATTAACCTTCAACTCACGATTCCTTGGGATTTAACCCATCAAACTTGGTTAGTCATTAGCCAACATAATTAGGATCAATAATCGCAAATGGTCAACGCTTGGTCAACGCACTCAAACGGTCTTGAAACCGTTTTTCCAAACAGGTCAAGTTGATCAGGTTGAAATTCAGCACTTAATCCAATTAGGTTTCCCTAATTGATTAGGCTTCAAATCACGATTCCTTTGGACTTAACCCCTAAAATTTGGAGGGTCATTAAAAAACATCATTATTAATAGGAATCACAAACAGTAAACACTTGGTCAACCATCTCCAATGGTCTTGAAACCGTTTTCCCAAACAGGTCAAGTTAATCAGGTTGAAAATCAGCACTTAATCCAATTAGGTTCCCCTAATTGATTAGGCTTCAACTCACGATTCCTTTGGCGTTAACCCCTCAAATTTGTAGGGTCATTAACCTACATAATTTTTAACAAGATTCCCAAACGGTCCACGCTTGGTCAACTCAACCAAACGGTCTTGAAACCGTTTGCCTCCAAACGGTTTGCAAACCGTTTGGTCACCAAACGGTTTTGATGAAACCGTTTGGTTCCCACCTTTAGAAACCATTTTCTCCCAAGATATTTGGTGAGGTGATATATTATGATGATGTCATCATCACCTTCCTTCGTGCACCCAAGAACAGCAACCGTTCATGATGGAAATTGCAGCAAAGAAACAAGTATGAATCAAATTGAAGAAATCAATCAACAAAGCTTAGAGAATTGATGCAATAGCAATGTTTAAGGGTTTAAGTTATAAAACCCGCCTCCAATTGAGCTCCAAAGCTCCAAGCTCATGCCATTAATAGTGGATGAATCTCTAGCAACTCCCCCTAGGCTCGTCCTCAAGCTTTTGATTGCAAAAGTTGGCTAGGGTTGAAGAGGAGATCGAAATAAGAAGGAATCCATAATTTATTTTCAATTTCCACCATGAAATCAAGGAGAACGAAGGTCAAGAGCTTACCAACAGGTTGGGAGGCGTCCTCCTGCTCCTCCCTAGCTCCTTGGTCGGTTTTGCAAGCAAGGGAAAGAAGAAAATCCGAAATAGCCTTTCATTTGGCTTGAAAAAGGCACTTTTATAAAGAAATTGATGAGAGAGAAAATGCATTATTAAAATGCATTAAATTCCAAAAATTGTGGCCTCCTCTTCCCCCTCATCTTACTGGAGTGTGAGGCACCTTCCTTTGCCTTTAATTCTCCTTCATTATCCTCAATTTAAAGAAAAGCAAATTAAGCACCTTAATGCTTATTATATTAATATCCATATGTGAGTGGGTTTTCTTTTTCTTATAATAAGGTGAGTGGAATTTCACCTACTTAGGATATTTTCGTTCCTTATCTTGGCAAAGGAACGTCCATCCTTATTCAAAATCAACCCAAAACAGTTTGGTTGAAAGACCTTCAATTATTTTTATTCATTTTTGCCCTAAATCGAATTAGGGTTTCAATTAGGCATTATTCTTGATTATTTTAATGTCAAGATTCTCTCTCCTCCAACTTAATTCAAATGAGGCACCCCTCTCATTTTCACTACTCTACATTATGACAAGAAACATTAATGACCTTATTGAAGTGGTAATTTGCATATTGAACCCTAGGTTTTGGGTAATTTTCACTTATTACCAAAACTAAGTTTTAATGCACAACACTGCTTTACAAGCTTAATCTTGGTGCCCAAGCTTGTGAAAACCATACCACTACATCATATTCATTCTTGTGATGTCTCAATATCAGAGGAACATCTTATCATGCAACATTTGCAAGTTGACCCCTCAACTGGGGTAATTTGTACTTTAGTCCAAAATAAGCAAACATTGCTTCAACATTGTTCAAACAGGACCAAAATTGAAACATAAGTTTATCATGAGCCCTAATTACTTTTCCCAAGATAAGATTAAGAATCTACTCAACCTTATTAAGAAAAACATCTAGGGTTAACTCATAACCCTGGTCAGGGATGTTACAAATTATAAACCCCTAACAAGGATTTCGTCCTCAAAATCCCAGACAAAAGGAGGAACAGATTATCCATTAATCATGCCCTCAAGTCTCCACATATCATCTTAATATCATGGAGATATCATGAGTTCTATAATTCCACACAAGGCTCCTTTCACTAATTCAACCTCATCAATGTTTATGCAGAGCATAAACCCCTAACATATGATGTCCATATTATTGGAAAGAAGAAGCATAAAAGAACATACTTCTATCATCACTCAAGAATATTTATCAAAAGGAAAAACATATATATCTAACAAAGATAATTTACTCAGTAATCCTTTAACAAACTCTATGCAATTGGGATTGTTCACATAGTTCTTCTTATTAGTTGGGAATGCCACATAGCTTTTCCCGTTTTGTTGGGGATGACACATAGCTTTCCCTTTTTGATTGGGAATGACACATAGCTCTTCCCTTTTTGATTGGGAATGACACATAGCTCTGCCCTTTATGTTGGGGATGACACATAGCTTTCCCTTTTTGATTGGGAATGACACATAGCTCTTCCCTTTTTATTGGGGATGACACATAGCTTTCCCTTTTTTTGATTGAGAATGACACATAGCTCTTCCCTTTTTGTTGGGGATGACACATAGCTTTCCCTTTTTTTGATTGGGAATGACACATAGCTCTTCCCTTTTTGATTGGGAGTGACACATAACTCTTCCCTTTTTGATTGGGAATGACACATAGCTCTTCCCTTTATGTTGGGGATGACACATAGCTTTCCCTTTTTTATTGGGAATGACACATAGCTCTTCCCATTTTGTTGGTTCCATATTTCTTATTTCATGATACTCATTAGATTGTATCAGAATGACTGCTTGATCAGGGCAATAAAAAAGATATCAATCTAGGAATTTCCATACTCACTTTATCATCAATAGTTGTATACCTGGCCAGGGTTTACAAATACTGAGATCAAGTAGTATGCACTTACATGCTATCACATTCCTCACTTTTCATATCATTATACACACAAGATTTTCCATTCCTATATTTCCTCCAGGCATCATTTCTAAATCTCATCTTTTAACATACAGATAAGAGAGATTATAAAACATTTAAGGAACATTGAGTAAGATATAAGTTCTCATCTCCCTTGTGTCCTTATAGGACTAGTCAAAAGAATTCAAAAACATCTATTTTCATATCTTTAACACATAGAAACATGAAATGAAGTGTCAGGATGAATATATTTCATCTAAGTATTACCCCTCAAGGTCATCTACCACATTAGGTTGATTTCGACACATAGTGTCCAATTATGTCATGTTACTGCTTTTGCCTTTACTCAGTGGCTACTGCCCTGGTGCCCAAGGCATTTATTGCACTGGTGACACCAAAAACTTTGGCTTTTTCTGAATATCCAGACAAATGTCTCTAAAATTGTAGAGACCTTACCTTAAATCTCAGCTTATGGCCCCTCCTTGGGCACTACCATCACAGAAATACTGTTTGTCCAGACCCATGGCAGAGTCTACTTTCTTGCCATTTATTATTCTTTCCCACATTTTCACTATTCCCACATGACTATGTCATTCAGGAATCCTTTCAAAGCCCAAAGCTTATGCATTAAAGACTGGTTACCTAGGTTGTAACACCAATATCCAGTCTCCTTTATGCATCACTGTTGTCCTAATCTGCCCAACAAGAGCATGATCATAGGATTCTCTATCCTAATCAGGTCTTAAGGGGGATTCTCAGGCCCTTGTTCTCTTCTTGCTTGGTCCCATGCACCCTCTCCTGGTGCAACAACATTGCCCTTAGCAATGTGTTCCTCATGTTCTCCAGTCATTGTCAAGTTCTTCTTCTCCTATGTGAGCAGAAGATACTATCAGATAAACTAGAAAACACTTAGAACAGACTCTACAACCTTAGTCCTATGTCTCTGTAGACTCAGGGAACCTAGAGCTCTGATACGACTAAATTGTGGCATACAACTCATAAAAACATAATTAACTAATACGGAAGCGTTCATCAAGCAGCATATTAGCGAAAATCACTAAAAATTTAAAACTTTTTGCAAAGAGATCCATTCACAGGAAAACTCATTCATTCAGAACCAAAGTAAAACTTTACATCCTGGTTCATATATATATACATCTCATGTACTTATGCTTCTCAAGGAATACAACATTAACTACTCTGTCTTAACTGTACACAGGTAGTACAAAACCCTCGAGGCATTAAGCCAAAATCTCGAAATCACTAACTACTACTACTCTGAGGACTTGAGAGTACAAAGACGACACATATGACTCTATATACAACTGAACATGACATGACAGTCAATGTCTCCACCTGAGACTTCACTGTTGTCCTGGCTGTTGCTGCTGTCCTTCACCTCCTGAAGGATTCCTGTCTCTTCGTCCGTGTCCACCTAAAAATGTGGTTCCCATGGGGGTGAGACAATTATAAAAACTGTCCCAGCAAGAGATATAACTCTCTGCCAGAAACATTGTTATTGCAACTTAAGAAGATAAATATGAATAGAGAAATCATATTTATTTGACAGCAGATACTTTAATGTCTAACAGATTAGAACATCATTCTATATCAGAAGCATTATTGTTAAAATATAATCAACATATCATTTATCCTTTAAGGAATATGAAGAACAAGTTTAACATTTCTTCAACTATAGAATCATTATCATTGTATTAACTCTCTTCAGGCTCAGATCATATATCTAAAGCCTGGGATTATGATTGTGGAGTCATGGCCCGTAGCCATGCTATTTTCATAAGGTGTTGGGATCTTAATCCCTCATTTCAACACTGGGGCTTCTCATCCATTCACAATGTCAATACCATAACCATGAAATCCTGGGTATTCAAATTCTTAGCTCATCACCTGAGCATTGTTACCTCTTTCTCAGGTAACTAACACCTTTAGGTCATCTGACCAAGATAAGTGTGATACTTGATGTCCATTAACTCTCTTGCTATCTCTTACCAGACAACAAGATATATTATGGCATACATGGCCCAATAATCAAATTCAAATTAATAACACATCATAGCTCATACCTAGCTATGCTCACCATCTCATGATACCTTCTTGGTTTGCACATATGATAGCAGCACATCAATTATCTATCATCATCATGCAAAAACAATATATTAATAATTCAAGGGTATTATCCTTAATCCTTTACCAGGATTAGGATTTCCATCACACATCTCATGTATCAGTATTACCCTTAATCCTTTACTAGGATTAGGATTTCCATCACACTTCTCATGTATCAGTATTACCCTTAATCCTTTACTAGGATTAGGATTTCCATTCACACATCTCATGTATCAGTATTAACCTTAATCCTTTACCAGGATTAGGATTTCCATCACACATCTCATGTATCATTCATCCAATTTTATTGGATTTATAACACAACAAGGTATACCAGTATTTCGGATGTTAGATATGATATCTATCATATCTTGATGTATCAATTCCCTCAACACCATTAAATTTCTTGAGTCCATATACTTAGCTAGTATTAGGGTATTACCCATCCTAACACTTTATGCACTAGTTCATCACATTCATCATGTAAAGTAGTGATCATTAGTCATTCACTTGGAATATACAACTATTGTAAATACTATTGATTCATCCATAAGTCATGAATTAACAAAAATACCATGATAGGTCCTTTTCAAAACAACTCCAAGTCAAGCATAGAGTACCACGACCGTGTAACCAAGAACGACCGTGTCAAGGGAAGCTACCACGGCCGTGCTACCTTGCACGGTCGTGCAAAGGAAAAATACCACGGCTGTGCTGCCTAACACGGTCGTGCTACAGGAGTTCATTTCTTGAATCATATTCAAGTATTCATTCTATTCTTTTATTAGGGAATAGGGTTTCACATACCATCTCCCTTCTTTTAGAATATGGATTGCATATAGCATCACCCATCATTAGGGTTTCATATCACATTGCCCATAATTAGGGTTTACTGATCATTCCCAATTAGGGTTTCTCATAGAATCACCCTCAATTAGAGCTTCACATGGTTACACCTTCAATTAGGGTTTCATATGGATGCACCCTCAACTAGGGTTTGAGTTAAATAACCCTGTCAATTAGGGTTTATGTTCATGTTTAGGGTTTCATGATCTCTTTGCTTAAGGATCATAACCCTTAGTCACCACATGAATCATATTCATGTATGAATTCATGCTATCAACTTCTTAACTTGATTAGGTCATATCAACTCTTCAGTCGAGTATATACAACTATGATTATCATAGTGTATCAAGTCATTGATCCTATAAGCAATTAGGGATTCATCCCTTAGTTGGCACTTACTCACTTCGTTACTATTAGGGTTTCAACTTTTGTACCTTCATTGATTATCATTACTAATCATCATTGGATCAATAGAACATTCATCATCTTATTTCTCAAAGATTCAATCACATTGGACCTCCATTACATAAGGTATCCAAATGAATTAGGGTTTACTCATCCTAATTAATGATTTCACATGTAGACAACCTCTTAATAGGGTTATACATGGAATCAGACTCAATTAGGGTTTACATGATGTATTGGATCCATGCATTTGTTATGCATTTATGACTAGTACCATTTAAGGTATCTCCCACCTAATCACATTAGGATTTCAAAAAGGTTTGATCCATTGGACCTTCAATAACATAAGGTATCCAATTCAATTAGGGTTTTCAATGTTGATTCCTTCAATCATTGAATTCATGGAACCAATCATCAATTGGACCTATACCCATACTTCAATTGAGTTTAATAGGTCAACCTTCAACTGATTTGACCCTCAATTGACCCTCAATTTATCATCAATTAGAGTTTGATTCAATTGAATTAGGGCTTGGAATCGATGATTCTTCAACACTAAACAATGCAGAACTAGTTGCATTGAAACCATTGAACCATCATCCAAATTGGGTATGACCTGACCCCAAACGGTCTCGAGGTCGTTTGGATGACCTCCAAACGGTCTTGAGACCGTTTGCCCATCAAATGACTCAAATCTAAGTCAACCAATTAGAGTTTGGTTCATTGGATTGATCACCAAATCAGTATTGCATTGTATAACAGCTTGGTACCTTTAGACCTTCAAACACTTAACCATGCTCAACCCTAGACCTCCAAACGGTCTTGGGTGACCACCAAACGGTCTTGAGACCGTTTGGATGAGCTCCAAATGGTCTTGAGACCGTTTTCCCATCCAACCTTTGGATTTTAATGAAAAATCATCATGGATTGGTCTATCGAGTTGATCAACAAATCAACACTTCATTGCAATATGATTAGTACCTTTGGACCTTCAATTGGTCAACTATACTTGACCCAAGACCTCCAAATGGTCTTGGGGTGATCCCCAAACGGTCTGGAGACCGTTTGGGTGATCCCCAAATGGTCTTGAAACCGTTTGGGCTAATCAACCCAAAATCTCAACTTAAATCATTGGAATTTCAGCACTGATTTCAATTAGGGTTTGCCTAATTGATTAGCCTTCAACTCACTATTACTTGGGAGTTAATCCCTCAAATGTGGTGAGTCATTAGACCACATCATTAGGAACATTAATCCCAAACGTTCAACCCTTGGTCAACGCACTCAAACGGTCTTGTTGATCAAGTTGAAAAATCAGCACTTAATCCAATTAGGTTTCCCTAATTGATTAGCCTTCAACTCACTATTCCTTGGGAGTTAACCCATAAAACTTGGTGAGTCATTAGACAACATAATTAGGATCAATAATATCAAACGTTCAATGATTGTTCAACGCACTCAAATGGTCTTGAAACCGTTTGCCCAAACAGGTCAAGTTGATCAGGTTGAAATTCAGCACTTAATCCAATTAGGTTTCCTTAATTGATTAGGCTTCAACTCACGATTCATTTGGAGTTAACCCCTAAAATTTGAAGGGTCATTAAACAACATCATTATGAACAGTAATCCCAAACGGTCAATGCTTGGTCAACCATATCAAATGGTCTTGAAACTGTTTTCCCAAACAGGTCAAGTTAATCATGTTGAAAATCAGCACTTAATCCAATTAGGTTTCCCTAATTGATTAGGCTTCAACTCACGATTCCTTTGGAGTTAACCCTCAAATTTGGAGGATCATTAGCCTACATAATTAAGAACAAGATTCCCAAACGGTATACACTTGGTCAACTCAACGAAATGGTCTTGAAACCGTTTCCCTCCAAACGGTTTGCAAACCGTTTGGTCACCAAACGGTTTTGATGAAACCATTTGGTTCCCACCTTTAGAAACCATTTTCTCCCAAGATATTTGGTGAGGTGATAGCTTATGATGATGTCATCATCACCTTCCTTCGTGCACCCAAGAACAGCAAGCGTTCTTGATGGAAATAGCAGCAAAGAAACAAGTATGAATCAAATTGAAGAAATCAATCAACAAAGCTTAGAGAATTGATGCAATAGCAATGTTTAAGGGTTTAAGTTATAAAACCCGCCCCCAATTGAGCTCCAAAGCTCCAAGATCACGCCATTAATGGTGGATGAAGCTCTAGCAACTCCCCCTAGGCTCTTCCTCAAGCTTTTGATTGCAAAAGTTGGCTAGGGTTGAAGAGGAGATCGAAATAAGAAGGAATCCATAATTTATTTTCGATTTCCACCATGAAATCAAGGAGAACGAAGGTCAAGAGCTTACCAACAGGTTGGGAGGAGTCCTCCTGATCCTCCCTAGCTCCTTGGTCGGTTTTTCAAGCAAGAGAAAGAAGAAAATCCGAAATAGCCTTTGATTTGGCTTGAAAAAGGCACTTTTTTAAAGAAATTGATGAGAGAGAAAATGCATTATTAAAATGCATTAAATTCCAAAAATTGTGGCCTCCTTTTCCCCCTCATCTTCCTGGGGTGCGAGGCACCTTCCTTTGCCTTTAATTCTCCTTCATTATCCTCTATTTAAAGAAAAGCAAATTAAGCACCTTAATGCTTATTATATTAATATCCATATGTGAGTGGGTTTTCTTTTTCTTATAATAAGGTGAGTGGAATTTCACCTACTAAGGATATTTTCGTTCCTTATCTTGGCAAAGGAACGTCCATACTTGTTCAAAATCAACCCAAAACATTTTGGTTGAAAACCCTTCAATTATTTTTATTCATTTTTGCCCTAAATCGAATTAGGGTTTCAATTAGGCATTATTCTTGATTATTTTAATGTCAAGATTCTCTCTCCTCCAAATTAATTCAAATGAGGCACCCCTCTCATTTTCATTGCTCTACATTATTCCAAGAAACATTAATGACCTTATTGAAGTGGTAATTTGCATATTGAACCCTAGGTTTTGGGTAATTTGCACTTTTTACCAAAACTAGGTTTTAATGCACAACACTGCTTTACAAGCTTAATCCTTGTGCCCAAGCTTGTGAAAACCATACCACTACATCATATTCATTGTTATTATGTCTCAATATCAGAGGAACATCTTATCATGCAACATGTGCAAGTTAACCCCTCAACTGGGGTAATTTGCACTTTAGTCCAAAATAAGCAAACATTGCTTCAACATTGTTCAAACAGGACCAAAATTGAAACATAAGTTTCTCATGAGCCCTAATTACTTTTTTTAAGATAAGATTAAGAATATACTCAACCTTATTAAGCAAAACATCTAGGGTTAACTCATAACCCAGGTCAGGGATGTTACACCTAGTGCACAAAATTGGGAACGGAATATTTCTTTATCATAATAATAGGTCAAATATTTTTATTAGATGGAAATTTTAAATATGATATTATTGAAGAATTTTAGATCATGTTGATTTTAAATATGATATAGTTGTTTCAGTAATTAATTTAGTCATTCTTCAATTTTTACTGAAAAACTAGGTTTGGAGATATTTAATCAATAATGTGAGATTCAATCAGATTCATATGTGGGTTATATGATTTTTTTTCATTTGGACTTTAATAAAAAAAGAAAAATAAAAAATGGGTGTGACCCCAGTCCGAGCGGACTGGGGAGCCACAACCCTTGTTTGATGGATCCAAATTGAGGACCCAAGAAAAGGGGAGGTAGCTGCCCAAGATCGTTGGGTAATAGGCTATAAAAGCATTAGATCTTGAAGACTAAGGAGATAGGAAGTTTTAGACCCTACTGGAAGAAGCTAAGAGAGGGAAAGAGAGAGGGAGCATCAAGAGGAAGGCCAAAAGGAGTCATGGTGGTGGCAGTAGGGTACAGGCTGGGGGGTTCCAATCTTTACAACTCATGCTCAGCAATGGAGTCACTGAAGACATGGACTCTGGACCTGATCAGATGGATGGATCGGGGTACCAACTGATGCCTATCCATCTTCCTCAAAGACACCAGAAGAGATGGAGTTTGTGGAACCCTATATTTGGAAAGAAATAGGGGAGTCAAATCCCCCTTTCATGCACGTGATGAGGAACGGGGCATCTATTATGGTTTGGCTGGTTATAGTGACATGGTAGGTGAAATCCTGACCATTGGATCCACTATCTATGGTCCAAACTTATACGAATCAAGTAATCTTCCAAGAATCAAATTTTCAATCTGGAATTTTGAACTTCGACAAACAAGGTATCTATGGAAAACTAATGATATCTAGCATCTTTTAAAATATATTTAGAAAGTATTTTGGATGTTTTTATTATTATTATAATTTGATTACTCAGAAATATGAGATTTCAACATATTGTGTACTAAAACTAGTAATTGACTTTGGAAATTAATGGATATTTTACAATAAGTGTATAGTGTATCTATTTGTGTTTAACATGATTTGAAAGCCTGATAATTTTGATTTTAAGCTTTACCAAGGATTTGTATATAAACCCTAATAAGAGCATTATTGGTATTTAATCCATTCATCATAATGAAATGATTTGATATTTTTACCTATACCTTAATATACATTGTCCTTATTATTTCTAAAGTTTTAATGGACTTTTACATAAATTTTATATTAGTATATGAATTTTGGGCCTAAGTGGCGCTTATGTAAGATAATTTATATTTATATGTGAGACAACATGTATTTTATGTAACTATATAGTATGGAAAATGGTTCTAATTATATTTTCATGTGATATTATAGATAAGTTAGTAAGGGAAATATATGTGAGTTTGTCTAAATTTTGCTATTTTGTTTGATTAATATACTTATATATATTAGGACATACGATTTTTTGGTTTATATGGTTAATCAATGTCAAAATGCTATATAATGCGGAAATTGATTTTAATTTAATGTTCATACATTAAATGTGCTTTAAATCAAATATTCTTCAATTAAACAAGAATCCTAAGTTGGAATATATGGTTTGGACGATGGGGTTTGAGAGTTTAAGATGAAGAAGGGAAATATACATGGACTTATAGACATATGTTGATGTCTAGATTATTAGGATATGGAATAAGGAATCTAGACGACGTTAAGAAGGTACTCTAACGAGGTATGTGGGTCATGTCCATTGAATTTCATTATTTACACTCTTCTACAAGTAACTTAGAGATTAATTTACTTTTAGGCTTTAGTGTTTCACATCTTGTCATACTTTGAGAAATCATATTTCATTCAGTTTTAGTTATGTTTCCAATTTATCAACTTTCAATAATTGATATTTAGATAACTTTAGATACTTAGTATTTCTATACTCAAGTTCAATTTATTCTCTCAAGCCTTTAGACTTAGATGTTATATATCTGATTTAAGTCATTTATAAAATAAGAGTTTTAGATTAATACTTATTCGGACAACAAGAATCTATATTTTATATTTTTCATTACTCATTGTGAGTAGTCAAAAATATATATACACATATTGAATAAGAGTCTCAGATCCAATCTCTGTTGTTTAGACAAAGACTCAAATTTAGATTAAGATATAATTCAAAATTTAAGAATAGAGATTCAGATTTAGATCACAACATAGTTATAGATTCAGAGATAAAAATTAAGAGTAGATTCATAGATAAGGGATTACAGTCTAGAAATGAGAGATTAACGTTCAAAGATAAGAGAATTCAAAAATAAGAAATTAAGAATAGATATACAAAATGACATAAGAACATTAATTTTATACATTGTAGGATACTTTTTCATCAAAGAGTCCTGGGATGATTTAGAGAGTGCACTGCACTAGATATTACGTGTGTCACAAAGGGCACATTATGCCAAAAGAGGGTGTGTTACACTATAGAGAACACTTCAGTGTCAACAGAGGGTGATTTGCACCATAGAGGATACTTTAGTGTCAACAGAGGGAACATTGTACCACTAGAGGGTGCTTTGAACCATAGAGGACACTTCCGTCTCACAACGAAGGACTTATCAAAAAATGGTTGCCACACATTAGATATAAGACATAAACAAAACACACATCGATTAAGTTTAAGTTACAACTTTCTAATACTAGTCAATTTTCAATTATGTCATATTTTTGTATTTATCATATTAGGAATTTAGTTCCACTCACTCTAACCAAGGTTTCCCTTTGTCCATTGCAGGGGACGAGATGTCCATAGTTACATAATTTTATGAGATATCATTGACAAGAGGATGCATCTACTAAGGAGGTTTGTTTGGTGGTTTGCCATCTACATGGTCCCAAATTTGACATGAGATTTGTAGAAGCTAGTATCATGGTATAAAGTTCATTTTGTAACATAGTTTCTTTTCTAAGAATTTATAAGAATGTATTTTTATATAGTCTGCAATGGTTCTTTTCTATTATTATTTTTATGTATATCTTGCTTGTGACACTCCAAATTTTTTATTATTAGCTTCCTCTCATGTGATATGAAAATTGTGGTGTTACAATATGATATAAAAGACTTAATGGATATGGCCATCAGGCAAATTTTCACATTCTTAGTTTAGATTTTTATCCATTAGAAACCATGTGAGACTAGATAAATTTATAAGGACAATTAGTAATCATGATTATCAAAGAAGTGAGTAAAAGATAGTAGAATCTGGGTTAGAGGTTTAGTCAGGAAATAGAAGTTGAAATTTGTATTATGGTTAGTGTCTAAATGTTTTGAACTTTTATGCTAACTTTATATCTATGCATGTCATGCCCTCTCTTTTTCCCACATGTTTGTGGTATGCGACACAAGCTAATGGGGTTTCGTAGAAGGGATGTTATATGCATGGATACAAACTTATTATGTTTGTCTCATTCTTTCTAGTGCATGTGGTGTGGGACATGTGTACTATCAGGTGAGGTAAATAAGATAAGACATGGTACTTTCAAATGTATGACAGGCCACCCTGCATCGAGAAAGAAAGAGTTGACACAAAAACGTTTGAGGTAGATGGTCACGTAAACCTAATTGAATATCTATAAGAACCCTGTAATTGATCCCAAAGGGAGATATTTTGAAATATATGAGTAACTTTGCTATGAGGTGAAATAACGTGTGGAGAGAGGTGAGGTCTTTTTCCTACTATACTTGATGAGGATTAGAGAACTCTTGATGTACTTAGAACTTTCATTTCAAGGAGGAATTGTGGTCGTAAGTCAAATCATGATGGCTGTTTAGGAAATTACTTGAAGATAATGAAATTGATGTTATGAATCGAGTTTAAGCTTAAGGAAAGATGATTATTGGAGGTGATTAAAAGGTATCAAGGGTATACATAAGGATGCTTTATGCTTATGGTGATACAAGATATGTCATAGTGTAGATCAATGATGTTGGATCACTATAATATTGAGTTTTAGATGATTTTGACTTGGGATAGAACCTATAGAAGTTTCTTAATCAAGATTTGATTTAGTATTTCTAGCGATAAGAATAGTTTCATGATAATTAGTACTTTATTTTCACCCAACATAGAGAACCATGATAAGATGAAGAAAGTCATTAAGAATAATATTATGATAAGACATGCAAGTAAGATTTTCATACTTTCATGGCTACAACCTTACTGTGCATAAGGTCTTAAGTAGGGACATGTTAATAAGATTCTTATAAATAATTAAGATCTAAGATTTAGGTCAATTATAAAATTTTATGTTTTAGATGCACATGTAGAATGACATGCTATGATGCATGCAATTAGAACTACATGTAAGGATATGTCATGCTCAAATATGAGAATGATTAAGATTCATGAGTTCAGTTCATGAGAAGATTTTCACAATGATAATTAAGTATGGTAGATCAAATTATATCAAGATTTAAGATTTAAGATCATGTTGAGACCATGGTATAACAATGCATTAATATAAATATAAGATTATATATAATGAGATGAAATGAGGTTATGGATTTTGACCCAGTCCCTAGTGTAGGTCAACTTGATAGACATGACCCAGTCCCTAAGTGTAGATTGTGAGACCTAGGCACTAGAGTACAAGTATCTGGATAAATATTTATGAAAATTACGAATGAAGAGTGAAGAAAGAGCAGCTACTTATGTTTAAGATTTTCCTTCCGATTTCCATTTTAGTTGTACATGCTAGTTTGATAATGTTGTTAGACATAGTTATTTATCCATGAGAAGGTCAAAACTTATTTATGCTCGCGAGACTTGTTAGTGTTTATAAGGAAGACAATAACCTAAGGTGGGTAGCACCCTACAGTTTAGCTAAACTTGGAGGATGAAATTTCAAAAAGGTGGGTAGTATTGTGACACCCTAATTTTTGGGACATAGCAAATACTTGATTTTACATCCAATTTTCATGATTTTGAATATAATAGAAAAAGACATGTAGAAAGGATATCTTGTTCAATTTGGTTATTTTTGTAATATCCTCAAAGTTTGGGGGTTTAATATCTACTTTGATGATATGAGGTAACGTCCAAAGTCAAACGATGAAAGAAATATATGAATCTAGCATATGCATTCAAATTCTAGACATAGTTTAGGTTTTAAGTAATCAAATGTATCATGAAAAATATTCAACTATGGAATTTTGTTAGATCGATTATTAAATTTTGTAACCAACAATATGATTACTCTTATGAATCCTTTTGAAGACCAAGGATTGGACCATATGTCCTAAAACCATATTGTAGCCCGTTTTGGGCTAATTACAGTTACATATGGGTCCCTAGAGAACAATATTGGTAAAGGAATATTTCTTTATCATAATTAATGATCAAATATTTTTATTAAATGAAAAACTAAAATATGATATTATTGGAAATATTACAAGTCATTTGGAAGTATATAGTGGTTTAGGTAATTAATTTAATCATTATTCAATATTTACTCAAAAATTATTGCCCTAATATCCCGTCCAAAGGAAGGTGATGGGAAAGATAATGTTTAATCCAAAATTGGGATTTAATGGGATTTATATGTGATTTACATATAATTATTTCTTTCATTTGGACTTTTATCAGAAAAAGGGGTGTGACACCAGTCTGTGCAAACCGGGGAGCCACAACCCCTGTTTCTGGGATATGAATAGAGGACCCAAAAATGAGAGGATACTACCTAAGTTCATTGGATAATAGTCTATAAAAGTCTTTGATCTTGAAGATTGGGGGAGATAGGAGGTTTTCAGACCCTGTAGGAAGAAATTGAGAGTGAGAGTGAGAGAGAGAGCGAGAGAGAGAGAGATAGAGAGAGAGTTAAGAGGAAGGCTAAAAGGAGCCATGACAACGGTGATAGAGTAGAAGTTGGGGGTTTACATCTTTACTTATTTGTGCTCAACGATGGTGCTACCCAAGACATGGAGTTTGGGCTAGACCATATGGGGGGCCCAGGGTCCCAACCGATGGTCGTTCCATCTTCCAAGCAATTCCCAGAGTTGTTGTTGTTCGTAGCACCCTATATTTGGTGTAAAATAGGAGAGTTGAATCTCCCTTTCATGTGCATGACGATGACAGGGGTGTCTGCTTTGGTTGGGCTGGTTATAGTGATGTGGCAGGTGAAATCCCAAGCATTGGATCCACTATCCAAGGTCCAGACTTCTTCAAATTAGGTAATCTTAAAAAAATCAAATCTTGGGTTTGGAATCTTGGATTTTGGCAAACAAAGTATATATCAAAGCTAATGATGTCTAGTATCTTATAAAAGAATATTCAAAAAGTTTTTTGTATGTTTGATTGTTATTATAATTTGATTACTAAGAGAAATGAGATTTTAATGTATTGGGTACTAAAAGTAGTAAATGACTTTGGAAATTCAAGAATAATATACAGTGGGTGTATATTTTTTTATTTAACATGATTTTAAAGCCTGACCATTATGATTTTAAGTTTTACCATGGATTTTGATATAACCATAATAAAAGCATTATGGTTATTTCACCCATTCAATCACAATGAAATAATTTGAAATTTTAACTAGACCTTAATATGCATTGGTATTAGTATTTCTAATGTTTTAATGGACTTGCATGTATATTTATATTAGTTTATGAATTTTGTGCCTAAGTGTCCATTATGTAAGATAATTTATGATTATATGTGAGACAACATGTATTTCATGTGCCTATATTGTATACAAAATGGTTCTAATTATATTTTCCTTTGATTTTATAGCTAAGTTAGTGAGGGAAATGTATGTGAGTTTGTTTGAAGTTTGCTATTTTATTTGATTTATATATTTATATATATTAGGACATATGATGTTTTTTATTTATGTGGATATATCAATATCAATATTCTATATTATATGGGATTTGAGATTAATTTAATGATGTGACATTAAATGTGGTTTAAATCAAAGATAGTTTAAGTTAAACAAGAATTAAGTTGGTATATAAAATAACAGTTTAGGGTGTGAGAGTTTAAGATGAAGAAGGGAAATAAACATGGACTAATATGCATTTGTTGATGTCCAGGTGATTATGTTATGGAACAAGGAATCCAGACATTGTTAAGAAGGCTATCTAACATGGTAAGTGGTTCGTGTCCATTGAATTGTATTATTTTATGATCCAACCTACACTTTTCTACAAGTAACTTAGAGATTAAGTTACTTTCCTACTTTAGTGTTCCACATCTTGTCATGTTGTGAGAAATAAGATTTCATTCAGTTTGAGTTATGTTTGCAGTTTATCATCTTTCAATAATTGAGATTTATTTTACTTTAGATACTCAATACTTCTATACTCAAGATCAATTTATTCCCTCAATCCTTTAGACTCAGATGCTATACATCTGATTTAAGCCATCTATTAAATAAGAGTTTTATATTAAGACATATTCAGAAAATAGGAATCCATATTTCAAATTTTTATTACTCATTGTGAGTAGTCATAAATTAGACACACATTTTGAATAAGAGTCTAAGATTAAATCTCAGTTATTTAGATAAAAATTCAAATTTAGATTAATATTTAATTCAAAATTTAAGAATAGAGATTCAGATTTAGATCTGAATAGAGGTTTAGATTCGGAGATATAAATTAAGAACAAACTTAGAGATTAGAGATTAAGATCCAGAAATAAGAGGTAAAGGTTCAGAGATGAGATATTAAGATTGACATATAAGAAATTAATAATATAGAAAAAAAATGACACCAGACCATTAATATATACATTATAGGATATGTCTTCACTAAAGAGTCTCAGGATAATTTAGAGAACACATTGAGCCAGACACAACAAGTTTCACAGAGGGAATATTGTGCCAACAGAGGGTGTGTTTCACCATAGAGGGTACTTATGTGTCAATAGAGGGCATGTTGTGCCAACAGAGGGTGATTTGTACCTTAGAGGGCACTTAAGTGTTAACAGACGACACACTATGCAACAGAGGGTGTTTTTTGCACCATAGATGAAATTTTAGTGTCACAAAGGAGGATTTATCGTATAATGATGGTCACACATTAAATAAAAGACATAAAAAAAATACACATCAATTATAGTATAAGTTATAGCTTTTAGATACTAGTCAATTTTTAGTTATATCATATTTATGTTTACCATATTACGAATTCAATGCCACTTACTCTAACCTCAGTTTCCTTTTTTGCGTGGTTGCGGAAAAAATGTCCATAGGTATAGAACTTCAAGAGATAGCCATGATAACAGGATGCATATACTGAGAAAGTTTGCTTGGTGGGGCACTATCTACACGGTCCTAGATTTTACATGATATTTGTATAAGGTAGTATCATGCTATTAAGTTCCTTTTGTAATAGTATTTCTTTTCTAAGAATTTATGAGAACTTATATTTTGTAGTCTACAATGGTTCTTTTATATTATTATTGTTATGTATATCATGCCCGTGACACTCCCAAAATAAATTTATTATTATTTTATGCTCATGTGATATGAAAATTGGGGTGTCATAGCATTGATCACATGTCATTCGTGTACCTTGACATCATCCAACATGATCCTGAATAAGATTTTACATAGCAGTGATGTAGATGGGATTTGTCCATCCTATAGGAGATTGGTACCCAAGGCCTCTTGATAAGTGAGATTGAGAAATGTATGGCCATACTAATGTGATTCAATATGTGATATGTGAGCTCATGTGCATCTCAAATAGTCTGCTCTAGTTCAAGGAAAATGAATTGAATGTTGAGAGGATGATGATTCCATGCCTCGAGTTCAATTCAGATATCAGAGACAAAGGCAGTATATGATCATGTTAACACTAATCACATATTGTAGTCTAAAGTTGTTCTTCAACTTTTCAAATTATTTAGGTAGCAATCATGTGTCACTAGACACTACTCTTAGCTTGTAATGTCATATGTAAGTTATGGACATTCACCACTAATGTAATTTTGGACCTATAGGGTTACACACATAGGATACACTTGTATTAAAGGAGTATATTCTGGGATGATGTTTAGATTGACTACTAAAGGTTTTTAGGTTTTCAATTAAACAATTGAGTTTCAAAATTGACAGCCTGGACTCCCAACTGACTGGTTCAAGTGTTGCACTGACCTGTTGGAATATCAGGTCAACATAAATCAACATTGGTTGCTCGATGGGTAAATTGGGGTGTGAGATGTAAGATTCACATACTGAAGACCGATTCACTATTCCCAATTGATCGACTTGTGGTATGGAATGAATAGTTCAATGGTTAATTTGATTGGATTAAGGATTGGTGCTGGCATCATGTTGTGCATTAATCGTACATTGAATACCAATGTGATTCATAATAGGAAACTACATGAACTGACCAGATCTCTACATGAACCAATGGGTTCACGCATGAACCAACTGGTTGGGAACGAGAGAACTGATCTGTTCACCATGTGTAGCTTTTGGAAAATTCATGAATCTATCCCCTTTAACTGCCACACTGATTGGGTACCCTGACCCTATCCTCTCCTACAAACAGAGGGGTAATAGGCACTTCTCAGAACACAACAGTTGCTCTGACAATTATTGTTCTCTTTGGATGTGGTAACCAACAAAGAGCTTGAGTAAGTCCTACCTGATAAAGGGATGGATAGCAAGGGAGATGCAATTGTGTAAGAGCATATAAACTCTAGTAGGTTGACATTTGAAAGGGATGTCTCTAGTAGTGAAATGTGGAGTTCCCAATGGTCTGTGTTGATAACTCTCTAGAAAGAGGCGGTGTCTTCCACTAGGAGGACACCATGTCTATGGTGTTACACCAGGAGGCCAATGGAGATGACTCTTCAGTGTTGTTGCTAAAGAAGAAGCAAGGTGTGGCCTAAATAAGAAGAAGCACAATGATACTACAAGGTTAATGTCACTAGACTTTCCCCTGGGCTAGGAATAAACTTGCAACCTTCCCTTCCTAGATAAATTGTTGTTGATGCGATCTTACTGTGTAGGAGAATGGGGGTTTAGTTTTTGTTTCCATTGCATTATTTGTCGCGCCAAATTTTCTATAGTGGTATTAGAGAAATGTCAATTTATGGTGCATATGGAATTTAAATCAAAATGGTTGGATTTATTTTATTACATACGATGTGAATATTAAACTGGTTGATGTGCATATATGATTGATGACCCCATATGATTCTAAACACATATATATATATATATATGCAACTTCACCCTAAATTAGTTTTGATTGTGGATATGAAGCATGGTTATGGCCAATAACCCTAGATCTATATGTGCTTGGTTGTGGTTATTTACTCATATTGTTACTCAAACTGCCAATCGAGCATCTCTCTCCTTTTTAATGTAAATTAATTCTCTTCTTCTTATTTCTCCTCGAATGTAACTCGAGGTTTTCCCTTATAAAATGTAATAAGAAATAGAATAGTTTTAGTTTACGTTTCATTGTGAGAAGACATTTTGCACCAGATGAATTGATTGACTTGTGAGAGGAACTGATTGAATGTAGGACCGAGGAGGACAAATGACAGGAGGATGAACCGATCGACTGGTGGCATGATTGACCAACTGGAGGTGTCATGTCCCCAAATTTTGCCATCTCAAAACGTAGAAGGCCTGAGAGGATAAATCTAAAAACATTAGGAAATTGTATCGGAGTGTGTTGCGGAAGCAATATGCACAAATAACCATAACATACACCATAACATTTCCCAACATTCAACATGTATAATTACAGAATGAATTATGACAACTTATATTTTCATAATTTAGAAGGAAGTTTTACAGGTCTATGCACACGTATGCCAACAGGATCTAATCACAATAAGTAAACATGTATGACTACTCACTTTCTATCTTTTCTCACAGGCTAGCTCTGAACCTAGAAATTATGTGAAATAGACAAATCCACAAAAGTTGTGTACCAGACATCCTGAGCAGTGAGCTTGGGCACTTGAAACCTTCTTTACCATTCCCTCACCCACGGTGGAGGTAGAAGCAGTCGAGTCATCTCAAATCTGAGTTTTGAAGTCAACCCAGGCACACCTTGACACTAGAACTTTGTGATGACAGATGAGGGACCTCATGGAAGTAGTACCTGCAAGAGATATGGCATGGAGGGTGATGGGTTGCTCACCAAAAAAGAGATCCCAGCAGCAGAGGCCTCTTGTGTGTCACATGAAGACAAATGAAGGGGGGAGTTCATGATATGAGTTAACCTCGGGTCTTCATCCTTAGTTCGACCATAGACCAACCAGGTGGAGCCCCTTCGTGCATGAGACTAGGACTGGCCTTGCAAGGAACAACCCTTGGGTGGTCATTATGACCGCCGAGGAGCACCACAAACCCAAAGTTGTGTACAAAAGCCACATGAGGATTCTAGTGCCAACGTAGGTTAGAAATAGAGGAAAAAAACCGATGGAGCCTCATCAGGGAGTAGGACATGCAGCACCCCTTTCTGAAGGATAGAGCATTGGACTCTTGTGCACAATTGAGACCGCGTGCGGGGAGAGAATGGGGGAGTTGGATGGCCAGGTCAATTTGTTGTCTAATTCTTCCAGTCCGAGCAGGAGACTCAAGACCCTAGGGTAGCAAGCAGCTAAAAAAGGTTGAGGGTAACATGGCATAAATCTATGTAGCTAGGGGTGAGATCCAACGACCATTTATAATCCTAATAGGTAAATTCCTTCTAATCTCCCAGATTTCAATCATACCTTAGAAATACAATTAAAACTAGCACCCTTATCTGAATAATTTCTTAAAAATATCCCTAGACTCATTAAAATGTACACTTTATCAATCAACCCCTAGATCAAACCCTTGAACCACTTTCAATGATGATATTTATTTATAGTAAAATGTTCCTATTTATGGTTCATTAAATGAAATAAATAATATCCAATTGATATTATTTCTCATAAATTAAACCATAAGAATGATTTAAGTCTAACTTTGAACTCTAATCCGAGTAATATACCTAAATAATAGTTCATTTTCTATAAATGACTAATTAGATGCTTTTAGCCCCATATTAATCATAGAAAATAGACCAATCATAAAAATTAAAAAATTTGGAACAGATCTCTAAATTGACATTCTGATTAATATATAAATACTAGAGACATATTTTACATTAGTAACACTAAGGTTTGACCTAAGCCCTAATTGGACCTAAAATACCATTAATAGTGGTGAACTTTGTTAATGGTGGTCAATTGTTATTCAGGTGATGACCAGAGATGGTAGATTTTCAAGGATAACTTAGGTTCTCTAAACTCAGGTTCTTGGGTTTTGTTCAAGTATATGACTATGGTTTTCTTGGTTGAAATCATGATATATATGCATGCTCTCTTCTATGTGCAAATATTAGATGTAGTAACACTATATAGTACTCTATGTTTTATCCCTTGAAAATATAAATGATGAATAGATGCTTTGTACTTATGTATAAGGTGTTCATTATCCCCCTTAAGAGGGAATGGGTTAATGTTAACTAGCACACGGTGTACTAGGAGTTCCCTAGAGTATTTGGTACACTGGGATGGGCCCTATATATATGTTTTGGTACTAGTCCACCTTAATAATACAACTCATGTGGAAAAATGACTAAAATTGTCATATTTAACTTATTAAAGAACTATTTTCTATGATGTTCCTTCTTTCTTTTTGCAATTCTTGCAAAATTATGAAAACCATAAATATATGAATCTTTTTACGCATGTACACAACGCATTATGTTGATTTGTTGTTTCATGTATGTTTTAGGTTCAGAGCTATCATGGGAGAAAAGATGGGAGTGAGTAGTTATACAAGTTGTACCTATTGTGTAGTTCCTATTTAGCATACATATTCATTGAGTTGTAAATCTTCAATCAATATGTAATTGTAACTCATGTTGTAATAACTCATTTTGTATTATACACATGTTGAATGTTGAGAATGTTGTGGTGTATGCTTATAGTTGTATGTTCATGTATTGATATGTGGCTTCCACATTGTACTTTTATACTTTGAGTAATGTTTTCAGAGTTACCTCATCTTGGCCCCATGTGTTACAAGAAGGTGAAATTTAGGGACGTTACAGGAGGAGTCCAGACAATAGTAGATCTTGAGAACCAGACGACCATTTCAAAAGCCCAACCGAGTGACCCAGAGGTGAGATGACTGGTTCAAGAGTTGAACCGATCAACCCAAATTGGTTCAAACATAGATATTCATCAATAATAGGTTGCATATGATATGTACCCTAGGTATGTGTTGTAATTCCTTGTGGCTCCAAGGAATTAAAATAGCATGGCCATAACCATCGCTTGTGTTTTTTATGTTACATATTTTTCATTTGTGATTATAACATTTATATAATATGTACTAGAAGTATGTGGTGATTAGATATGTATATGTATCTATATATAAAATCCCTCAATAAAATATATCATCTTATATTCTTTCTATAAACATCACACATGAAAATCTTAATTGACCAATCATGGGCACGCCCTAGTGTGGTGCGTCGATATCTCATTAAAGTGTGATGGTAGATATGTGGATCTTCCCTATAAGGGTGCATATTCTATCATGTTGGCTTATGGATCAGGCTTAACTAGGTGACCTCAATAGGATTTGGTGCCTAGAAGCATTCTGATGGATTATGGCAAGGAATAGTGCATACCATCTATCCAAGAGTTGCATGAGATTCAATTGGAAAATGTTTTCTACCTTATTGATTGGTCATGAGCACTAGTGTAGGTTGGGTATTGACTTAATTGTTTTTTATCTTGGCTCACTAGAAGATTTTAAGTTGTAGTCTCATGAACTGATACATTATAGTTATCAATTTGATCAATGTAGTGGGAGCGATAATCAATTAAAGGCCTAATTAATATCATTAACTTATCAAATCAAAAATGTTTTGAAAGTTGCAGTATTTCTTTGTAGAATCTAATGGCTAACACAAACACTTTCTTATTGTTATCAGTCCTTGATAAGGATAAAACTAAATAGGATTGACTTCCACATCTGGTTAAGAATTTTAAGAAGTGTTTTCAATCATGGGTGAAAGCTCTACGTCCTTGAAAGACCAAAGCTAGAGGAACCCACTCCAAATGTTCCCAAGGATGAAATGGATTCTTACATGAAGTATTCCAATGATGTCATAGAAATTTTATACCTTTTCTATGTTTTATGAACTATGAGTTGCATAAGTAGCATGAAAAATATAGACATTCTTGAGATGGTAACATGTCTTAAGAATCATGTAAAGCAAGAAAGGTGTAATATCTCCAAAGTGTTATCGAGTGCAAAATGATAGAGGGAGATCCACTAGAGCCCCATGTGCCCAATATAATTAGTCAAGAGGAGAGACTGGGATTTTTTTTAGGTCAAGAGTTGACCATAAATATGAATCTACAATTTGTTTATGAATCATACAGCCTGTTTATCAAGTGTTACTACTTCAGTAACCTTGCTAAACTATTGTTAGAATTACTTGGAATATTGATGCAAAAAAAAGTAATGAAGAAGGACAAATCGGCGATGGTGATCAATGGAAGCGAGTTCAAGGGAAAAAAAGTAATGAAGAAGGACAAATCGGTGATGGTGATCAATGGAAGCGAGTTCAAGGGAAAAGACAAGGCCAAGAAGAGTTCTAAGGCTAAGCTAAAGTTCAAGTATTCTACACTCAATACAAGGAGAAGGGTAAATGAAAAGGAATATGTCCTTTTCACTTAAAGGAACAAAGAAATAAGAAAGAGATATAGATCTCTACTTCAAGTTAGCTAGAACTATATTCATAAAGAGTGATACCCCTACAGTTGGAAGCAGTCATTCATGGGCATGTAATATAATTAATGAATTTCTATTATGTACTTGCCATTGATGAAAACATCATGTATCCTGTATGGCCAAGATTATATTGATGTATCATTTTATAAGATGAGATATAGTATGGAAATACCCTATTTCTCATATTTTATAGTTGTAGAGACAAGTGTGTATGACACATATAATGAATGACTTGATGACTCAAACAAAGAGTACCTACAACATTGTAATTTAGAGAAAACAAATGACAAATGCATTTCTTGAATCCATATGATAGTTATGTAGACTCCTTTGGTTATTGAACCAATAGAGACATACAAGTCTTATTTATTGTGCAATATGAAAAAAGAATATTCACTAAATGTAGTGGTAGAGTGAGTGTTCTATTAGGGTTTATGCATACTGATATATATACCGTTTAGAATAAATGCAAAAGGTAGTTTCCAATACCTCATTATATATTTATTGATGTTATCAGTAGATATGGAAGTTTGCATTCAATGAAATATGGGTATGAATCTCTTGAAGTGTTCAAGGAGACTATTATGAAGTACATAACTAAATTGGTAAAATTATTAAGATACTTCGATGTGATTGATGTTGAGATATTTCAAACCAAGAGTTTGAGCACATTATGGAGACAATGATAATGTATCATGATGACTCCATCAAAAACACATTGATTGTGGATCATGAGATTGTGTCAAAAAGAAGGAATCACTCCCTATTGATCATGGTGCAATTATCAATAAACTATAACTTATCTTCCAATATAGTTTGGGCACATGTTTCACACTAAAATAATGTACCATTTGAAATGGTTGAAATGACACCAATTAAGATATTACATGGGACATGTATCGATTTGTCTTTCATAAAGATTTGGAATCAAATCTTAAATAAAATAATGGTTTCTTAAAGGCATTGTCCAAAAACATATAAATGTTACTTTGATGAACACTACTTTTATTCCAATCCGACAACAAAGTGTTTGTTCCCATGATGGTTGTATTCCCTAATTGAAATTTTATTCCCCCAAAGGAATTGGTGGGATAAAACTATAATCAAAATGTTTGAGACAAATAAGAAAGCATTAAACCTAAAAGAGGTAAAATAGGAACATGAGATGTTGGGTCTAGGGATCTAGTGGGGGTGAATAGAAATTCAAAATTCTCACAACATGAGTTAGATCTTCAAATTATATCAATCAAAACCCATAGCTTAAGAAAAATTTCAAGTCCTATTAAGCAAGCATAGCAAGGATGAGAGAAATTGTAACATACACTTAGAAAAGGTGTCTTAGAGTGTTTCCAAACTCCAAACTTGGAGATACTCAATTCACTACCTAGAGAGGTCAACCTCTAGGACTTTAGAATATATGTATACTAATATTCATTCGTAAGTGAAATAAGGAGACCACCATACATCCAAGGACTTACCTATCTAAGACAAGAGTCTTCCACCTACACAAAGACTTACCCATTTGATCAATATGTCTTCAACCTTCAACAAGGACTTACCCACACTTGCATCAAGTCTTTGGCCTTGAAGAAATTTGCCCAATCTTCTGCAATCTTGTCCTTACCCTTCTCCTTCATCCAGAGAAGATATTCACCTCTTCTTCAACCTTGAAGAATAACAACAACAACTTCACCTTAATTTAGAGTTTCTTGCTTCAACCTTTTCTCTTTGAGAAAGGGGGTAGGGAAGATGGAAAAGAATGAGATATTTACAAGCACATGGAGTTATCTCTCTTACAACATGCCTAACTCACCTATAACCACAAATTCTTTCTAAATGAGAGATAAAGGGGCTCAACAATTTGTAACACACTTACATATAGCAAGGACTTAGAATAGCATGAATGAGAAAACTTGGAATGAAATCCAAGGGGTCCTATTTATACTTGTGGGTGTTCCCTTGAGTGTGGGATCGCTTAAGGACATAATATATCCATTAAACAACTTCCAACAAATCCTTTTTTTTCTCACAACAACTCTCCCAAGGTTGTAATAACTTTTTCCACAATTTCCACAAAATACATTCATTCGAGTTTCAAAAAATAACTCGACTGATCAACTAAGTGACAAAGCCAATTTTCAAACTATTGATTGATTTTATTTTGGGAAACTTGATGGATGAGTCAAAATAAATTTTTCTTAGTTGATCGATCAGTCAACTTTTGTGAGTGTGCAACTCGACCGATTGGTCTTTTCAGAAAATCCAATCACTGAATTGGTCGAGTTTCCAACTCTACCGATAAATAGCCTATGACAAATTTTCTAATTTGACATTTGAGTGACCAACATTGGAATTAATTATCCCTAGTCTTTTCTCATATTAGTTACAAGTCATATCATCATTACAAGTGATTACAAAATTAATCTAAGGTCATTTGGAGTGATTTCCCAAAATGTGCTCTTGCATTTCTTTTGACTTGAACTTGAACAAGGTATGGCTTGTGTAATTTGATCCTATTCATGTACCTAAAGCCTGAAATCAATCTTGAACAAACATGTTATATACAAAGAAATGGAATGGTAAATTCATTATCAAAAAATGGGAAATATATAACTCTGAAGTCAACATGGTCCCCCTTTTTGACAATGACACCACTCCTCAATCATACTGAAAAGGAGATGTAAAGTTATACATTTGCCTTGTGTGTTGTAGGGGGATTCATGATTTGAATAAAGTGAATTGCTCCCCCTCAATCTATGCTTACTTTTACCTACATAGTTAGTCTATTTACACAATACAATATAACAAGTATACTTTATGGTCCTTTAGCAAGTCACATGGTAAACAATATAATGAACAAGAAAAGGATCACATAGACAATAAAAGAAAAATGGTTGAGCTACAAAAAATTGAACTCTCTCCCCCTTTTGACATTACCAAAAAGTTAGAGAGGTAGAAGTGTACATAAATAGGTCTTCTCCAAGAATAAACAAACTACATCCACAACACGAAACATGTAATCTCATATCATACATCAAGTAGAGACAAGAGAAATGAACAATTGAGGTCATAATCAAAATACGGTAAACATGGAACCAACTCCTGAGATATTGTAAATCAAAGAGTAAGTTTACAAAGGATTAAGATGACAACCTAGAGAGAATGTCCTTAGAAACAACTACAAGCCAGAATGATGAAAGCATGATGATAAATAGTCGAACTCATAAAAATGTACCCAGATGTTTGTAGTAAAAAATAGCCTAGAAAGATATATATGATCAACATCTATATACTAAAAACTAGAACATATAAACATCTAGTTCATCTATGTCCACATCATCAACAACATCATCAACATCAACATCAGAGGCCTCTGGCTCATAGTCATCATCTCCATTTAATGGTGCAACAGAGACAACAACATCACCATCGTCACCAGAGTTACCAGCAAAGCCATCAGAACCATCATCACCATCATCATTAGAGGTAGGTCTACCAGTATGAGAGGATGTAGTAGTGAAAGTAGTAGGTTATGCGATAGGGTAAAAGTGATCATATGCATAGGATGCGTAATCACCTCCTAGTTAGGGTTGGTAGGCAAGAAAAGGATGTGCACAGGAACAGTTCATGTTGGACATGATGGCACAAAGATAATGATGCATGTTCTCTTAAACCAAAAGGTTATACAACTTTTGATGCATCATGTATCCCATAGGGTTTCATGTGATACATGGAACGAGGTTCCTACAAGTTGGGAAGGCTGAGGTGGTGGAGGTGGAGGCTCCTGGTGTGTACGTAGAGGAAGGGATACAAACACACTTCTGAAGTGTGGTCTCACTGATGCATATTCCTTTCTGAGCTAGTTTGAATGAACATCATGGAAAAAAGATATGCTAGTGGAAACTTAAAAAAGACCACATATCAGGTCTAGGTAGGGTGGGTGGGTTCCACGGGTGATCTTTCTAGAGTCAAAGAAGGTCATATGGTGGAGAACATATCTAGCCCACTTGACTCTGATGTTCTTGAAGATACAAAACATAATCACCACAATCTTTTATGCAATTTTAGCTTGGTTTTTCTTGGGATGAATATTGCAGTTAACGACTAGGGCCAGTATGTAGTTCTTGAGGTTTAAATTTTAGGAGGGAAGGATAGACTTGTTCCTATAGGAAAAGTAAAGATTCTTCAAGAATATTTGTTATAAAGAAGAGTGAGATCATATTGCTTGTAGAAAGCATCAAGGCCAACTAGGTCAAAATACTCAGGATAGTCCATCCTTCAAGTGTCAGTTACCTCAGTATTCGAGAAAAAGATGTTCAGGGTATCCTCAGAGACATAAAATTTCTTCCCGATGATCATGGAAGTAAGGACAACTTGAGCATTCTGTGAGGGTATGAGTGTGTCATAATTCAATTGCAAATTAGCATAGAATTCATGAACAACTTTCATACTTGTGATGGAATTATGGTAGCACACACATTTGACACATAGGGTGGAGAGGTGGTGGTCATGTAGCAACTCGGCTACATGATCAATAGCCCTTTGTATATGTGGGGTTGGCTCAAATAGGAAACAAAAAGGAAAATGGCTCCTAGGAAGGAGCTCCTTGTACCTATTTAGAGCCTCATTGGAGACAAAAAAAAGGTATCATCAAAGGGTATAGGGCACAAATTGGAAGAGGGGGTTGGTACTCCAGCTGGGGAGTCTCTCTTTCTCCTATTTAATGCCATGAAGACAAAATGCGAAGGATTGAGATAGGAAAAATGATTGAAACACCACCACAAACCGTCCACACAACTAGGGTTGATGGGAAAGATGTCAAGGAAGGTTGATGCAGGTCTAACTAGGGCTAGGGAGAGGAAGGTCAGGGCTTCGATTGAGAGCTTGTGGGAGCTAGAGGTTGGATCAATTGATTTTTCTCTAGTTGAGAGGGAGAAAAGTCAGTCAAACCTAACTTATGTTTTCTCTAGCCTGGGCATCGAGTGAGTTCTATGACTCAGAAACTCGACTGATCGACTCTTTGAAAAGGCTCTCGACCACTGATCGATCGAGTTAGTAACTCGACTGACGGAACCAACTTTAGAATTTCAAATTTCTAGCCATTAGAGTACTAATTAAGTTTATTTTTTAGTCCATTTTTCATTTTATACATACTTAGGCACATATCACTCAAAATTGGGTACTATTTTTTAATAAAACAAGTGTTTGCATAAAATACCCAAAAGCAAGTGAAGAACAAGGCAAAAAGAATATGAAAAATTGATTTTAGAATATTAGCAAGAAAGGGTGATCAATACATAGGCAAAGCATATAGGACAGATAGAAACTAGATAGAAGGAATGTCGTACTCATCCAAAGAATTTTTGAGTGGTTTAGATCTAACAAAATTAAATTTCTCTCTAGCTAGAGGTTTAATGAAAATGTCCATAAATCGGTTTTTCATGTCCACATGCGTGATATAGATATCCTTTTTAGCAATGTGATCGTGAAGAAAATGATGATGAACCTCTGTATGTTTATCTCTACTATGAAATATAGGATTGTAAGATAAATCTATTTCACTAGTATTATCACAATAGATAGGAGAAGAATCATAATGAATGTTAGAGTCTTGGAGCATTTACTTCATCCATTTGACCTGGGCACAACAACTCCCAACTGTAATATATTCAGCCTCAGTAGTTGATAATGCCACTGTAGTCTATTTCTTGGAGAACCAAGACACTAAGAATGGTCCTAGGAGGAAGAAGGTGCAACTTGTGCATTTTCAATCAATCAAGCATCCTACATAATCTACATCGCTATAGGCTATATGAGTAAAGTCCCTTGACTTGAGATACCATAGTCCAAAATTTGGAGTTTTGGATAAATACCTTAAAATACTCTTAACATCTATGAGATGTGATTTCTTAAGATTTGATTGAAAGTGAGCATACAAGCCAAAACTAAACATTATATAAGGTCTAGAGGAAGTTAAGTAAACAAACTTCCAATCATACCTCTATAGAGATTCCATCTACCTTCTCACCTTCTTCATCTTTATCATGTTTAGTAGTGTTTGACATGGGTGTATCAATCGGAAAGGTTTTCTCCATCCAAAAGTGCTTAAGTAGCTAACATGTGTACTTCTTTTGGTTGATGAAATTCCCAAATTTAGTTTTCTTGATTTGAAAGCTGAGGAAGAATGTAAGCTCACCCATCATGCTTATCTTAAACTCACTCTGCATAGGATAACTAAACTCCTTGCAAAGGTAAAGATTAGTTCTGTCAAAAATGATATTATCAACATATAATTGAATGATAAGAAAATTGTTAGAAGTGTTCTTTAGAAACAAGGTAGAATCTACTTTTCCCATATATACCCATGATCTAACAAAAAGTTCTTTAATTTCTCATACCAAGCTCAAGATTCTTGTTTGAGTCGATAGATAGATTTTTGTAACAAAAAAAAGGTTAGGTAATCTATCATGTTCAAAGTCTTAGCGTTGTGAAACATACACTTCCTCCTAAATTGTACCATACAAAAACACACTTTAAACATCCATTAGATAAAGAAGAAAGCTTTATAACTAGCAAAATCAAGCAACATCACAATGGACTCAAGTCTAGCTACATGTGAATATGTTTCACCAAAATGTATGCCTTCCGACTGATTTTAGTCTTGAGCCACTAACCTTGCTTTGTTCCTTACCACTTTGCCGCTTTGATCTAGGTTGTTGTGGTAGACCCACTTGGTGCTAATGATCTTTCTATCACTTGGTCTTGGAACTAGGGTTCATACTTTGTTCTTTTCAAATTTCTTCAACTCTTCTTGCATGGCTAGAATCCATTCATCATCCTTAAGAGCATATTTGACATTCTTTGGCTCGAGTTGTGAGATGAAGGTGATCTTGGCTTGTTCTATGTTGAATGTATCTCGCGTCTTCACTCTTTCAAATGGGTCACCTACTCTTTTGGATGATTCTTTGCAAATTGGGGGGTTGGATCCTTCTTCTCTTCATCTTTCTCTTCTTCTTGAGTGGCCACCTCTTTTCCCTTTTTGGTGGTGGTGAGTTATTTTAGAATAGGAATTACCTCACCTGCAACATCATCATTTGGAACAATATCTTTTAGACCATAGGGGTTAGTCTCAATAAACTAAACATTATTTGATTTTTCTACTTTAGCAAGATCAACATTAAATATTGTATAAGCATTGCTAGTAGTGCTATAGCCAAGAAAGAATGCCTTGTATGATTTTGGATCAAACTTGTTGAGAGAATCTTTCATATTCAAAACAAAACAAGGACATCCAAAAACATGGAAATACTGAATGGAAGGTTTTCTACCACACCATATTTCATATGGGGTTTTCTTCAAAGAAGGATGTGTAAAAACCCAATTTTGAACAAAACATGAGGTACTAACGGCTTCAGCCCAAAACTTATTTAGAGTGTCATACTCTAAACGTATGTCACTAGCCATCTCCTGTAGTGACCCATTCTTCCTCTCTATAGCCCCATTCTATTGAGGTGTTTGAGGTGACGAGAAGTTATGTGTATATCCAGATTCTTTACAAAAGTGTTCAAAAAGATCATTTTCAAATTCTCCCCTGTGATCACTATGGATGGAAACGATCCGGCAAGAAGCTTTGTTTTGAACTCATTTACAAAAACTAGAGAAAACATCAAGTGTATCACTCTTGGAAATGAGAAAGAGGGTCCAAGTATATCGAGAGAAATCATTGACAATAACAAAAAATACTTGGAACCATGTAGCGATTGAGTTCTCATTGGTTCGAATAGATCAATGTGAAGAAGTTTAAGATCTCACTTGGTACTAAGGACTCCTTTGGGTGTGAAGGGGTAGTGGTTTTCTTTCCTTGGGTATAAGGTTGGCATTCCTCATCCTTTTCAAAATACAATCCTCATCCTTTTCAAAATCAAATTTGGGAAGTCCCTTGACTAGGTTCTTTTTTCTCAACTTCTTCAATGGATGCATATTTACACGACCAAGCCAATGATGCCAAAGAGAAATATCATTCAAATTAAGTACTAGGCATCTACCAACAACATGATTGATAGAGTCAAGAACAACTAGATACATATTACCACTTGTAGTTCCCTTATATATGACTTTATAGGTGAGGGAATCTAGAATCAAGTATTCAAAAGAAAAAAATAGCACAAGGTAGCCATTATCACATAATTGACTGACACTTATTAAATTGTGATGTAGTCCATCCACAAACTAAATATTCTTGATACACAAGGATTTACCTACATTACCCTCATCTTTTACCTTACCTTTCTTATTGTCCCCAAAAGTAAGTGAACCTCCTTTCTTATTAGTGGAATTGTTGAAATGGCTTATATCACTTGTCATATGTTTAATGCAGCCACCATCAACAATACATCTTCCTTTTTCCTATAAGAAAGGCGAGTGTCAATTCCCAACTCAAACTTTGGGATCTGGAGTTAGCTTGGGGACCCATTTTGTGATGTCCTTAGATTTTCTAAAACTTCATATGATGTGTGACGTCCAAATTGAAATCCTCAAAACTGAATGTAAGTCCTCAAAGACAAGCATATATCATCATAAACTATCTTATATCATCTCTATTAAACTTACTTCATATCATCAAAACTTATTTTGTCTATTCCAACCATCATATATTCCAAACAAGGATCTAGACATCTAATCTAGAACTACTCTCTCTTCTAGATTGATGTCATTTACCTTCACTTATATTGCATGGTCATCTCCTACTGGTACAAGTGTGGGGACAAATTTTTGTAATACATATGTATAATAAAATATGATATAGTTTTTCTCTGATAAAACAAGCGTCAGAGAAAACTATTGAGGTTCGGTTTGATTGGAATCAAAAACCAAATCCAGAAATGAGTGTCCCACACATAGTAGAGAGTACAGTGTCATGAAAACTAGTGAAAAGGGTGAGAACATGGTGTAGACTAGTGTATCCACCCTAGACAACGAGCGCCATATGCCTAGAATTTCTCTTCTCTTGATGCACGTCATTTCCAAATAGTGCAATGTCCCATACCATTACACTACAATGAAAGAATGACATCTAAGGACTAGCTACAAAACAAGCACCAGTCTAGACCTAGTTCTTAGACATCTAGGTGCTAACCTAGAGGCTAGGTCAGATCTAGTCCCTAAAAGATGACTAATCTAATCCTAAATATTATTAAGTTCAAGATTATTTAGTTTTGAGCTGCATAATGAGCAAATGTCAGGCTTTGCTATTGTTCATGCTCTATTACCACCTGTGACGTCCCCATATTTTCTAAAACTTAATCTGATGTGTGACATCAAAATTGAAACCCTCACCACAGTGAGAATCCCAATTTAAACACCCCACACTAGGCCAAGAAGTAGAAAATCATGGGAGTCAGAAGGAAACATAGTAGTATATGAACATGAAGAATAATAAAACCATACACACATGTTCACCATTCAACATGTAATTACAACATGAATTTTTATAACATTTGATATTACATATTGAATAGAAAACTCTACATATACATGTACTACTACTAAACTACATGATCTTAAGACAACAGGTCCACCTATACATCAGCTCACCACACAACTCTCAACTATCCTGGATCTTCAAGAGAATAACCTCAACCCAAGCAAAAGATTACATGTGGTACATGTCAGCACAATATTCAAGAATATTGTACTGAGTACACCTACATGTTTTTTATATACCTCTCATCATATCTTGGCAATAAGATAAAACTAATATACTTGGCAGTAACAGAAGAATATAAGAAAATCGTATACTTGCACAAAGATATTCATTAACAAAGAGAGAATACATATTTTAAGCATATTTTCCATTATATCATGCATGAATTTTTCCACCTGAGGGAATAATGCATCATCTCAGCTACCAAAGAGTATGAGATGTAAGGCCTTATGATCTACTACCAAATAGTAAGATCATTGTACAATGTGATCTGTTACTAAAGAGAATGATCACTTTCCAGCACTATGCTACCAAAGAGAAATAGTGCTTTCATATAATGGAACATATATGTTATGTTTGATGTGTCTGTACCAATAAGTATGGAAAACCACACAACATATCATACAAGAACAATCAATTCATCCAATATCATATGCCAAGTATTTTACTACACATATAACACAAGCATATTGTATAATAAGCCAAGTAAGAGGTAATGGCGCACCTTCATCAAGAACAAACCTAATCACATATTCCTCATGTCATCTATAACCTTGGTCAAACCTAATTAAGACAAGACCACATACTTTCATCATATTTTCATCAACTTTAACCCAATTTATGTTCATTAGGGTTTGACTTAGTCATTAGGATATGTGCATCATTATTTCTTTCCTACTCCTCTTTTTATCTGGGATTTATGTTACTGATGTTGTATTCCAGATTATGGTTCATTATCATATCATTAGGTTCCATATCCTTTTTGTGCACATATCAAATTAGGGTTACAACCCATGTACTGAGGATCAACTTCATATAACATGGATTTCATGCATAAGACTGATATCAAAGTTACATATTAACTTCCAATTATTGATATGAACTTATTATGTAAACTTCATCTTTATTGAGCATGTATGTATTTATTGCATTTAACTTAGGGTTACCAACCCTAATTAGCTATATGAAGCAGATTACATGATTTCAAGCATCAACAATATAATCACTAATATTAGATGGATTACAGACATGAAGATGTATTTACTGACACTTTATCATAATTTTATATCATCATTTGATATTTATTACTCATAGACTAAGTATTACATATCTTACATGATATCATCTATATTATTTATTCAAATCCTAATATTATACTTCCATCTTGTTCTACACATTTTTATGAACATTTTGATATATTGTTTGTATTTTTCTGACAACTGAGCTAATTACTAGGAATTTTGCAAGATCTGACAATTATTGAACAGTTTATCTCTATCAGCCAATCACATCTAGCCACATGGAACTTTAGGGAGGCGGCCCTTTACTCATGTGTTCATGGTAAACTAGTCGGGTTCAGGGTTGAGCCGGCTAGGATTCTTGATCTGGGCGGGGTTCAAGTCCTCCTCCTTTTTGTTTCTTCCTTTCCCTATGTGAGAGCTTCGTTTTGCCTGCACGAACCCACCGTCGTGGCTAGGACTACTGTGCACCGCCGGCCTAGTGCCTCCCTTAGTCTTGACTTATCCAAGCCATCTCTAATGGCTACACAATAGCAACATCACAACTCTAGATCTCCTTCCAGGTTGGCTCGCCGATAACAGCTTCTGGTTCTCTATCATAGCATGTGCCGCCACCGGTCTTCTTTGGATCTGCTACCCGTGCGTTCTCTGTTTTGGGCATCTACAAGCACTGACGCTCACCTTCTCTCAAGCCCTTCATTGAAATTCTATTCTGCACAACAACATTGCATCCAAATGCTCTGACGAGATGGCGCCATGTCTTCTCCTTATCGTCGTTGCTTCTCACGCTCTACACGATCTAAGCTTGTTAAACTGCGGGGCTTCAGACTGTCGACCACGGTTGGGCTCCAGCCTCTGCTGTGTGATAGGTGGTGAGTTCCTCACCTCCAGGCTCACCACCTCCGGTCTCCATCACACCACTGGTGAACCTAACTTTGTCAGCCAACACCATAGCCTGAAAATAGACATAACGAACCCAAATACCTTGAGGCTGGATCTTCCTTTGGGTCCTCTGATCAGGCTTTCAACCCCATCCTCAGCTTGGAGGCTCGGTGGTCATCTGTGGCTGCTCTTGGTAGACCCATAGGGGTTGCCGCCAACTATTTCTATGACGTAGAGAAAAAGGAAGGCACCCCTTCCCTTCCCGTAGCCCCCCCATACCTCTGACTTCCTCTTCCCTCACATCTCTTCTCACTGCAAAGGAGAAGTAGCTAGGGATAGGAACTCACTCTCTCTCTTCTTCTCTCCACTCTACTTCTCACTGTTCTCATCGTGTATCACAGTGAAGATCGGGCGGAATGTGGGAGTTTCACCTTCTCATTTTCTCCATGATTTGGGTCATATGAGAGTCGTTCTGTTTGCATAGGAGTGACAAGATTAACTGTTGGTTCCGTTTCTTCCTTCTGGCCACAACCGCGATATGGGCATGGTTGAAACCCGACATCTTCGTTCACCCATGATGTCTGGACAAAGCGTAGTTTGGAGAGAATCTCTTAGCCATTGGATCATCTATATCCAAGGCTGTGAGGGGCAGATCCGTTGTACCCCAAGGCCAAAAGGTCATGGGTGTGTGACACATCCAGCAAATCATAACCTTAGCTAAATAATTAGAATTTTGTGATCAAATACACCAAACTGACCGGTCAATTATTTCTTTCAAAAGGAACATATGCCTATGAATATGAAACATAATGTTAATCATTTGATCTCCAAAAACCCAAACACATATGGACCTTTTAATATAACTCAACATGAATTAATTCACTTATGTCATTAGACATTTAAGGATTCTAAAAGTCCACTCCATCACATCATACACACCTTAAAAGAAATCTCGTCCTCAAAATTAAGCCAGAAACCACTTTGTGACACATTTAATCTTTGGATTTTTCCCATTAGGCTTGTAAGGACAATAAGTAGAGTAATTATAATCACATTTACAATTAGAACAAATCATATGGTTCTTAGTACCAGAAGAATCTCCAATGAAAAAGGAGGTTTCCTTACTCATTTTCTTACCTTTGGCTTTGTTCTTGTCTTTATGTGCTCCCCCTACAAATCCCAAATAACTAGTACCACTTTGTTTGGTAGAATATTCAAGGATTTCATATAGGGAGTTTTTCCTGAGGAACTTCTGTAGAGAGGCTCTAAGTTTATGATTATCATCATTGATAGATATGATAGTAGAAGACAAACTATTAAGATCATCTCTAGCATGAACAAGGTTGACCTCTAAACCGAGGGCTTTAGTCAAATAAGAATCTTTCTCAAGATAAATAGAAGAAAAATCATTACTAGGCAAAATATGTCTAGAAGATGAATCATTGACTTGACTAAGAAAGTTAGAGTTTTCATATTTAAGTGTTTCAAGCTCATTTAGGCACTTTGAGTTATCTTCCTTGAGAGTTTTAATGTTCTTAAGGTAAACACCATTCTCTACCTCAACTCCATTGTATTGGAGCTCAAGATCAAGAAATTTCCCTTGCAAGTAATCAATGTTCTCAATATGAATTTTCTCATTATGCTCAAGAATTTTAAGTTTATCATTTAAAGCTTCAATATTTTTTCCTAACCTTTTTCTTTTATGTTTACATTTAGCAAAAGAAGAATGGGTAGAAACAAGCATATCAATAAGAGTTTCTTTAGATAACTCATGCAAGATTACCTCACTTACCTCACCAATTTCTTCACTTGTAGAGGCCATGAGAGCGAGAAGACACTCTCCATCTTCTTTGGAGCTTGAGCTACTTGAGGATGAAGCTTCCCAAGCTATTTTAACTGCATTCGTGTATCTTTTCTCCTCTTTTTTCTTCCTATTATACTTGATCTCCTTCTTGTAGCTACCCTTGTGGTGTGACTTTCTTGATTTAGGACATCCACTCTTGTAGTGTCCCTTTTATCCACACTTTTAGCATCTAAGAGTAGAGGAGAAGGATTTCTTTCCCTTGAAGTGCTTTGTAAAGAAGCAAAAAACACCTATCTACTAATAATAATGGTATGCAAAAAGACCAATGAATAGCAGAGGAATTTAAAACATTGACTATATTCAATTTCATAAAAATGTACATCAAAAAGTTTCCCAATAACGGTGTACGTGATATATACAACAAAATATGTATATTAAGATAGAGGGATACTAAACTAGATCAATTTGTCTCCAAGAAATAACTTAAGGGATATGTCTAAGATGTAAGGATGAAAGAGATGGCTCGTTTCAAAGCTGGTAAGGATGAAAAAGACCAATGAATAGCATAGGAATTTAAAACTTCTTTCTCGCATTTGATGAAAGAGATGGCTCGTTTGAACGGGAGTGCGTGCAAGGGTTCCAAGAAGGCGACTGCGTCAGCGATTGCGTCGGCGATAGAGGAGGAGATCCCTAGGGCGTGGCTGGAGGGCTCGAGATCGATGTCTACCCCTTCGGCAGAAATTCCTCCGGTGTCTGCGGGAAATGCAGAGGTCCCTCTGGTCGGTCTAGCATCAAACAAGCTTCCATTGAATGAGGGATCAGGAGGTACTACAGATGGAAAAGTTAGGACTGAGAAGGGAGATCGTGTGGCGGAAAAGGGACAGACGCCATTAGTGGACCTTTTCAAAGTTGGTAATTCCTCACCTATAGGTTCTAGGATCTTACGCATTGTTCCATTGGAGGTCCCAGATCGGAAAATAGTCTACCCGCAAGCTGAAGATGAGGAGAATGCTACGAAGTGGGGGAAGTCAGTGGTAGGATATGTGATTGACATGAAGGTTCATCTCCCTACGCTTGAGAAGTACCTCGCCTGGTTATGGAAGGTGAAAGGTACAATTCGGATACTGTCACGTCTGCATGGTTTCTTTGTCATCAATTTCTCAGAGGAACTAGATATGACTCATGCCCTGGAAGACGGTCCCTGGTTTGTGAAAGGGAAGCCCCTGGTTCTTAAGCAGTGGAAACTAGGTGATAATCTTGAGAAGGAGTCCTTGTCGGAAGTTCTTGTATGGGTCTGGCTCTATAATTTCCCTCTAGAACAGTGGGGAGACATGATGTTCAGTAGGATTGGAAGCTTCCTGGGAAGACCAATAGATGTTGATAAGGCTACTAAAGAAGGGACGAGGATTGAGTTTGCCAAGATTTTTGTTCTTATGTATGTTGAGTCATAATTTCCTAAATTCATTGATCTGATAAGTGATACTGGGGCTGAACACAGGGTGTTTTTTCAATACGAGTGGGTGCCTAAGAAGTGTGATGCATGTGGTTCTTTTGGGCATGAGAAGCTTTCCTATCCTAAGAATGGCCTGAATCGATATTATGAGAATGTTAATAAGAAGAAGGTGTTGGAAAAAAGCAATGGATCTAGAAGGAAAGGATGTCAGACAACGAAGTGTCTGAGCCCTCTAATACTAATATGTTGAAGGAAGGGATTGTTGAGAAAGTGATCTCTAAAGATCCTGTTAATAATATCTCGACTAGTCTGGCTGAAGTGACAAGGGGTGTTCAAGAGCTCCCTAATGATGAAAGAACTGAGTCTTCCAACTGTAGTTGTCCCTCATGTGAGATTGGCCCGCTTCCATCTAGTGTGGATGGCCAACTTGGGGTTGACTATTCAAAAGATATGAAAGTTCATGATTTACTGAGGCTATGTGATAATCATGTGATCTCTCCTCTTGGAGTGGGTTTGGTTCAGACCACCCAGTTGATGATGGGTTTCAATTGGTGAAGTCCAAGTCAAAAGGTCCCCCTAAGATGACTAAAACTAATAAATCTCAGGTTTCTTTTGTTGCAAGGATGACAAATACTTCTGGGAACAAATTTCAAGGCTTGGATTTTCTTAATGATGAAGATTGTTTAATAACTACGGCTAGCAGGCCTCTAGCCCCAGATGGTGGTAGCGAATGACACCTTTTCGATTACTTCCTGGAACGTGAGGGGCCTTAATAAAGGAGGTCACCAACATAGGGTCCAGGCAGAACTAGGGAGGGTTAATTATAATGTTTTTTGCATCTTGGAATCTAAAATTAGAAGGAAAAACTCTGAAAGATTATGCAAAGAATGTGGCATGGTTACAACTGGTTTGCTAATCATGAATCTCATCCTCTAGGAAGAATCTGTGTGGTTTGGGACCCCTGTAATGTTGATATCAATATTATTTCCTATTCTTCTCAAATGGTGCATTGCTTATGTAATCAGGGAGGGTCGTGTTTCTATTTTACTACTGTCTATGGCTTTAATGAGGACAAGAAGAGGTTTGTGCTTTGGAAGGAGCTTAGGGACATTTATACTAGTATTGACAAAGCCTGGCTCATCTGTGGTGATTTTAATTGTGTTAGGCTATCTGAAGAAAGGCTAGGCAGATCTAATCCTAGTAAGCAATCTATGCATGACTTCAATTCTTTTATGGCTGATGGTGGTCTTTACGAAGCTAATATGAATGGTCCCTGGTATACTTGGGATAATAGACAGGAAGGAAGTAACTTTACTACCTCTAGAATTGATAGAGCTATTTTTAATGACCTGTTCCTCAGAGAATGGCCAAATTATGTTGGTGAGGTCTTTTCTACTATTCATAGTGATCATAAGATTATAAGATTATCCGGATGTCCCTTAACTGTAAGGGAAGGAGGCTCAATATTCCCTTTCATTTTAATAATGCTTGGAGAGAATGTGAAGG
Organism: Alisma plantago-aquatica; assembly: GCA_963693085.1. Lineage (NCBI taxonomy): Eukaryota > Viridiplantae > Streptophyta > Magnoliopsida > Alismatales > Alismataceae > Alisma > Alisma plantago-aquatica. The sequence goes on along the minus strand of OY856409.1, from coordinate 670,443,123 downwards.
TTGCTTGGAGGTTGTGAAAAGGGGCTGGCATACTGATTTTCAAGGCTGCCCTATGTTTAAAGTAATCAAGAAGCTGAAGTGTGTTAAAGCTGAGCTCATTTCCTGGAACAAAAAGACTGTTGGAAACCTCAGTGATGAAGCTAGAAGACTGGAAGGTGAGGCTCTCAAGGCTAAAGAGTGGGCTGATCTTCATCCTCTGGATATGAATCCTAGAAATAATGCTTCTAGTGTGAGGAAGATTGCTCTTAAATCTCTTGATTTGGAGGAAAATCTTCTTATGCAAAAATTGAGGGTTCAATGGTTGAAGCTGGGTAACAAAAATACTAAGTTCTTTTATTCCTCTATGCATACCAAAAGACAAAGAAATAATATTCACTCCCTCCTTATTAATGATATTCTTGGCTCTGATCAAAATGAGATCAAAAGGCATGTTGTGGATTTCTATAGTGATTTGTTCTGCAAAAAAGTTGATTATAAAGCCTGCTAGGATGATAAGTGGACCCTTCCGTAGATTTCTCATGATCACATTAACATTATCTTGAAGAGAGTCACTAGGGAATAGATTGAGGGTGTTGTCAAGGATTCTAATGACAACAAGGCCCCTACACCTGATGGGTTTAATGCTCACTTTTATAAAAAGACCTGATCTATCATTGGGGATGATGTCTCTAGAGCTATGATGGATTTCTTTGAAAAAGGCCGTTTGATAAAAGAACTTAATAGAACGTTTATTACTCTAATCCCTAAAATCAAAGGAGCTATTTCTTTAAAATATTGGAGGCTCATATCTCTGTGCAATTTCGTTTTCAAAATTATTTCTAGAATTCTGGCTAATAGGTTGAGCCTCATTCTTTCGAATATTATTAGTAATTGTTAATCGGATTTTCAGAAGAATCGAAGGATTTCAGATGCTATCTTACTTTCCAATGAGCTCATTAGTGATTTCTCTTTTCCTAATGGGGTTGGCAAGTTCTGTGTCAAAGCTGATATCATAAAAGCCTATGATTCTGTTAAGTGGAATTACCTTCTAGACATTATGAAAGCTATGAATTTCCCAGCCTGCTGGAATGCCTGGATTTTTTCTATTTAGGACTCTACAACATATCAGGTTCTTGTTAATGGTGAACCCTCAGATGTGAATAATCCCCAGAATGGGTTGAGGCAAGGTGATCCCCTTGCTCCCCTCCTTTTTGTTCTCTGTATGCAAGGGTTTACTTCTATGATGGATTTCAATATTTCTCAAGGTTTCTTTAAACCTCTGAACGCTTCAAAGGAGTTGTGTGTTTCCCATACTATTTTTGCTGACGATCTCATGATTTATGGTATTGCTGACTATGCTAATGCTAGATGTTTGAGGCAAATTCTGATGGATTTTGGTAGAGTCTCTGGGTTTGTTATAAACTCTAATAAGAGCCTTATATACTTCAGTAAGACTGCTGTGAAGGATGTGTTTACTGAGTATATTGATATCAAAGAAGGCTCCCTACCCTCTACCTACTTGGGAGTTCCTTTATTTGTGGGGAAGCTTACCAAGAAAATGTGTCGACCCCTGATTGATAAGCTAAAGATCAAACTAGACAGCTGGAAAACTCATCTCTTGTCTTTTGTAGGGAGAGTGGAGTTGGTGAGGTCGACTCTCTCAGCTTATAGTCTTTATTGGACTGTTGTGTTTCCTCTACCTACCTTTGTGATTGAAGATCTAGATAGGATCTGTACAAATTTTATTTGGGGAGATAAGGAGGAGAAGAGAGTGATGCATCATGTTAACTGGGATTCTATTTGCACACAAAAATATGAAGGAGGTTTGGGGATTAAAAACACAGAGGTTGTTAATAAATCTGGTTTGATCACCAATTTATGGCACATTGTGCTTGATAAAGACAACCTTTGGGTTAAGTGGGTTCATGGTAAATATTTAAAGAAAAATTTGATATGGAATTACTCTTGCAAACCTAATCACTCTTGGCTCTAGAGAAATATTATGAAGGTCAGAAAGGATGTCCTGGAGCACGTCTCTTTCCAAGTTGGGAAAGGTGATAAAATCCTTCTGTGGGGTGATCCCTGGTTAAAGGGTTCTATGTTTCTCAATGAATGTGTGGACAAAAGAATGTGTTTGATGCTTGGCTTGGGGAACTTGATTAAGATAAAGGACATTCTGTAGGATGGTCAATGGAAGATCCCTGGGAATAGGAGGTTGAGCCCCTTATTGAAGTTTCTTAGTGAAAATGTGTCCATTTCTGATAAACCTAACCAGATCACTTTTAATGGTAAAATGGAGGTTAAAGTGAAAGATGTTTGGAAATGCATTAGGTTTAAGTGGCCGAGCCTTGTGTGGGCCAAGCATTTATGGAAGCTTAGGATTCCAGAAAAGTATAAAGTAATGTGTTGGAAGTTGGGGCTGGATTGTCTGCCTGTGATGAACTGGCTAAAAAATAGGCATTTTCATTTGCCTTCGATTTGAATGCTCTGCAGGTTGGATGAAGAGTCTACTACACACTTGTTTCTGGAGTGTTCTTGCTCCCATGCTATCTGGAGGAAAGGGATTATGGATGGATGTATGCCTACTATCCCGAATGATTGGTTGTCTATCTGGAGCAGTTCTGATAAAAGGGTGTCTAGCTTTTTCTCGATTTCTATCAATCACATATGGATGACTCGCAATAGAATTATCTTTGAGAATTGGTCCTATGATGAAGATATGATCTAGTCTTGGATTTGTAGGGATTTCAATCTTCTTTTTGATTGAGTGGCTCATATGGGAGGGTCTGCTTGAAGTGAGTTTGGCTTCTTGGTCTTCTGAGTGCTTTCTTTGCTGTTGATCTGATGCTCTAGTCTAGTCTGGTGTGCTTGGTTCTATGCAGGGCTTTTTGTTGCTTTCATGTTCTGTAGATCCCTATTTATGGGATGGATGTATCCCTATTTCTCTTTTGTTTTTGTTCCTTTGGTGATAGCCCTCTGTAGCTTGCTATCTGTTCTTGTATATACTTCCTGGACGTTTTATTCCTGGTGTGCTGTTTTGGGACCCACCAGTTTCTACCTTGAGGAAATAAAGAGAGTACCACACTTGCTTGAGAAAAAAATAGTAAGGATGAACTCCTTATCCCTAATCTTTGGATGGTCCACTTATGCTCTTGTTGTACACTCTGATCCTAAACCTGGGTGGTTGGGATCACCCAATAAGTGGAGAAATAAAGTATGTGCCAAGTAAAGGAATAAGGACAATTATAAACCAAAGTATTGCATGAAAAAAATTTACGATGTTAAGAGGGTCAAAAGTAAGCCGCATGCAATAAATAAGAATTCTTCCATGATAAACAATAATAAATTTTCATGCATGAATAACATTATGACTACAAAAAATAATATACGACCGAGGAACCTACTAAGCTCAACCAATAGGTGAGCAAGAGTAACACATTCCCAAACACCTAAAATGTAAACAAAAGTGGGGAGTGTAAACAAATTCCCCTGGGAAAAATAACACATGCCCAATTATGAGTGGTGGTACACATGTACACTACATTAGTTATTTAGTCAATAATTCATCATGCTGAGTAAATTAAATTGGCAGAGTAGAAATAAAAGCAATTTTGCAATGGGGTTCAAAACCCACGAAGAAATTAAAGTAAAGGTGCCAAAAGAGGGCAATAAAAAGGTTAAAGGCTAATACTATGCCTCATTTGAAATATTAGGGTTGGATATCAAAATGCCCAACTAAAGGAACAAGTGTACACACTCATGCATAATAGGGTTGCACATACCTTAATGCAGAGTCCTAATTATTTCTTTCAACAAATTGGTTGTATCCAAAATCCCTTTAACCTAAATTACAATATTTATGTATGCATTAGGATTTCATATATCATAATGTGTAAGAAAACCCAATTTTGGACCTTCTAGGTATACCTTTGATTTAGGACTCAAAACTTGAAACAATCAATCAGTTGGATTCTCCTGATTAAGAAAACATATTTATATATGGATCTCAAATGAATTACCTATCAAATTTAACCTTTTTATACAATTAAAATGGTGTTTATAATAAACATCAAAAGCGGGGACGCAAAACATGAACTAAAAATCCTAAAATGAAATTCTACTCAAAAAATGCTTTCCAATGACTATTTATTCACATTTTTTTACCATTCTACGATTTAATGTAAATTTCTAAAATTGGAGCAATTAGGAATAAGGAAAACTAAAGTGTGACATCAATTAAATCTTGAATAAAAGCTGATATAAATAACTAGAAAATGGAACAAAAAACCTAATGTGTATGACATATTAATAAAACACACAGGGGTATAATTGTCATTGAGCCATAACAATTGACTCACAGTTGATGAATCAAAACTCACATGCATTGACCAAAATGACCAATCAAATGGAATTGTTCTATTAAATCAGCATGGGCACTACTATCAAATCATAGCCTAGAATCATTTTGCTTCATCCACGATGACGAGCAAGAAATTTGGAGTTGGATTTCTTGATCGCATCTTGTTATATGCAATCAATAAGGCAAAAAGGGAGGCACACAGTCTTTCCTCGTACCCCGATGAGATCCAAGAGCCAAGGATCGACTCTTGGGGCATACTCTACCCCTAGAACTAGATAGAATAACCCAAGAAATAGGGTACAATGCTATATGGTGTCAACCACAAGGAATCAGTGAAAAAAAGTCATGAGTAAATGTAGGCAGTGCATCATTGGGCTCTCGCCAACACATGAGAAGTGGAACTAGGGTCGGGGAGGCACTGAGGCATAAAGGCGGCTAGTGTAGATGAAAATCTATAAGCATGGCTATCAAATGTGCCATTTGGTGGTGCATCAACCCAAGAAGATGACAGAAAAATCAAGAACAGAGATCAAGGATGCTTACCACACTATTGATTGAACTATGGTGGTCAGAGCAGTGTACAATAGGCCGTCGTCACCGGAGGTGAACGGTGAGTGGTTCGGGGAGTTTGGGGCTAGAAGAGGTGAAATTGGACAATGAGGAGGAATAAGTGCATTCTGATGATATCATAGGGTCCTTTAAACAGAGGCAAAGATGGTCTTGCTTGTGATTGGAAAGTCATGGTGGAGTGGGGGTTTGAGTCCTAAAGGGGTGCTTCCTCATCAGTGTGAGAGATAAGGCAAGAAATAGCTTGATTGAAACTTCATTGAGATACAAATACGAAGTAAAAAGAATCATGCAAAATGGTGGAGAGGTGAGTTAGAACTAGGTTAGGGAAATAAGGCATGTGAAATAGTTGTGCAACAACTACTAGATGTGAGGTTGAGGATGAGGTCCAGCCCATTGGATCTATTTAGATCTTAGATGATAAATAATGGGCCATTGGATGGAATGCGTGAGAGGTAAGATTTATAAATGTAACAAATAATAGGTAAAAATAACATAACCATAGGGTTAAATACTCGCATAAATTAAATCAATTACAAACCTTGGTAAAACTATAATCCAAACTTGTTTAATTCCTTTGGGAGTTCAAACATTGACCAAATGACCTCAAGTTTAAACCATTGACTAATATTAATGTCTAGAATAATGACATACATTTAGATTTTCATTTTACATAGGCTTTAATACTTAACCACTATATTATCCATTAATATATATATATTAATTTATTAAAGAGGGAAAATTAATATGAAAAAAAATTCCAATTAAATCTTTGAGTAGAAAATTTGAGATAAGCAACATACATTAATTTCAAGAGTCATATCTTACCACATTATTCTCTTTTACGCTATAATTTCATCTGTGAGGTGAGAGAAAGAAAGAGGATTATTCTTTACATTAACTAACTCAAAATCATACTACTTTTTATTCCTTGTCCCAAATGCCATAGAAAACATAATCCAATGATGATCTCGCTTTAGATCTCAATTAGCATTTTTGACTCTAATTAAAACACTAGTTGAGACATTTGTTCTTAAACTCATATTTTGGCATCAATGTGAAACAAATATATTCCAAATAACTAAATATTACTCAATTTCAACATTGAGGACAAAAATTATAGAAAAGATTGGAATATTTAGGAAAAAAAGGCCAAAATGGATATGAAGGAAATGAAAAGATTGGAAAAGGGTTAAACTACAAATAAATCATAGTTTTAGTATGTTGCAATATTCCCCCCTTAAAGAGGATTTCGTCCTCAAAATCTCAACAAGAGGGAAGGGTGAGTATGTAACATCCCAATACTAAGAAACTAGGTGGTTACCTCTAATCTATAGTAATTCACACGCTCTACTCATAATTTGTGTTCTCATGGTTCACTAAGAGTTCCATTAATCAGATTACCATTTATGAAATATAACACAATTAGCATTTTTTCTTATTAGCATTATCTTCAATATGAAATTAAATAAACCTTATTATTTTATTAATTATGTCATGTTATATTCATATTGTTGTCAAAAGAATTACATCTCAACATTATGAACCAATCATATACACTTCTTATTTACTCATTAAGAATTTTAAGCACAAATAAATGTTTGTTAATTATTGCAACATCCACTAATCTATTGGATCACTATTCTTAATAATATGTGTTTAGATTTTTTTATCCTTATATTATCACCAAATAGAATTATACCAAATTATTTTGTATGAAATAGCCAATATTATCCAATTTGTTATTATGTCTACAATTAATACATATAATGTCACATTAATGACATATATCTATATCACACATTATCACATTACCTTTCTTGCTCATATTAACGTCATCATTAATCATTCACTCATATATATACACTTCTTATTAGTGATTATTCACTTTTAACACCACATCATGCATACATGCATATTTATTCGAATCAAATTACCATATCCATATTTGAGTCATTATATGTATTTTATTGAATAAGATGGAGCACATTACATATTATTGAATTGATTCATATACCGAGTTATGATTAGGTGATTAATGAGGTGTGTATTAGAGAACATGGTGATATGCATTATATATATTGATGATTTGATTAATCTATGATTAGGTGATTGCATAACAATTATGTGTATCAAGGTATGTTATTAGATTATGACACCTGATGTTACCAATGTATCATGAAAGGCATTAAAGATATATAGGTTAAGGTTAGATGATTACTAATTAGGGTTTAGACCAACATGATCATTACATGTCACCCCTATTTTCTTAGCATGTATTAATTTGAGGGTTAAGTTCCATCTATGTTACTCATCATATCATTAGAGTTTATTGGTTGATGACATTGTCAACATCATGTGCATCACAATTTGTATTAATATGTGAGTTACTCATATTATGTTCATTAGGTATTCATTAGGGTTCAATCATATGAACTATGTTCATTAGTATATAAACAAACTTGTGGATTTTCAACTATAATTTGTTTTAGACAAATCTAAGGATTTAAGCACACTAGCCTCCTAATCATGGAGTTAGGGTTTCTAAAGTCAGAGTAGCTAGATTTTTAATATGTTATAGGGTTCCATCCTCCTAAAGAGGATTTCTTCCTCGAAATCAGTGCATCCATGTCCTTAAAGGTGACGACTCTTAAAGGTTTTACCTACCAAGTCAAACTAAACTAGAGGTAAAAGAGTAAGTCTAATTAAACCATGTACAAGATCCAACACTTGATTTCTTTACTATCACCAACCTCAAAGTCTAGTATAGGGGGTAGACTATCCCAAACATGTAAAATATAAGGCTCCTATAAGGAACTATGGGACATAAGGGAATTTAATTGGGTAACCGAGTCATCATATTAGATTCCCAAGGGTATCCAACATAGATGGATAAGGCTACTATTGCCAAAAGTTATGCTATTGCGGACAATCAGTATCAGCTTAATCCAAGATGATGTCACATGGATCTGGAAGTCCTCGTGAACCAAGCTAGTGGAGTAGAGGAAAATATTGCTAGCCCCCAAATCTTGACCCTTTCTAGGCACCCTTGCTTTCAAGTTATGTCCTAATAGCAACCTAACAAGCTCATAAACTAAAGGTTAACCAAAGATATTTCTAATGTGAAACTTTTTTGCTTCTAAATCAACCTTTCATCATAAGTCAATTATAAGGTTAACATCTTAACTGAAGTGGAACTACATGAGGTTATGGGTTCTAACTAGGGATACAAATTGAAATAGTCAAGATTCTGACTACGATGGGCTCTAATACCATGTTGTAAAGAATCAAAAAACACCTCACTACTAATAATAATGGTATGCAAAAGCCCAATGAATAGTAGTGGAATTTGAAACATTGACTATATTCAATTTCATAAAAATGTATATCAAAAAATTTCCTGATAAGTGTGTACATGATATACACAACAAAATGTGGATCTTAAGATAGAGAGAAACTAAGCTACATCAATTTGTACCAAAGAAATAACTTAAGGGATATGTCTCAGATCAAAATGATGACCTATATATTCCTAATCTTAGGTTGTTCCACCATGCTCATGCTATGCACTCTGATCTTAAACTTGGGTGTTTGGGATCACCCAGTAAGAGGAGAAATAAACTATGTTCCAAAATAAATAAGGAAAATGATAAACCAAAGTATTGCATGATAAAGATTTACTATGGTAAGATCATCTAAAGTATGAGGCATGCAATAAAAAAGAAGTTTGTCACGATATACAATAATAAATTTGCATTAATGAATAATATTAGGACTATAAAAACTAATATAGGGCTGAGGTACCTACCTAACCTCAACCAATAGGTGAGGGAGAGTAACACATTCCCAAACACCTAAATTACATATAAAAGTGAGGGGTGTAAACACATTCCCCTAGGAGAAATAACACATGCCCAACTATGGGTGGTTATACACATGTACACTACATTAGTTATTTAGTCAATAATTCATCATGTTAAGTAAATTAAATTGTCAGAGTGGAAATAAAAGTAATATAGAAGTGGGGTTCAAAATGCATGAAGTAATTGAAGTAAAGGTGCCAAAATAAGTAATAAAAAGATTAAAGGCCTAGACTATGCCTAATTGGAAATATTAGGGTTGTATCAAAATGCCAAACTGAAGGAATAAGTGTACACACTCATGCATAAATAGGGTTGCAAATATCTTAATGTAGAGTCCTAATTATTTCTTTTGCCATCTTAGTAGTATCTAAAACCTCTTTAACTTAAATTACAGTATATATGTATGCATTAGGGTTTCATATATTATTAAGTGTAAGAAAATCGAATTTGGAACCTTCTTGGAAAACCTTAGATTTATAACTCAAAACTTGGATCAATTGATCAGTTGAGTTCTCTGATTAAGAAAACATATTTATTTATTAATTTTGGAGTTAAAACTAATTAGTTATCAATTTTAACCTTTATATATAATTAAAATGTTGTTTGTAATAAACATCAAAATAGGGATGCAAAACATAAACAAAAAACCCTAAAATCAGATTTTACTCAAAATTCTTTCCAATGACTATTTATTCATATTTTTCTGATCGTTCTACGATTTATTGTGAATTTCCAAAATCTGACCAATCAGGAAGCTGAAAAACTATAGTGTGAAATCAAAAAATCTTGATTAAAAGCCAATATAAATAACTAGTGAATGGAAAAGAAAACCAAAATGCATGCAACATACTAATCAAACACATCAGGATATAGTTGTCATCCAGCCATAACAATGGACTCACGATTGACGAATCAAAACTCACACAGATTTAACAAAATGACCAATCGAATGAAATCACTCTATTAAATTAGCAAGGGCACTACAATGAAATTGTAGCCTGGAATCATCCTGCTTCATCCATGGTAACGAGTAGGGAATCTGGATTGATTGTAGCCTATTATTCATGATCAACTAGGAAAAAAGGGAGGCACACGGTCTTTCCTCATGCCCCGACGATTTCAAAGAGGCAAGGCCCAACTCTTCGGACATACTATGCTCCTAGAACTATGAGGACTCATTGAGATAAGTCAAGAGTAAAGCCAGGAAATGCATCGTTGGGGTTTGGAAAACACACGTGAAGAGCAACTAGGTCCTGGGAGGCACTGAGGCATCGAGGCAGCTAGCACCAATCAGAAGCTATAAGAGAATCTATAGGATGGGACATTTGGGGCAACATTGACCAAAAAGATGAGGGAAAAATGAAGAACAGAGCCGAAGGATGCTTACCGTACTCTTGATTGAACTGGGGTGGTCAGAGTTGTGTACATTAGGTTGTCATGGTTGGAGAATAAGGGTGAGCATGTCGGGGAGTTCGTGGCTAGAATAGGTGAAATTGGATGAGGAAGTGGAATGAGTGTAGTCTGTTGATACCTCAGGGTCCTTTAAATAGAGACAAAGATGGTTTCACTTATGATCATGCAATCATGGTGGAGTGGGGGTTCGAGCCCTAAAGGGGCATTTCCTTATCAGTGTGAGAGAGAAGGTGAGTAATGGCTCATTTTAAAGGTTAGTTAGATATAAATAAGAGGGGGAAGAATCATGAGAAATAGTGGAGAGGTGAGCGAGAACCAGGTCGGGAAATAAGGGATGTGAAACGGATGCTGGACATGAGGTTGGCCATGGGATCTGTTAAGATCTCAGATTCTCAAATACAGGCCATTAGATGGTGCACATGAGAGGTGAGATGAATAAGTGTAATGTGTGGTAGGTAAAAATAACAGAACCATAGGGTAAATGCTCACATAAATGAAATCGATTACAAACCTTGATCAAACTATAATCAAAACTTGTTTAATTCCTTTGGGGGTTCAAACATTGACCAAATGACCTCAAATATGTACTATATGCTAATAGAAATGTCTAGAATAATTCTATACAATTAGGTTTTCTTTTTATACTAGCTTTGACCCATAACCACCATATTGGCCATTAATATATATATATATATTAATGTATTAAAGAGGGAGAATTAATATGAAAAAGTTTTCGAACTAGATTTCTAAGTATAAAATTCTAGATAAGCAACATATTTTAATTTCAAGAGTCATATCTCGCCACATTATTCTCTTTTATTCTATAATTCCATCTAGGAGGATAGAGAAAGACAGAGGATTATTCTTTACATTAACTAACTCAAATTCATACTACTTTTTATTCCTTGTCCCAAAGGCCATAGAAAATATAATCTAATGATTATCTCACTTTAGAGGTCAATTAGTATTTTTGACTCAAATTAAAACACTAATTGAGACACTTGTGCATAAACTCATATGTTGGCATCAATGTGAAACAAATATATTCCAACCCACTGAATATTACTCAATTTCAACATTGAGCACAAAAAGGATAGAAAATATAGAAATATCTAGGAAAAAGACCAAAAAGGATATGAAGGAAATGAAAATATTGGAATAGGGTTAAACTGTAAATAAACCCAAGTTTTAGTATGTTACATTCTTGCCCTTGATATAATTGGCTTCATGCTCACTAGAGCCATCATATTCACTAGAGGAGGAAGGGGAAGTCTGAAAAGCAAGTTGTTGACCTCCTCACTTGAGCTTTAATGGCACTATCTTTGATCTTCTTTGCTTCCTTCTCTTCTTTGGCTTCTTTTTCTTCTTGTCAATCCTTGGATCATGAGTTTGTAGGTTACCAATGAGCTCTTTAGTTGGTCTATCACCAAGGCTTCTCACTTCTTCATTGGAGGTCACTTTTGACTCCCATCCATTTAGTAGAGTCCTTAATCTTGAAGGTTATTACATATCTATCCAAAGTGTTGCCCAAAGTAGCTAGGCCATGGATGATGGCATTGAGCCTAGATTACATCTCCACAATCCCTTCTTTCTTGCCCATTTTGAATTTCTCTATAAGGTTGTAGATCTTAACCTCCTTGACTTTCTTTGTTCCCTCATAGGTAATGCAAAACTTATCCCAAATCGCATAGGCGATATACCATGAGGAGATGTAGTTGAACTCCGTTGGGGTAAGGGTTGCATAGAGGATGCTTAAGGCTTTGGCATTGAGTTGGGCTTCTTTTGGTGCAACTTCATTCCATATTGAGACAACTATAGTTGGCTCCTTGTATGATGTGACCATCACCTTCAACATATTAAAGTTCATCCCGTGAATGCATAACTGCATATGCCTCTTCCATTAGAGAAAGTTGGTGTTGTCAAAGATCGTAAAACGTGTGAAGAAGCCTCCCTCTAGGTTGAGCGAACCATGCAGGTTGTCTCCAATCTTCTCATCTTGTGTGAGATTGTTGGAGAAGATCCTTGGGTTTGATATCACTTGTTCCATCTAGGGCTCTAGAGAGGGTGAATACCGATTCAAAATTCTCACAAGATAAGTTAGACCTTCAAATTATATCAAGTAAAACCAATAGATTAAGAAAATTTTGAAGTCCTATCTAAGAAAGCATAGTAAGGATGAAAGAAATTCAAACATGCACTTAGACAAGGTGGTTTAGAGTGGTTCTAATCTCCAAACAAGAGAGGTCAACCTCTACGACTTTGTAATCTGTGTATATTTGTATTCAATCATAAGATATACAAGGAGAACACCATACATTCAAGGACTTACCTACTCAAGACAAGAGTCTTCCACCTACACAAGGACTTACCCACTTGATCAAGATGTCTTCAGCCTTCAATAAGGACTTACCCACACTTTCATCAAGTCTTTGGCCTTGAAGGAATTTTCCCACTCTTCTTGAATCTTGGCCTTGCCCTTCTCCTTCACCTGGAGAAGATCTTCACCTCTTCTTCAACCTTGAACAAGAACAACAACAACTTCACCTCCTCTCAAAGAAGCTTGCTTCAACCTTTGCTATTTGAGAAAGGGGGTAGGGAAGATGGAATGGAATGAGAGCTTTACAAGCACATGGAGGTAGATCTCTTACAACTTTCCTAACTCACTCATAATCATGAAACGCTTTGTAAATGAGAGAGAGAAAGGAGCTCAAGGAGTGGAGCACACTCAACTATAGAAAGGACTTAGAATAGCATGAATAAACAAACTTGGAATGGAATCTGAGGGGTCCTATTTATAGTTGCGGTGTTACCTTGAGTGTGGGATCACTTAAGGATGAAATATAGCCATTTTACAACTTGAAAGGATCTATTTTCTCTTAAAATATGTCTCTAATGGCTATAATCACTTTTTCTGTTATTTCTGTACAGTATATTCGGTCGAATTTCAATTAAGGTAACTCAATTGATCCAATAAATGACAAAGCCTTTTCAAACTATCAGACGAGTTTGTTCAGGAAAACTCGACCGGAATCAAAATTAGTTTTTCTTATTTGTAGATCGGTTGAGTTCTGTGAGTGCGTAACTTGGTCGATTGGTCTCTTCAGAAAATCCATCACGGGATCGATTGAGTGTCCGATATATGTGACAAAAATTCTAATTTGACTTTTGAGTGACCAAACATTGGAATTAAGTGTCCCAAAATTTTCTCGTCTTATTTACAATTCATATCATTAATATAAGTGGTTACAAAATTAATTTAAGGTCATTTAGAGTGATTTCCCAAAAAGCACTCTTGTAATTTTTTTTACTTGAACTTGAACAAGCTAGGGCTTGTGTAATTTGATCATTTTCATGTACCTAAAGCCTAAAATCAATCTTGAACAAACATGTTAGATACATAGGAATGAAATAATTAAGTCATTATCAAAATATGGGCAATGCATAGCTCTCAAGTCAATAGAAGAATCACAAAATGTAGTGGAATCTCAAGTTCCTTATATAACATAAAACTCATAGTTCTAGTAGAATGCACCTTGAGATTGAAAGATTGTGATACCCTCAAGAAGGAGGTGAGTTTGTCATATTTGATGAGTCAGCTACCTAACTAGAAGCTAGTGAAAGACCCAAATATGAAGCATGGCTTGAGGCCATGAGATCCAAGATGGACTCCATGTACACCAACAAGGTATGACCTTGCTGGATCCACCTGAAGGGGTAAAACCCATAGGGTGCATATGGGCTTATGATAAAAGACCTATATGGAAGGGTAATTTGGTTGCAAAGAGTTTCAACAAGTTCAAGGTGTTGAACATGATGAAGTCTTTCACCAATTAGCATGGTTAAATCTATCAGAATCATGCTTTGTATTGGAACCCAATGTGACTATGAGATTAGGCATATGGATGTTAAATTGCATTCTTTAACTAGAAAAATTATGAGGATGTGTACATGACAGAACCTAAATTTTTTATAAAACTAATCAGGAAAATAATGTTTATAAGATACAAAGGTCTATTGAATGAAACAAGCATCTTAGAGATGAAATATTCTATTTGACAAGACAGTCAATGAGTTTGACTTGATTCAGAATAATGGTGAAATATGTGATAAGAATAATTTAGTAGGAGAATGTTAATATTCCACATAATGATAGTTAATGACATCCTTATCCTATAAATGTTAAAGTATGGTAAGGAAAGTACCTTCTCTATGAAGATTTAGGCAAAGTATCCAATGAGCTAGGAATTGAGATTTATAGAGATTGATCTAGAAAGCTTCTCGACCTAAGAAAGAGCACATACATTGGCAAGATGTTGAAGGAGTTCAACATGCAAAACTCCATGAGAGAAAACTTTTCCTTGTTTCATGGAGTTCATCTCTTAGGAGCTAAGTGTCCCAGTTCGTATGAGGAATAGGAATACATGGATAGATACCATATGCATTTGCAATTGGATCTATATGCAATGTTGTGTACTTCACTACTACAGAACATGTCTTTGACGTCGGCTGTTTATTCCCTTTTAGCGACGGTTATCAAGCGACGCCTATATGGGCGCCGCTAAAGGTCGAGCTCTTCGGCGTCGGTTTTATAACCGAAACCAAAAGACTTCGCGCCACTAAAAATGCACCAGTAGGGCAAATATAGGCGTCCGTTATGTATAATACGCTGACGCCAAAAGGCTTCGCGCCACCGAAAATGCGCCAACAGGGCACCAATAGGCGTCGGTTTTATCTAATAACCGACGTTGTAAGTCTTTGATGACGGTGTTCCATAAATAACCGACACCTATGTTTTATTTTTTTTTCTTATCAGTTTGTAGGCCTGCTGTGGCTGGTCAGTAGGATGAGAACATGTAGTTCAATTTTCTGAACTGCAGGTTTACGACATCCATTGATATCACCCTACAAACAGGCCACAAACCTACAAAATCAACAAATATACTTTTCACACAAGTAGATATTTAGACATCAATTCAATTCTCACATTCACACATGTAGAAACATTCAAATACATGTAGAAACATTCAGACATGTATAAACATTCAGAAATATTCATTTACAAAATATCATTCAACATCGCTATCAGCATCCCAATTATATCTTACAATCGTCACTTCTTGTATGGCTCTTACCCATTCTTCTCTTACTTCATTTAATACTTCCATCGTATATGGATCATGTTCATCTTTTAAGCATTTACCTATAGTGTGGTTAGTTTTAAACACCTGTAAAGAGAATGATGTATATATATAAGTAATAATATAAAAATAAGATTGATATATTTCATACTAACTAATGAGACTATATATAATACTTCATGTATGGTATCGATGTCCAATGCGGCATATTTGATAATCATCTGAATAAATCACATCACATAGTATGCGCATGCCCAGCTGTTGTCTTGTGTAGTGCACTATAAATTGAAATATACAAAATATTAAAAAATACAACTAAGCACAGTTCACATAAATAATATATACATTATAGTCGGGAACTTACTTTTACGTTCTCCCAAATTATTGGCTGGTTCTTTTTCCTTGGGACCTTTCCTCCATCCTTTTTGAATGCATCCAAACCCCTACATGTTGATGTAACACAGTAAATTGCATAATTAAATAGTAATGTAATAACAGATGTTAACGGATATAAAAATGAAATATTTCTCACAAGAATAATGGCAATCTCATTACGTGTCCAATTTTAGTATTCAATGTACTCCCTGAAGGATCTAGATAATAAACAGTGAACGTCCCGGGGAGAATAACTAGTAACTCCCAATGCTTACCACTAGAGGTAAAAAAGTTAAAAATTAATAACTCAAAATCCACAATAAAAATGTATTTTTCTTAAGTCCAAATTATAAGTAAAGTAAACTTACTTGACATTGAATGGAGCTATTATTATTGTCTTCTGTTGCTGACCAAAAAATGTAAAATCATCTATACAGTATTGTTGAACACTATCAGGATCTTTAGCTACCATACTAATCAATGATGGAATCAAAAATCCCACATGGTCAAATGCAAATTGTTTGCATTGATTTTTGACTAAGTAGTTACAAAACATGTATTACGTATGCATTAATATATAAGAAACCAGATCAACGGATCTTACACAAGGTATATGGATGTATAAACAAGATCGCACCCTATCCATATCTCTATCATTGATGTGTTCAGCCAATCATATATAAACAACTCAATAATATTTTGTATAAATAAAGAGCTTTCGTATGATTGACCTGCATAATTCGCTTCTAAAGAAATGATTATAGGGCAATGTATATTATATGCCCGTAGCCAACATGCCATTCCCCTACGAGAAGGACCTAACGGGTATTTTAGGTCAGTTGGAACCCAACTTGGTAATACAGGAAGTGGAGGTGGAGGCCTAGGTGCTCTAGGTGTCTTCTTTTTAACCTGTATATATAATTTCAGATCAATTAACCTCATATATACACATTAACAATCTAAAGTAATGTAAATTTATATTACAATTTCAGTAGTGTAGATGACATCTACTTTGGGCCACAATATCATCCCACCTTGTGCATCAGCAAGTGTATCAATATCCGTGTGGGCATATGGCAATGTAGCTTCCCTCCAATCGGGTAATACACATATCGGGCTCACACGAACGTAGCCCTGTGGCATTGGAGTTCCATGAAACGTTGCCCCAGGAAGGGACAAGTAAGCATGCGCCTCTGCAACAAGATAGTCTTGCATTCTTAAGAGGCATGGCTTCAATACCTACAAATTTACATAAAGAATGTTATACATATATACATATCATCTTGAAAACATATCATCTTGAAAAGACTAGCTACAATGTCATAAACAATACTTACAACAGACGTTTTAGGCAGTGGGTCTACAAGATTACTCTCAGCCTGTGCATCAGGAGAAGAGTGGGTCACCATAGGCTAATTGGAAGCCTGAGATGTCTGCCACGGCACAATTTCTTCCTTGACCTTCTCAGCAACTATATCATTGACCTTCTTAGAAACTATATCCTCGACTCTCTTATTATCCTATACATGGATAAAAGAAACATTATCTTCTTATTATTGAATTTCCTTTTACAGTAACATTTTAAAAAAAGAATAGGTTACCTATTCTTGTGAAAGTCCCGCTATGGGTTTGTGCTGGGATGGCCCAAAGAATTCTTTGATGCCCACACCAGTGCTTGCACCCCTAACATGTCCAGGATGCTCTGGGTTACCCAGAGCAACTGTCAATTCATCCCTTGTGCCCTGAGGGATGAACGTGCCTTGTTTCCTCTGCTCGTGCAGCTCCCGCTAATCACCATCAACAGAAATTGGTAAGTTAACACCACAAATAATCAATATTCAAATGATTGCTCTAAGAGTTGTATTTTACCATTTTTGCAGCCGCCTCAGCAGTTACGGGCTTCTTTATTTCACCCTTCTTGTTTTGCCTCCCAGCTATCCAGACATCATGACGAGGCATGGGTGTGGCACATGTAGTAGAGGACTCCTGAGTAGCAGCGGACTCTGCCTGTAGTCTTTGGCGAACGCTTGCATAGCCCTTTGGACCCATAGTGTGGTCATGCACATTCAGTGCATGCCTTGCTTTTTGCGCCTCACTAAGGGCCTAGTTAGTATGCACATTAATGATTTGGTTAGTAGCACTAAATGTTAATCATGAATAGGTGAATATAACGTATATTAATTAAATTGGGAGTGACACCTAATACCTTGAATTCTTCAGATTTTCTTGAAGCAACAAACGTGTCCTAATCTTCTTTGTCCAAGAAGTTCTACTGTTCAAGGGATGACTTCTTCTTCTTATCACCATCTTTTATGTATTATCTGTTGAGATTTGTCCTATAGTTCCGTAGCATCTTTCCAGTGCGTTGCATCACACTTTTACGATGCAGCTTCTCATCCAATGCAAACAGATTCTGTAAAATAGAGTTGTTATTAACTAGTATCCAAAAATAGAATTGCAAATAATAGAATTTGTAATCTACAAAATAGAATTGCAAATAATAATAACTCACGCATAAATCCTTCCATATCAAGTCTTTCTTTGCCTGAGGAACTTTATGCCAATTATCATACTTAACACCACAATGGATTCGAGTGACAACCCCAAGATAGTTACAAAATTATTGCGGTTCACTCCAATTGCATTTCCTCCATTATCAAACTCCACAACCAATCTGGAACCACTGCCACTTAGTGCTATTAACTTCTTCAACATAGTGATGCCCCTTTTCTTATTAAGTGTTTGGTGATGCGCATCAAGTTCCTCCAGTGCTTCAGTGGGTACATGTGCATCATCAACTTAAAATTTGACAAAAATAAACACATTGAATTAGCCCAATATAGAAATATGGAATATATGACATAACTAGAAGATAATGAATTTTATAGAAATACAGGATATGTTTCTAGAACTTACATTGGTATCCTCGCCATGCTCATCATGGACAACATTCTCATCATGGACTTCATGCTCATCATGGACATCATGCTCGTCATGGTCAGCCATCTGAAAATGTCATTAAAAAGGCAAACATTTAGCATTTGTATTAACTAGAAGATAATTAAACATCAAATCTGAAAATGATATTGATATTAAAAAAGTAAACATTTAGCAGGGACTATTTTGGACAGGTTTCTAGGCCAACAAACACAATAATAGATAGGTACTTGTTAGGGTTTCATAACAATTAATGTTATGGTTTCATCACAATTGTTGTTAGGGTTTCATCAATGTTAGGGTTTAATCAAATCAAATTAGGATGCTAGAATGGACAAGTTTACATCTTATTTCAACATGCATCAAAATTTACTGAATTAGGTCAAACATTAGGATTAGAAACACAAATATATGCAAGCAAAAGATTTGTTCGTATCCTAGAATTTACATAAAGCATTACATAAAGATTTGTTCATATCCTTACCAACAACAAGCTCGGCCGTGGCTGTGTTGGCCTACCACGGCCGTGTTGGACAGCATGGCCGTGGTAGGCCAACACAGCCACATCCGTGTTTGCCCTTACCAACAGCATGCACAGCCGTGGCTGTGTTGCCCTACCACGACCGTGTTGTACAGCACGGCCGTGGTAGGCCAACACAACCACGGCCGTGCTTGCTGTTGGTAAGGAGCTACAGAGAAGGAAAGCTACGGAGAAGGAAGCAAAGAGGCTAGGGCTACCTGGAGCTAGCGTGGAGAAGAGCAGCGACGACCAGTGGCAGTAGTGGCGGTGAGCAGGAGAAGACCAGAGCAGAGAGGTGAGTGGCAGTGGCACCAGGAGAAGAGCAGAGCAGACCGGCGTGTAGTAGTGGCGGCAAGTGGCAGCGGCAGCAGGAGAAAGATGACGCGGCGGTGAGCAGAGCCGCACCAACAGCAGCTGCGGCGAGCAGCAGCGGGGGTCGTCAGGCGATTTTAGGTGAGCGACGATCACAGCAGGAAACTATCGTGAAGAAACAGGAAGGAAGGGGAAGAGTCGGGTGATATGGGTCTATTAAGTTTGTCAACATCGTCGGTTATCTAGAAAACCGATGCCCAATTAGACAATCTTTGCCCTAAATTATTTGGCAGGAACCATTATCAACGTCGGTTATCAAAGGATAACCGACGCCTAAATTGAAACTTTTCACACAAATTCCCATCTTATATCGGCTTCGGTTAGTAGTTAAAAAACTGACGTTATATGTGATACTTTGGGGCAAAAAAAATTCGCTCGAAAATTGGATTTTGCGGGCGATTTTAGGCGTCGGTTTGTTTTACCCAGCCGACGCTGAATACAAAGCGGTACCCATGTCTGGTTGGTCTTCGAATATAGATGTCGTGGTTCCTAAATATTCGACGTTGAATATTATAGGCGTCGGTTTTGGTAAATAACCGACGTCCAAAAAAGCGACACTGAATGTTGTTTCTGTAGTAGTGCTTATTCTATTATATCATATGTATTGGCAATGAATAAAGGATATCCAGTTATCTCATGTGTTTGAAGATGATGAGAGGATATATATATATATATATTTATTTATTTATTTATTTATTTATTTATATATATATATGGGCGTTCATTCATTGCCCGTGTGGGTAGCCTGGATTTTCTCTACCCGACAGCCAAAAAAGTAACTCTCCTGGCCAAAAAAGTAACTCCATTATCAGAAAAGTAACTATGGTGATAAGAAAGTAACTACACGAATAAAAGAGTAACTCTATACAAAATATACAGTAGATATATATAAGGATGGGTTTTTTTTATTTTTGTGGGGCAAATGATATTATTTTTGGATGAAATTTTTTGGGGAGCTAGAAAAAATTGTCCTCTGCAATTGCAAATTTTCTTTTTTTGAAAAAAGGTGGTCGGAAGGGTGGGCGGGTAGCTACCCGCACGGGTAATAAAGATGGGACCTATATATATATATATATATATATATATATATATATATATATATATACACCTGTCTGGCAATCTCATATGTATTGAACATGACTAGAAGGTATTAGTCAAATACTAGTGAAAGTCACTGGAATTCCGTAAAGAACATCCGTTAATAATTGAGAACCACTAAGGATCAATTCCCCCGTTATGTTATTAACGAAGAGTTGGGTATAAAGGGTTACACCAATGTAAGCTTCTAAAATGACAAATAAAATCTTGATCATAATTTTTTTGGTATTTAACCCTAAATGTGAAGTGTAAGCTACAGAAATTTGTTTAAATCTATAATAGAATTTGAGTATCTTGGTGTTATGAACAATAGAATATATTGTATGGATCTAGAAATCCATATAGATAGACTTGTCGAAGGTTCCAACAATTGATGAAACAATAGAAATATTGTGACAATAGTGGAGCTACTGGTTAGGAAAGAAATCTCAGATATAATATTACGACACTTCCATCTCATATGAGATGTCATACAATGAGAAGATGTGAAACTTAAAAATAGAAACTTGAATCAGACGTGCTAACCCGCTATAAAAGCACTTCCACAACAGAAACATGATGGACATGTTAAGATCACATGGAATAAGATTCATAGGTGATTGGCTCTAAGTGCATGTGGTAGTATGTTGGTATATGTGCCTAGAGAGTGAATCAAATTGTGATTGGAATGAGGAATCAAATACTTGATGTGATATTTATAAAGGTAATTTCGTCTGTTATGTTTGTCTGAGAATGAGATGATGACACAGACATAAGTAGATGTCTAAAGAATCATGTTACTTAATGGCATATGTCCTCAGGTTGAGGACCTGAACAATGACATCACATTTATGATAAGAGTATATACATTATTTCTATGTCCCTAGTCAAATATACTGTGGATGCAAAATAGACAACAATAATACATAAGACTAGAGTGTGTATTGACTGATGAGAAAGTCTCATTAGTCATCATATGCATCAAATCAAGAAGACATGTACATGTTATATAACAGTATATCGGGTAGATCCACCATGACAGTGATACATGGAGACAATGGAATGGTAGTCAAAATCATCTCTCATTGTAAGGAGTGGGATCCTAGAGGGGAACCACTCCCAACTAAAATAAAAAAGCAACACCCCGAACCAAACAACAACATAATTTTTTTCTAAAAATGGGATGATAACCAATTTATTCAACATGAATGTAACATAAAACCAAACTCACAGTAGAATATAAAGATGTATATAACCATTACAAAGCTTGTTATCAATACTAGTCTTTCACCATGCATGTTGATATAAAGGAAACACTAACTACACATAGGACTAGCTATGGATCACCTAACAATTTCAATAAAGTCTCACACAAAGATCCAATTAAACATGTTGAGGTCCTGGTTTAACCTAGTTATCTTCTCCTTGACCTATATCTGGGGTTGGAATCATACCTCACCAAAGGAAAATTGAAAATGACATAAGAAAAAAGCTGGTACATGCATACTAAATTGAGTATTAATCAATGTTACGAAATAAAAGACGTTAAGTAAGCAAGGCTTACCAAAAGAAAAGGAAAGGAATACCAATGTGGTAATAAGAGAATATGAATTTTAAAAGATGTTAAACAAAATAAATACTTTCAATTAAATTAAAACATAAAGATTGTGCCACACAAGCACATATAAATCTTGGGTAAAATACCCATCATATTAATAACAACATGCATGCATGTGAGATAAACTAGAACAATATAAATCACAATGGTGGATAAGTCTCCAACCTTGAAACCTGATAGTGTATGACACACAACTATCTTCCCAGTAATTACAAAAATTTTCAAAAAACTCGGGTATGGGGCACACAACCTCCATCCCAAAAATATAATATGGGCACACAACCCAAAATCAATGTAATTACACTACTCTAGGACTACTGAGTCACATAACATGTAATAAATGTGCATGCAAGTATAAAGTATAGTTTTTATAGAATAATAAAAGTTTCCATTTAAAAAAAGGAAAAATTAAGATCTACCACATATGTGGAAAAATTAGGGTTTCATCAAGAATAATGGTACAAGTTGAATTTTAAAAGAAAGTCCAACAAAGTAGAAAGATCATAAGATCATAACCAAGTTTAATGTTTCTCATGGAATAAATCCTCAGAAAAGAGATTATTTAGGCTATCAAGTGAGAGATAATTAGGGTTTATTGCTCCACTCTCTTTGAGACAAATTTGGCAGAAAGGATATTGAACACATCATTGGTGTCCACAAGTGAAATAGACTGGATTGCATGGGAACTAGATGAGTGGGGGTTTCTCAGTGAAATTGACATACTTATTTCTCCATCTGAATACTCATAGATTGGAGGATAGAGCAACAAAACAACTAAGGGACATGTGGAAAAGGATATGGTCTCCCAAACTACTCCATTCTCTATGGAAAGTCTACAGGAACCTCCTACCCACTCAAGCTAATCCAATGAAATGACATGTGTTGGAGGACGACACATGGACAATGTGCCTGAAGGAGAGGGAAGACACTATGTAGGCTCTCTTTGAGTGTTCCCAGATGAGGAGAATGTGGAAGGTATGTGACCTTGACCCTGTTGGATCTAAAGGTTCTAGAGGGGGGTTAATAGAGCTAAAAACACTCACACAAACTTATTAGACCTTCAAATTACTTCAAATAAGTTCAATTGCAAATAGTGAATTTGATGGAAATTGAAACATACATAGCAATGATGTGAGAGATTGAAGAAACCAAGTGAATAAGATGTTTTATAGTGGTTCCACTCTCCAAACTAGGAGAGAGTCAGTACACTATAGGTCAAGCTCTAGGATTTCAAAGATGTCTACTCCTTATATTCACTTATAAGAGTTACAACATATGACCTTCCTTTTCTAGGACAATGACACCTAGCTTCCCTTTGAGGCAAAGGGATCCAAAAACCTTACAAATAAGGTCTTACCTATCCAAGAGATAGTCATCTACCTCACAAAGGTCTTACCCACTCTTGCAAGCAGTTGGATGCCTTCACCAAGGAGATCCCCTTCTTGCACTGAGTTTTTTTCCTTGAGGATTTACCCACCAAGATCCTTGGATCTTCTTCCTTTTCCTCCTCCTTCACTTATTCAAACATTATGCACCTTCTTCTATAGCTTGAAGAAGTCTACACCTTCCCCTTCACTTGGAGAAGCTTTCACCAACTTGATCTTCAATAAAGGAGTTGGTAAAAGAGAGATCCTGAGATCTTCACAAGTTTATAAGATAGTAGTTCTCTCACCAGAATCCTATCTCACTCATAATGCATAAAATTAATTTTGATCAAGAGAGAGGAAGGGGATCAAGTGGATTGATACCAATCAACTATGGCAAGGACCTTGAATAGCATGAATGAGCAACCTTGGAATGAACTCCAAGAGGTCCTATTTATATTTGTGGGTGTCCACTAGAGTGTGGGAAAACTTATGAACATTTTCTAGCCATTTAGGCAGTTGTAACAGATATAATTTCAAGTTTTGCACCCCTCCAATGGTTAGAATCACTTTTTCTGCGTTTTCTATATAGTACTTTCGATCGAGTTTCAGTAAAGATAACTTGACCAATAACACTATGTCACAAAGCCAATTGCAACCATTAGTCGAGTTTGTCCTTGTGGCAACCCGAACAATCCACATAAATAGAGTTTGATATGTAGAGGGATCGATCGAGTTCTGTGAAAGTAAAACTTGACCGATCGGCATTCATTACCAAAATCCATAAAGGATCAGTCAATTTTGTAACTCAACCAATGAACAACTTGTAATGATTTTACAAAATTAAATTTAAGTGAATAAACGTTGGAATTAAGTGTCCTTGATTTTTTTCTCACCTTATTTACAAGTCATATCTTCAATACAAATGATTACGGAAATGTTCTAAGGTTGTTTGGAGTGTTTTCCATACAAGTGCATTTGTATTTCTTTTGACTTGAACTAAACCAAGATTGGGCATGAGAGATTTGATCATTTTGATGTAACTAATGCCTAAAATCAATCTTGAACAAACATATTAGATACATATGAAGGAATGGTTAAGTCATTATCAAAATATGGACAGTGTATAACATTTAGGTCAATATTCTCCCCCTTTTTGACAATGACAAATTACTCCTCAACATATTGAACAAGATATGAAAATTAATCCTTCACCTTTGAGAAAGGATGTGAAAGTTAAACCTTTATCTTGTGAATTGCAAGGCGATACATGATTGAACTATGTGAATAACTCCCCCTCAATTCATGCTTACCTAAACCTGCATGATTATCCGTTCCACAAAATAACCATAGCAAAAAGAGGGAGAGGTAGAAAGAGCTAAAAAAATAGGTCTTCTCCAAAAGCATAAGATAAAGCAATCAACCACATAGCACACATCAAATAGAGATGAGGTAAAGGGAAACAAGCAAGCAAATGTCATAATCAAAATATGGGATAACATACAACAAACTCATGAAATATTGTCAACTAGAGACATATGGCACATAAGGTCAAGATTACAACACTAGAGCATGTTCTCAATAGAATAACCATAAACCACTAATAAAAACAATCATCATCATCATCATCATCTAAGCCTCAATCCCAACTATGTTGGGGTCGGCTACATGGATCCTTCATTTCCATTCAGCTCTATCATGGGCCATATTCCGATTGAGATGTAGAGATTCAAAATCTCTCTTTATAAGCTCATCCCATGTTAATTTAGGCCTTCCTCTTATTCTATTTATAGTGTTTGGCTCAATAGCATTGCTTTGTATAGGCACACTAGTAGGTCTGCGTTGCACATGTCCCATCTGAGTCGGCCCTCACGCAACTTGTCCTCAATGCTTGCCACTCCCACTTTAGTCCTGATATAGTCATTTCTCAAACGATCTTTTCTTGTCTTCCCACACATCCATCTTAACATACGCATTTCAGCCACGTTCATCTTGTTGAGACCTTGTTTCTTCACCGCCCAACATTCACTCCCATAGAGCATGGCTTGTCATACAGTTGTTCTATAAAACTTACTTTTTAACCTGAGAGGGATCTTCTGATCGCATAAAACTCCAGTTGCACTCCTCCATTTCAACCATCTTGTAGTGATCCGGTGACAAACATCATTTTGGACATCCCCGTCTATTTGAATAATAGAACCTAAGTAACAAAATTTGTCACATTTTAGTATATATACTCCGTCTGACTTGGCTCCATCATTCACACTGTGAGATTGGCTGAAATTGCAATGCATATACTCAGTTTTGCTCCTGCTAATCATCAATCCATTTGATTCCAATGCCTTTCTCCAACATTCAACTTTATCATTCAATCCATCTTTTGTTTCGTCAATCAAAACAATATCATCAGCAAATAACATACACCAAGGAATATCATCCTGAACATTCTTTGTTAACTCATCCATAACAAGAATGAATAGATATGGGCTGAGTGTGGATCCTTGGTGTACCCCAATTGTAATAGGAAAAGTTGGTGTCTCTCCTCCAGGAGTCTTGACACTTGCAGTAGAGCTATCATACATGTCTTTGATCAAGTCAGTGTATTGGATAGGCATGCCCTTTGTCTTCAAAACCATCCATAACACTTCTCTGGGTACTCAATCATAAGCCTTCTCTAGATCGATAAACACCATATGAAGATCTATTTTGCTTTGTCTATACATCTCCATAAGCCTCCTTATCAAAAAAATAGCATATGTTGTTGATCTTCCAGGCATGAAACCAAATTGGTTGTTTGATACCTACGTTATAGATCTTAACCTCTGCTCAATAATCCTCTCCCAAAGCTTCATTGTGTGACTCATCAGCTTGATACCTCTATAGTTAGTACAGCTCTGAACGTCACCTTTGTTCTTGTAGATTGGGACTATAATACTATTTCTCCACTCATCCGACATCTTCTTGGTCTTCATGATCTTGTTAAAGAAATTTGTTAACCATGTAACTCCCTCATCCCCCATACTCTTCCAAACATCAATGGGAATATTGTCTGGTCCGCATGCCTTTCTCATTTTCATATTTTTCAAAGCATTCTTGACCTCAAATGGTGAAACTCGTCGTGTGTAAATGATATCTCTTGTATTCATGTCACACGAGTCGCTAACATTATATGCAGTATCTCCATTGAAAATCTTATGGAAGTAATTTCTCCACTGGTTTTTGATATCATCGTCCTTTACCAATACTCTACCATCTTCATTTTTTATGCATTTTACTTGACTCAAGTCTCTTCCTTTCCTTTCTCTTATACGAGCCATTTTATATGTATCTTTTTCCCCTTCTCTAGTATCCAGCTTCTTATATATATCATCAAAGTATCTAGACCTTGCCTCCCGAACCACCTTTTTAGCTTCTTTCTTTGCTTGCTTGTATCTTTGGAACGTTGCATCATCTCCATATTTGGGCAAGCTCCTATAGATCTCCCTTTTCAGTTTAATAGCCTTTTGTACATCATCATTCCACCACCAAGTCTCCTTCTGTGGAGGTCCACAACCTTTAGATTCCCCCAAAATCTCTTTGGAAATTCTTGTTATGCAGGAGCTCATGTTATGCCACATAGTGTGAACATCAGACTCCAAGTTCCAAGTTACCTCCTTGATGAGTTTATCATGAAAAGTCAATTTCTTTTCTCCTTTAAGATTCCACCACTTGATCCTGCTATCTTGGTTTCCGTTATGTTTGCCTTTATTGATCTTCATGTTAATATCCAAAACTACCAACCTATGTTGGTTCGTGAGTTCTTCTCCAGGAATCACTTTACAATCCTTGCATATGTTACGATCCACCCGCCTTGTAAGGAGGTAATCAATTTGGCTACAGTTGTGCCCACTCTTGAAAGTAATCTTATGAGATTCTCTTTTCTTGAAATGGGTGTTTGCCAAAATCATATCATATGCAACTGCAAAATCTAATATCCTCTCTCCTTCTCCGTTCCTGTTGCCATATCAAAAACCACCATGAACTCTCTCAAATATAGCATTACCACTCCCCACATGGCCATTTAAATCACTCCCAATAATAATCTTCTCCTCGATCGGTATTCCTTGCATCAATTCATACATGTCATCCCAAAAATCCTTCTTCGCATCCTCACTAAGGCCAACTTGGGAGGCATAAGCGCTAATAATGTTAAAAATATTTCCCCCAAGAACAACCTTGATAGCTATGATTCTATCACCCATCCTTGTAATCTTGATGACGTCATCCTTCAACATCTTATCAACGATAATACCTAAACCATTTCTATGTTTATCAATACCTATATACCAGATTTTGTATCCTGTGTCTCCAATCTCTCTACAGCGTTCCCCTATCCACTTGGTTTCCTGCAAGCAAGCTATATTGACTTTTCTTCTCATCATGGTATCCACTATCTCCAGAGATTTCCCTGTCAAAGAACCAATATTCCAAGATCCAACTCTAATCCTTTTTTGTTGAACTTGCTTCTTTACTTGCCTTCGTCGAAAATGTTGCCCCTGCACATTTTTCACTGCATCTGGGCAATGATGTGGCGGGACTAGCTTCTTTACCCACACCCGTCCAAGATGTGCAAACCCTTGCACATTTTTCACTACTTCTGGGCGATGATGCAGCGGGACTAGCTTCTTTATCCACACGCATCCAAGATGTGGTAACCCTTGTTTATCCTTCAACACAACTGGGCGTCATTGTGTCAAAACCCCTTGCATATTTATCACTGCACACGGGTGCCGATGCAGCGCATCACAAGGTAGGGACGCTCCAACGATATTCTTATAAGGATCCATGTCATAGAAAGAGTGACAAAGTTTTTATAGGCTAGTTGTCAACCTACCACCAACCCTCCTCCTTTACCCGGGCTTGGGACCGGCTACATTTACACAAAATATGAAAACATAGGTGGAGTTCACTAATAAAAACAATAGAATGATAAAATAGTACATCTCAGATATAGTTCCCAAATGTCATAGTGCATAAGAGTATAAGAAGATATATATTATCAACACCTAATATACTAAGGAACTAAGACATCAAGCTATATGTCTAAGCTATCTATATATAGTGCGTCATCATCGGCATCATCATCATCAGCTCCTGTGTTACACCCAGATCTCAGAATTTCCACTAATCATGAAATTAGGGCATAAATTGAGGATTAAGAGTAAAACAAAGATTACCCTTAAATCTTTTTTTCTACTTCTTCACTTTGTTTCTCACATGCAACCACACACACTAACATTACAAGGGAATCTCAACACTGATTTCTCTAATCTGATTTCAATAGCAAAAATGCAAATATAAACATTCATAATGTTTCTCATACTTTTATGCACATAAGACTTTCTGATTGGCATATATTGCTAAAAGAGGATTAATGTTATACATCATCATTTACAACTCTCTCTTATTTCTTTACAAGGATCTAGAGTGACAAGGACTGACAGAACTTAACTATTCTCAGACTTAACACTTGTGGCAGATCTACTCTGATGCAAGGATATGTTCAATCCACATGGTTATCCTAAAAAGTGTGAGTAGAGGGGTGAGCCTACTCACTTAATGAATGAGTAAAATAATAATACATTCTAAAGGGCTAAATTAGACATTTCTCTTTCTTGAATAACTAAAATAATAACAAGATAGTAGTTCATATTAAAAGACTAGGTATACAAAAATTTACAAATAGCATTGAAGCCTTCATCATTAGAAATAAACAAGTAGAGCACCATAATCCTCACTATTTTATTTCTAATCTTTCATCAACTTTAACTTGAAAGTTTAATAAAATACATGAATTACTATATTGAGAAGATCTAGAGTAATACAATTAAATAACATGGAATGCCAATATTACATTTAAAGTACAATTGTTACGAAACTAAACACAAATCATTCTTAACTCTTTTACTTACAAGAAACTCTTTAAACTTATATTATTATATTTTAACTTATGCACTGATCATATGTAGTGTACTCTACATGTGAAGAATGGTAATAAAATACGATCTCACCATACAAGACTTAGCTGACACACCTGGGATGCTAAGCTTGACTATGTCACTGGTCTGCAACAGTAAAATGGCACTCTGGCCTCGACACACTTGTGGCCATAAAACTAGACTCCTCCTCTAACCTAAGCACCCAGGCAGAGAGTCAAGCCACCTATTGGCTTTTCTGTACTCTAGTGCCACCAGGATCTCTGGTTGATGTTGGACACTACATACTGTATTTTAAGGAGACTTCCACTAGGGCTTCATCCCTCATACCATCTATTAGTACGTTCCGACCCTCGTATACTGGACACTGCCAGGGTTAGGTCATTTCTTCCCTACAGCATAGAACTCTCATAGGGAATATATGGTATTTAGGACACCTATTACTACTATAACTTTGATTATATCTTTCTCTTAGACTAATTTCTTTTAACTTTGTATCTAACTAACTACTCAGACTACTGAAGTGAATTCACTGATAATACTGAACTGAATGCTTAACATATTATTTACCATTTTTCTTAGGGTTTCTCCTTACTCATGCACATATAGAATTTTTCATGTATTCAAACATATATCATGTCTACTAAACTAGTATTCTCATTCAGCATTTCACATATATATGCATGGCATCAATAACATCCCTATCTAGGGCATGTCATATCTCTCCACTCGCAATAAAATAATAACTTACGCATTTCATGACAAGCAATTGAATTAGAGAATATGAATCTCATAAGAAAGCATACATGCATATAGGATAATATTTTGCTAAAAATCCATAATATAACATGAATCATTTCAATCGGCCATTTACTACTAAGTTAGATATGTATACTTCCAAAAGCATACTACATTAGGTCTCCATCCTTGATTACTTGCTATTCTGAGGACATGTATTGTGAAAATCAGAAACTCTATATGTCCATATATCAAATCAAAGATATCAAACATGTATAATTAAATACACTAGGAACATAATAACATCATAAAAGCATTAATCTGAATTTGAACTATAATGTTGTTCAAGCACCAGAATAACTCAAAAATTTAGATCTTCAGAAGATTCTCAATAAACTTCTAAATTCTCTAATATTCAAGATACATAAATATTAATATTCATGTCATATTATAAACATTTTCATATCAGATTTAGCGCATGGTTTGCAGTAATCTATAAACTGAATTTAAAAACAATTCTTTTCATTTATTGTCATCTAGGGATAAATCGAGAATATCAACTAAAATCATCTAATTGAGTACAATTGACTAAAATATTCTTTTACCCACTCACCTAAGCTGTGAAAATAGCTTAAAAATGTATCCCACATCTAAAAATCTCGAATCCCTATCAAAACCCTAGAAAAGTGCCACTTTCTCCTTTCTTTCAACTGGGAAACCCTAGAGATGAAGATTAGGATGGAAAGTGTGAGAAAATGATGTGGTTTGATACGATTTCAAATCAAATTAGGGGAGAGATGGAATCTTGAAATCTGAGAGAAAATTCACGAAGAAACTAAATCTAAAGAAGCTAAACTTACAGGATTTCATCATTCCTCAGACGGCAAAACCCTAGGTCAGCATCTCCATCAAGTCCTCCTCTCAAAACCCTAGCCCTCCTCTCTCTCTAGAATTTCATTTCTCTGGATTGAATCATGAATTATGAGAGATAATAGTGTGTTAGGGAATTGACCTGCTTGGGTAAATTGCACATTGACCCCTCACTAATTTTTTTCTTATTTTAACTAAATTTTCTATCTTAGAAATGTTTTTGTAATTTGTCTACTAAATAGCTAACAGATCCTCAAAAAATTATGAAAATTTTATATGTTGTTTATAATTGAGTTTTAGATCTCAAAAAAAAAATTAGATCATTCTGAGTTACCAATAAATAATTAAAATACAATAATGCACTGCTATCTAGAATTCTATAGAAATGTCAGTTGAAGAGTAAATGCCCCAGAACGGCCATGATAGCTGCAACGTTCATGTTAAGATGGACCCAACATGTCCATTCTTCCTGCCACTACCGTGGTGCATTAGTTTCATCAGAATTGAGTACAAAAGTTGGTCAACAGTTTAATTCTTTTAAAATGGTCGTATGACCTAGAATGCCCATGCCACCAACAACCCACCATGGTCATGCTACCTACCACGGTAGTGCTATGCTAGACTAGATACCATTTTCATTCTCCTTTTCTTACCTCTCTCATTCCTCTCCAACATTGACTTGTTGGGTAAAAACCCTAATTTCAGCCGACTAGGGTTATATTTTTTCAAACCCTAAATTCTCAAAGTAAAAGCACACGTAAAGTTTTTATTAGGTTTAAAACATCATAATTGAATTATCAACATTAATTAGATTTAAACAGTGATCAATCCAATTTAGCATGTAATCATCCAGGTAAATCCTAGTTTACCAATTAAGCTCAGATGCAGTCCTAGCAATTCTTCCCCCTTATAATGTTTCATCCTCGAAACATAAGCGTGCAAGAAAAGTACATTCAAGGTTTATATTAAGCTTTTGAAATCTTACATGTAATTATGTTCTTGTATTTCATACTTGAATGTAGTTTTAAACATTAAGTCCTTTAATTCTTTACTAAATCACAACATGTTTGAAATAGTTCTCAATGATAACAAACAAATTCTCTATGCCACAACCAATCATAGGATAGAGAGATAAACAACCATTTTAATATTTTCATACTCTTGAGGTGTTACCCCAACATTGATAATCTGATCCAACTATCTCAATTCATACGGCTCAATATCTACTATTGTTCTGTATTACCTTTAAGTCACAAAGGAGAGTTCACCGTGTTGTTTTAAATTTTTACTATTGTGCTACTCAAATAGCAAAAAAGTCTTGAGTTGAAAGACTAGATCCAACAACAATTGTATAATAACACTCACAACATCCCCATTGGATCATGGATTCATAAGGAGAAGCATTACCATCACATTCCATACTATTCTCAAGTATGAACCCACACATAATTCAAGGTGTAACCATCAGGTTATAGCATACTAGGGTTTCAACAACAGTAATAGAGTAGTCCATGATTGTATTAGTCATTCAAGAACTATTCATACCCAATTATCATCATTTACTTATATTAAATCTAGATATAACAAGCTATACCTCATTAGGGTAACATATCAACACAATATGATTATCATCCCTTCTATTAATATGAGTGAATAGGTAAGACTACCTTATTAAGGGTAACCCTCCATTTGTTCCATCACCATTCCACCCATATCACCATACCACAATTGTACAATGGTAAGATGGATTACTGGTATGAATGACTAAAACTATCAGACACCTTTAATTAACATATTGATTGTACATGTACAACTGAAATCATATGTAAAACAAATTTACATCCTTTAGTATACCTTCAACAAATTATACTTCTAAAAACCAATTCACATATTACTAAAAGCCATTATTTTCTCTTATCTCTCTCCTCATTCATTACTACTTATTTTATGCTACTTATACTTCTCATTTTAATCATGTAGATTAAACATCCCTAAAATTGAAACATACAAGGTATGAATAGATTATTCATCACTCTTGCTATCACTGCAAGAATTTATTTCATATCGCACTTCACTCATATTGTATTTCTCATTTTGTTCAAAACATGCCTCTTATATTTAAAATCTATTTCTTGTCCTTTACTCTGAATCATGTCCATGTTGCTTATCTACCTTTCAAATTAGCTACCTTTAAAACCTGGATTACTATCAATGCTAGTTTACTTTTCATAGTGCAAATTTCATGATCCTTTTTTATAGAGATGCTAGTATTCAAGGTAAAATCACTAATGATGTCCCTTAAACTACTACAAGTCTAAACATTCTAGGGTTCTGTCCTTATCAGTAGCATGACGTTATTGTGATGTGACTTTATTCTCTTAATTTGAAATTCAAACTTTGGATCTCACAAGTTTTACTGAAGTCTTCCTTATCTTATCAATTGAATTTCATTTCTCTTAATTGGCCATTCAAATAGACTACATTCTCAATTTACCCTACTAGGGTTTCATCATCATGTTGTGTGTCACTATTACATTCCCTATATGTCCCTACCATGGTGGTTATGCATCATATATGATTCATTTTCTTATCACTTCATTCCCACCTTGCTCTCATTAAGGAAGATATGAAAGAGAAGATGATTCTAAGACTTAGAATTCGTATATTCAAACATTCCCTTAATACATTTCTCGTATGTAGGCTTAATTAGTTATTAACAAGGATACATGACTAATTAGCACTTGCTTGAATCTACTAACCTCTTTGTTTTATAATATATATTACTCCATCATGTTTCAAACCCTTCCTTACTTTCCATAATCCTCTTACCATATACTACTCTTCCATCTATCATCTTTAACGTCCAATTTTTCTATTATGATCATGTTGCTTATTCATGTGTATGATCATGTATACCATGTTACACATATTTCTTTTTATCCTTCTACTAATGTGAAGTTGAAATTCTAAATCAATAATCCCTCAACTAGTTTCACCTCATGTTTGATACATTACATATCCTTCATTTTAAATCAAATGGCTCATGCATGGGTCAAACTTAGTTTCTCTTCCAATCATGTTTTTCCTTCCTGAATATAGTCTACCTTTGTATGACTTATTCATTTGTTTAGCTACACTTTTGTTCTTCTTTTAGAAACTAGTTTTTTGTTCTATAGAGACTTAGAATCTAAAGGTACTAAGAACGAATGTATTAAACTATATAATAAAGGTATACATTCCATGCTCTCAATTAATTCATAACCCTCATTGCTTAATCAAATTCATCACTTCCAATATGTCTCTTTGATTTAACTAAGTTTATTGTCCTGGTTTTATGATTTAGATGCTCATCTAATTCTCTTTACTTTAACTCTTCTGAAGACTCTTTACTTCTATGTACTTATTGTATACTCAACTCTTTTCTTCTATTTTGCCTTTGTTTTGGAGTACATAAAAGAATTATACTCAATTATTTGATCCATTTCTGATGATTGATTCTTACTATCTTGAACCTTACATACTTTTCACATATCTTTCCCATATTTCATATTTAGAGTTCATATAATACTAATCAATAAACTTAACCTGAACCTTATGTCGTGTTCCTTTATTCCCAATTAAGGGTTTCTCATATGAGACTCCAAAGTTGGATCTCATATATCAGTTCTAACTGATTCTTAGCTATTCTAATCTTTCGTATATATTGCAACATCTTAGTGTATGCACATTCTCATTATGATGTGGGTCTAATTTATCTAGAATCTACTCTTATTGTATTTTCAATAGGAGTCATTAGATCCCAGTAATGCATCCTGCCAGCCGAACTAGGCCAAACCTGTAGTCTGAAATCCAAGAGCTACTCAAGATTAACCGACTTCTATATATCTTAAACATGTGGAAAGAATATTCACTTAGGGAAAATTCATTTGAACATAACTTTTGGTCTACTTGATACAAATAATATAAAAAATAATTGAATTACTTCATGATACACAAAAATATAAAAGAACCATATATATTCTACAAAGTGATGATCTGAATTCATACATATAAGAGCATTTCTATTGATCTCCAATCAAATAAGCAATATAAAGAAAGAGTTATATCACATTCTATGTTTAATCTCTTACTCCTTAATTATTTTCTAGTCTCTTAACCCTAAGATTTCTAGGGTTTCTCTCTAGCCTATCTTTTCTCTGCATGCCTGGCTAGGGCACCCAGAGAAGAATAGACAGAGTAGCTTGATACATGTCAATCTAAATATTCAAATACCGGGCCAGGGTA
This sequence comes from Alisma plantago-aquatica, assembly GCA_963693085.1. Lineage (NCBI taxonomy): Eukaryota > Viridiplantae > Streptophyta > Magnoliopsida > Alismatales > Alismataceae > Alisma > Alisma plantago-aquatica. The sequence goes on along the minus strand of OY856409.1, from coordinate 670,407,673 downwards.
TCCAAACACCCAGACTTCCCAAAGCTATCATCATAACATCTCCTATCTGCCACACTTATGACTTTATCTTACTAACTTAATGGTCCCTGATAATTAAGCTTAAGATCTGATACCAATTTGTTACACCCAGATCTCAAAACTTCCACTAATCATGGGATTAGGGCATAGATTGAGGATTGAGAGTAAAACAAAGATCACCCTTAACTCTCTTTTTTCCTTCTTCTTCACTTTGTTTCTCACATGCAACCACATACACTAATATTACAAGGGACTCTAAACATTGATTTCTCTAATCTGATTTCAACAGTAAAAATGCAAATATAGACATTCACAATGTTTATCATACTTTTATGCACATAAGACTTGCTGATTGGTATATATTGCTTAAAGAGGATTAATGTTATACATCATCATTTACAACACTCTCTTATTTCTTTACAAGGACCAAGAGTGATAAGGATTGATAGAACTTAACTATTCTCAGACTTAACTCTTATGGTAGATCTACTCTGATGCAAGGATTTCTTCAATCTACACGGTTATCCTAAAAATTATAAGTAGAGGGGTGAAGCTACTCGCTCAGTGAATGATTAAAGTAATAATATAGTCTAAAGCACTGAATTAGACATTTATATTTCTTGAAAAAATAAAATAACAACAAGATAGTAATTCATATTAAAAGACTAGGTATTAAAAAATTTACAAATAGCATTGAAGCCTTCATCATTAGAAATAAACAAGTAGAGAAACATAATCCTCACTATTTTATTTCTGATCTTTCATTAACTTTAACTTGAAAGTTTAATAAAATACATGAATTATTGTATTGAGTAGATCTAGAATAATACAATTAAATAACAGAGAATGCCAATATTACATTTAAAGAACAATTGTTACAAAATTGTACTCGAATCTTTCTTAACTCTTTTACTTATAAGAAACTATTTAAACTTATATTATCATATTTTAACTTATGCCCTGATCATATGCAATGTACTTTAAATATGAAGAATCGTAATTAAATATGTTCTCACCATACAAGACTTAGCTGACACACCCGAGATGCTAAGCCTAACTACAAAATCACTGGTCTGCAATAGTAAAATGGCACTGTGGCCTCGACACACCTGTGGGCCATAAAACTAGATTGCTCCTCTTACCCGAGCACACAGGCAGAGAGTCAAGCCACCTATTGGATTTTCTTTACTCTAGTGCCACCAAGATCTTTAGTTGATGTTGGACACTACATAATGTATTTTAAGGAGACTTCCACTAGGGCTTTGTCCCCCGTACCACCTATTAGTACGTTCTGACCCCCGTATACTGGACACTTCCAGGGTTAGGTCATTTCTTCCCTACGGCGCAGACCTCTCATAGGGAATCTAAATTATTCAGGGAACCTATTACTACTATAACTTTGATTATATATTTCTCTTAGACTGATTTGTTTTAACCCTGTATCTTACTGACTACTCAGACTACTGAACTGAATTCACTGATAATATAGAACTGAATGCTTAACATATTGTTTACCCTTTTTCTTAAGGTTTCTCCTTACTCATGCACATATAGCATTTTTCATGTATTCAAACATATATCATGTCTACTAAACATGTATTCTCATTCAACATTTCACATATATATGCATGGCATCAAAAACATCCCTATTCTAGGGTATGTCACATCTCTCCACTCGCAAAAACATAATAACTTACGCATTTTTTGACAAGTATTTGAATTAGAGAATCTAAATCTCTTAAGAAAGCATACATGCATATAGGATAATATTTAGCAAAAAATCCACAATATAACATGAATCATTTCAATCGGCAATTTACCACTAAGTTAGTATGTATACTTCCAAAACCATACTAGATTGGGTCTCCATCCTTGATTACTTGCTATTCCGAGGATATGTATTGTGAAAATAAAAAACTCTATTTGTCCATATATCAAATCAAAGATATCAAACATGTATAATTAAATACACTAGGAACATAAGTAAGATCATATAAGCATTAATCTGAATTTCAACTATAATGTTGTTCAAGCACCCTAATAACTTTAAAATTTAGATCTTCAGATGATTCTCAGTAAACTTCTAAATTCTCTAATATTCAAGATACAGGAATATTTATATTCATGTCATATTATAAATGTTTTTAGATCATAGTTAGGACATGGTTTGTTTTAATCTGTAAATTGAATTAAAAAACAATTTTTTTTCATTTATTGTCATCTAGGGAGAAATCTAGAATATCAACTAAAATCATCTAATTGAGTACAATTGAATGAAATATTCTTTTACCCACTCACCTAAGCTATGAAAATATCTTTAAAATGTATCCCACATCTAAAAATCTTGAATCCCTATCAGAACCCTAGCAAAGCCCCACTTTCTCCTTTCTTTCAACTTGGAAACCCTAGAGTTGAAGATTAGGAGAGAAAGTATGAGAAAAGGAGATGGGTTGATATGATTTCGAATCAAATCAGGGGAGAGATGGAATTTCAACATCTGAGAGAGGATTCACCAAGAAACTATATCGAAAGATGCTAACCTTATAGGATTTCATCATTCCTCGGACGGCAAAACCCTATGTCAACATCTCCATCAAGTTCTCCTCTCAAAACCCTAGCTCTCCTCTCTCTCTAGAATTTTATTTCTCTATATTTAATCATGAATTATGAGAGATACTAGTATCCAAGGTTGGCCATATAGATCAATTGTGGGCTCTGATCTCCAAACCATGACATAAACACGATTAAAACTTAGCGGAAGCGAATCGGTAATCAGCGGAAGACAAAAATCACGGAAAATTAAAACTTTTCGAGATAAGAACTTGTATCCATAAAAACTCCTTTCATAAAGAGAGGTAAATGTTTACATCTCAGGATAATTACTTCTTGAGTAATTATATACATTCAAGATACAAAATCTCAAGATCACATAACACAAGACTCCAAGACCTGAGAGTACAGAGGACACATAGGACTGACTCTAGCTACACCACATGGCAGGACAAATCTCCACCTGAGATTACTGCTGCCCCTGGTGCTGCTGCTGAGATTGATCACTTGTAGGCTGGTTTCTTCGTCTCCGACGTCCACCTAAAAAGTTGAAGTCTACGGGGTGAGACAATTATACATAATTGTCCCAGCGAGAGTTATAACTCTTCGCCAGAAGCTTTATTATAACATCAAAGATTATTTTAAACAGTAAAGCCTTCAAAGCATTCTATAACAGTTGCAGATATAACAAGATCTCTACAAATTAGGAGATATGGAGAATATCAACATTATTGCAATGTAACATCAATCAACTAACTTGGAGTCATCTCTAACAAGTTATACTACATGGTTGATTATGTTTTACAAACAACATTATGCCCTGTGGAGATGAGGCTTACCACTCATACTCCAACTGATCGCTGAGAAGCCGCATCAGTATCATACATAGGTCATTAAGAGAGCCGGATTCTCATGACCTTCATCTTCCTCAGTCAGTAAGAGGATCACTTGTAGGACATCTTGTGTCTCTACTACTATAGCTCACCAGGGTAAACTGGTCCTTCGCTATTCTAGAGTCACAGTGGCGTTCTGTACTCTCTTCGTCATCAGGAGGTTTCATATTTACCTACCACTGATACGGATATCTGTGCTTTCTTCGTCATCAGGAGGTTTCATGCTTACCTACCACTGATACGGTATGGAACTATAGTGAAGGATGGATGGATTCCACATCTACATCACTTTCCTACACTAGGATGTAAGGTTCTACACATCCATGTACCCCACATACTCAAAAGTATGTGCTCCAGGAGTTCCCTATGGAAAACCTGTTTCACCATCACTTAATTTCTGACAATGATGGATCTATGATCAGGGCTCTACATTATACTTGATTAGTTAGGTACATTCAGTATTCTTTAACAGCATACATTGTTCTTCAAACAATAACAGTAGCATAGCAGCTATAAAAGAAGAATACTAAATGTAACAGGCCTAACTCATATCAATCATCATTTCTCATTATCCTCATCACAAGTCATCTCTAAAGCATGACCTTGATGGTATTCATGGCTCTCATAGCCCATTATCAGCATAGGATGCCACTAGCAAGGCATCAGATTACATTACTTATTCATAAGGCTACAACATGCCTTCAATGAATATAACATCAACATCCATACCTGGATATAATTACCTTCATATCAGAACCTGCATGATTAATACATCTGATAAAGGTAATATAACAATAAGGAATGTACTTCCTACTCTTGTCATAAGAGTTAAATCTTTAATTTAAATCAAATAGAGTTTATTGCTCAAAAGCATGCCATTACCCTTGAATTAGGGTTTACTATTCATATTACATGTCATCACCCTTGAATTAGGGTTTACTTATTCACATTACAGGTGAATTAAACTCATAACATCATCATGTATGAGTAACACCTTCATTGATGCTCTTGGATTAGTTAAAGGTTCATCATTTATCATAATTAGGGTTTCTATGATCTCACACAGGTGGATCATACCCTAATTATGCTCATTTCTGTGTATTGGGGATGCTTCAATTGAGTTTCCATTTAAAAGAGGTACTTTCTCTCTCTAGAAGTACTTTCTCTCTCTAGAAGTACTTTCTCTCTCATCATAAGGTTAGGTGATATCAACATCACTCTAAAACAGGTTGGGTTGAGTCATCATAGGCTATCATAGCCAAAAACATCACCATTAAGTGATTAGAGTTACTTTCTCTCTCTAGGGTACTTTCTCTCTCTAGAGTACTCTCTCTTTCATCATACTAATGGTTGATGATAACATTAGACTAGATCAGGTTAGATAGAGTCATTATAACTAAAAACATCATTCTCATGTAATTAGGGTTTGAATTGAGTAAAGTATAACTCAATTGACCCTTCAGGGGTATCTTGGTAATTCACCCCATTGATCATCATCATAGTCAAAAACCTTAATCAAATAACTCCTTACTATCTTAGATTATCATTAGTGTTTGATTTGAGCAACATTGAACCATCACATGATTGAATTCGGTTGAAAGTGTTGACCGATTGCTCACTTTGACCTTTCAAGTCCATGAGCCCCTTTCTAGCTCCAAGACCGTGAGCCTCCTCATGGGCTTGAGATCGTGAGCCCCCTCACGATCATGAGGTCGTGAGCCACCTCACGGTCTTGAGGTCGTGAGCCACCTCACGGTCTTGAGGTCGTGAGCCACCTCATGGTCTTGAGGTCGTGAGCTACCTCACGGTCTTGAGGTCGTGAGCCACCTCACGGTCTTGAGGTCGTGAGCCACCTCACGGTCTTGAGGTCGTGAGCCACCTCACGGTCTTGAGGTCGTGAGCTACCTCACGGTCTTGAGGTCGTGAGCCACCTCACGGTCTTGAGGTCGTGAGCCCCCTCACGGTCTTGAGGTCGTGAGCCTCTCATGGTCTCAACCGCAAGGTCCTTCAACAAAGGTTCAACAAATCAAACGATGATGTCAACCGATGTTGAAGCCTTCAAAAGGTCCAATAACTGTTGACCACCTATGGATTGAGTTAATTAAGGTTATGCTTAACCAAATGGTCATTCAATTGACCCTCAATTGTTGACCAATTAGGATTGAAATCGATTCAATTAAGGTCTATCAATGTTCACCCATCAACACTCAACAATGTGTATCAACACAAGGTTGAACCCTTCAATTGAGCTCCAATTGGGCCCAAACTTGGCTCAAACGGTCTTGAGGTCATGTGGGTGGACCCCACATGGTCTTGAGATCGTTTTCCCAAGATTTCATAAAAATCTAAGGTGATTTGATAGAGGTTGAACCCTGATTGGTCACAAAATCAGAATTTTGATTAAATTGATAACTTATTTGCAATTGGTGTTCAATTGGTCAAATTACTCAACCCTAGACCTTCAAATGGTCTTGGGTGATTGTCCTCACGGTCTTGAGGTCATGTGGGTGGACCCCACATGGTCTTGAGACCGTTTAGGTCAATCAACCCTAAAAACCCTAATTAGATCACCATAATTTCAGTACTGATTTTATCTAGGGTTAGCCCTAGTATTCACCCTTCAACTCTTAGCCCGTTTGGAATTAGACCATCAAACTTGGTGAGTTGTTAATTAACATAATTTTGAACAGTAATCTCATGGGGTCAACGCTTAGTCAACGACCTTTCACGGTCTTGAGACCGTTTGCCCAAAAAGGCAATTTCAGACCGTTTGAAAATCAGCAATTAATTCATTTAAAGTTGTGACTTAAAAAGGTCATATCTCCCGATTCCTTTGGAGTTAGTCTCCCAAATGTTGAGGGTATTTAGCCTATATAATTAGGAACAAGTTTCTTATATGGTCCACGCTCGGTCAACAGGGCCAATCGGTCTTGAGACCGCGAGCCCTCTCACAGTCTCGAGACCGCGAGGCTCTCTCACGGTCTTGAGGTCGTGAGAGCAAACTGTTAGGACCGTTTAGGGAAAAGAAAAGCGGTGGGTTTTTCTTGGAAAACACGCCTTCATCATCTAGCTCAAGAACAGTACAGATATCCCACGGGTTTGTTTGCAAAATAGCAGGGAAAAGTAGGGAAATACTAGGAGCTATCATTAACTCGCATATAAAGATGAACATAGTAAAGCATAGGTTTAGAGTTATAAAACCCTCCTAAAGCTTGTTTCTTGAGCTCCAAGCTTTCAAGCTCCAAGCTCTAATGGCGTCCTTGAGTTCCCAAAGGTTGGCCAAGGTGAAAACTCCAAGGAAGGATGAAAAGAGACGGCTAGAAAGATAGGGTTTCGAGAATTAGCCATGAAGATGACCTTGAATTCGAATTCTAACCATGGAATTAGGCAAGAAGAGGGGTTTAAACCTACCTTGCACCCCTTGTTCGTCCTCCTTAGATCCAAGGCAGTCCTTGGTCGTCTTTGGTGAAATGAAACAGTAAGGGAACGAAGGTTAAGTTCCCTTGCAACTAAGGAAAGGAGGGCTTATATACTTGGGGTAGGATTTTCAACATTAGCTCATAAGTTTCCCTTAATTCCAACTAAGTCCTTCCTTCATTACTTTCTCGTCCCTTCCTCTTTATTCTAAGGACAAACCTTATCTTAAGTTATAGAAAAGAAGGCAAGGAAGGACAATCTAATAATAAAGTTCATACTTAAAGGGATATTGCACATATACCCTGATTATTCAATCACAGAGCCTATTTCTTAACTTGATAACTCAATTGAGGTGAATTCCTCATCATTTCTTCTCTAAATGATGGCAAGAGTCTAACAAGATACTTTAGATAACATTCTTTACAAATTGCTTCCCATTATTTGGGTAAATTGCATTTTACCCCAAATTAGGGTTTCAAGTACCGGGATTGCTTCCACAGCTGCACCTTGGTGCTCAAGCTTGGGAAATCCCTCAAACTTTACCAAAATGTTTCTCATGATGTCTCAACATCAGAGGAACACCTCATCATGTGAAAATTGCAGGTTAACCCTTCTAAATGGGTAAATTGCACATAGGTCCCTGTATTACAAAACAGTGCTACAACTTTATATAAAAAGGAGCAAAAACTGAAATATACATTTCTGAGAAGCTTAATTACATGCTCAGAGTTAATCACAAAGATTTAATTACATATTTAGGCAAAACACCTAGGGTTAGCTCATAACCCAGGTCAGGGATGTTACAAATTATCCACCCCTTACAAGGATTTCGTCCCCGAAATCGATAAAACATATTATGAGAAAAGGGTAGGATACTTCCTTCTCATCTCATCCTCTAACTCCCAAGTGGCTTCTTCAATACCACGATGATTCCAGAGGACTTTCACAAGACTTATATCTTTCTTCTTTAACTTTTTAATTCGTTTATCAAGGATTGACACTGGTCCCTCTTCATAGGATATGTCATCATTCAATTCTACTTCCATAGGTTGTAGAACTGACTCGGTGTCTGGGTGACATTTCTTCAACATAGAAATGTGAAACACAGGATGTAACCTTTGTAACTCTGGGGGCAGCTCTAGTTTATATGCTACCTTTCCAATCCGTTCAATGATTGGATAAGGCCCCATATATCTAGGAGCTAACTTCCCCTTCCTTCCAAAACGAAGGACCCCTTTCCAAGGTGAGACCTTAAGATACACTTTGTCTCCAATCTGGAACTCTAAAGGTCTACGACGTTTGTCAGCATAAGATTTCTGCCTATCTTGAGCAGTCTTAATCTTATGTTGTATTACTTTAATCTTTTCCGTGGTTTGCTGCACCAGGTCAGGACCTAACAACTGGTGCTCACCAGTCTCAAACCAACATAAGGGTGATCTACAACGTCTACCATATAAGGCTTCATAAGGTGCCATATCAATACTATGCTGATAGCTATTGTTATAGGCAAACTCTATCAAGCTTAGGTGTAGATCCCAACTTCCGGTGAACTGGAGAACACATGCTCGCAACAGGTCTTCTAAGGTTTGTATGGTCCTTTCTGACTGTCCATCAGTCTGTGGATGAAAGGCCGTACTAAACCTCAGCTTAGTGCCTAAGGCACTGTGCAACTGTTCCCAAAAACGACTTGTAAATTGAGGACCTCTGTCCGAAACTATTGTGACAGGAACTCCGTGCAAACGCACTATCTCTTGCACATATAACTCTGATAACCTTTCAGCAGAATAGGTTGTTTTAACAGGTAAGAAATGTGCTGTCTTAGTCAACCTATCAACAATTACCCAAATGGAATCATGTCCTTTGCTTGTCCTGGGTAGGCCAACAACAAAGTCCATGGTCACATGGTCCCACTTCCACTGTGATATGGGTAAAGGTTGCATTGTCCCTGCAGGCTTCTGGTGTTCAGCTTTAACTTGCTGACACACAGGGCACCTCAGAACAAACTCTGCAACGTCCTTCTTCATCCCAGGCCACCAATATAGATCCTTCAAATTCCGATACATCTTGGTGCTCCCTGGATGCATAGCATACATGGAAGAATGGGCTTCTTCCAGGACTAACTTCCTTAAGTTGTCCACATCCGGCACTATCATTTTTCCATTATAACAAGCTACTTGATCTTTTGAGTCATGAAACCCATCTTGCTTCTCATTTCCATACTCAGATCTTATATGTTGAACTGCAGCATCATCTAGCTGTGCTTCTTTAATCTGCTCTCTTAGGGTAGGTTTAATATGCATCTCAGCTAACAAACCGGCTAGCAATGATACCTTCAACTGTACATTGTCTTGCCTTAAAGAGATAAGCATATCTCTTCTAGAGCATACTAAAGAGTTTAGTTGTGCTCTATTCATGGTTGATGTTGCTGATTTCCTACTCAAGGCATCTGCAACAACATTGGCCTTACCTGGATGGTAATCAATTGTACAGTCGTAGTCCTTGATTAACTCCATCCAGCGACGTTGCCTCATGTTGAGCTCATGCTGAGAGAAGATATACTTAAGGTTTTTGTGGTCTGTGAAAATCTGGAATGTCTCTCCGTAGAGATAATGTCTCCAGATCTTCAAAGCATGAACCACAGCTGCTAACTCCAGATCGTGTGTTGGATAATTCTCCTCGTGTTTCTTAAGCTGTCGGGAAGCAAAAGAAATCACTTGTTTATCCTGCATCAACACACATCCTAGTCCATTCTTGGAAGCGTCACAGAAAACTATATAACCTTTTCCTTGTTCAGGTAGCACTAATACAGGTGCACTTGTCAACCTCTCCTTCAGTAACTGGAAAGATTGTTGACACTTATCACTCCAAGAAAAAGGAACATCCTTCCGGGTTAACTTGGTCAAGGGTAAAGCAATGGAACTAAAGTTCTTAATGAACCTTCGATAATAGCCAGCTAACCCCAAGAAACTTCGAATCTCCGTCGGTGTTTTCGGTTGTTCCCATTGTAGAACAGATTCTACCTTTGTAGGGTCAACACGAATTCCCGAGGCGGATATTATATGTCCAAGAAAAGATACCTCCGGCAGCCAGAACTCACACTTGCTAAACTTAGCATACAACTTATGTTCTCTTAGCAAGGTCAAAGCTTGGCGAAGATGCTGCTCATGCTGCTGAGCATCTTTACTATAAATCAGTATGTCATCTATGAAGACGACAACACACTGATCAAGGAAAGGTCGAAAAACTCTATTCATGAGTTCCATAAATGCAGCTGGTGCATTGGTTAGTCCAAACGACATAACCGTGAACTCATAGTGACCATATCTTGTCCTAAAGGCAGACTTGGATATGTCACTATCCTTAATACGAAGTTGGTGATATCCAGACCTCAAGTCTATCTTTGAAAAGACTGTTGCACCACGGAACTGGTCAAAGAGATCATCAATCCTCGGCAGAGGATACCTATTCTTTATTGTCACTTTATTGAGTTGTCTATAGTCGATGCATAACCGCATTGACCCATCTTTCTTTTTAACAAACAAGACCGGAGCACCCCAAGGTGAAGTACTCGGTCGGATAAAACCTCTCTCAAGTAACTCTTGAAGCTGTTTCTTGAGTTCTGCCATCTCGGCAGGAGCCATTCTATACGGAGTTTGAGCTATGGGTTTCGTATCTGGAATCAGATTGATTTCAAAGTCAATCTCCCGAGGTGGTGGTATACCAGGAAGTTCTTCAGGAAACACATCCTCGAATTCCCTGACTATGGGAACTTCAGCAGGGTTGGAACTTTCCTTGGTAACATCTACCACATGGGCTAAGAATGCATAACATCCTTGCCTCAACAGCTTATCAACAACCATAGCTGACACAAGACAGGTGGGCAGAATCTTTCTTTCACCTTGAAAGATCCATGTGTTGCTTTCATCAGCAAACACAGCCAACTTGGACTCACAATCCAAGACAACTCTATACCTTTCTAAGGTATCCATCCCAAGGATTATATCAAACCCCTACATATCAAGTGGTATAAGGTCCACTTGAATGCGATGGTCAGAAAAGAAAAGGATGCAGGGAGAACATACCTCCTGCAAAACGGCAGACCCACTCAACGGAGTCTCTAACAACAAACTATCTGCTCTATGACTAACAGTCATATTGCAGTTACGAATCACTTCACGAGTGATGAAAGAGTGCGTAGCACCCGGATCAATCAGAACAGATATATTACAGGATATAGACATATCAGAATATAAAAGTTTCATCTGACCTGCCACTACCCGTGGATTGACAACTGCCTCAGGTGGGTTCATAGCATAGAACCTCGCAGTCGCCTGGTGTTGAGGTGGTGCTGATGATCCAGCTTGAGACGCTTGTCCACGTCCTCGAGCTGCTCCTTGATGTTGTCTATTCTGAGATCCCTGTTGATTCTGTCTCGGAGGTTGTTGTGTCACACCGACAGGCCTAGAACGGCAATCCTTCATCAAGTGTCCCACCTTACCACAGTTGTAGCAACTCTTCTCCTGTTGTTGTGGTCTGGGTGGTCCAGTAACTGACACTGATGCAGAACTGTGTGTCCCTTGAAGCGGTTGACTCCGTCCTCTACCTCTACTTGGTGTCCATTGAGTTTGAAAACTCGATCTGGGTGGTGGAGGGTTAGGTGCAGAGAATCTAGGTTTCTTGGAATCCCTAGATGAAGAACCCTGGAACTGTGGATATCTTTTATGGCTTTGTCTTTTCTCAACCACAGATCTCTCTATCCTTCGGACTGACTCAACGAAGGTAGAGAATCTCTCTCTGTTTTCTAAGGCAGACACAGGGGTTGACATATCGGAATTCAAACCCTTTTCAAATCTTCTGATTCTTTCCTCATCTGTAGCAGCCATATGCGGACAAAACCGCAACAGCTCCATGAACTTAGCTTCATACTCGCTAATGTTCATCATACCCTGCCTTAGTTTCTCAAACTGAGAAATCTTCTCATCTAGGAAGGTCTTTGGAAAATATCTATTGATAAATTCCCGACGAAACTCTTCCCATGAGAACTCTACTCCAGGTCTCTTCTGCTCTTCCATGTTCCACCAGTGACCAGCACTGCCTTTGAGAAGATAGACAGCATGTCTAACCTTCTTAGCTTCCGGAATCATAAGAATCCTGAAAGCCTTCTCCAACTCTGTCAACCATAAGTCAGCATCTGCTGGGTCGGCAGTTCCGAAGTACTCGGTAGCTTCGACACGACGAAGTCGTTCGAATGTCTTACCAATACCTTGTACTTCAGGCTGGACAGGTGCCCTAGGTGCAGGAATGGGCATCCTATCGGTTATATGTGTCATGGCAGTCATGAACTGCCCGAACATCGTCTGTACAGCTGGATCACTCATGTCAGCTGGGTCGAACTGGGGTGGCTCTCTTGGCGACTCAGGTGCAGGTTGTTCTATTCTCGGAACTCTTGCACTGCCTCGAGGTGCACTAGCACTACTCTCTGCCACGTGCTCATCACGATGTTCTGACATTCTTATGTATCTTCTTCTCCTGAGGAGCAGAAGATTCTATTAGATAAGGAAGGAGTACTAAAGGTAGACTCGACATCCTAAGTCCTATGCTCTGTAGACTCAACTGAACCTGGAGCTCTGATACCACTAATTGTGGGCTCTGATCTCCAAACCATGACATAAACACGATTAAAACTTAGCGGAAGCGAATCGGTAATCAGCGGAAGACAAAAATCACGGAAAATTAAAACTTTTCGAGATAAGAACTTGTATCCATAAAAACTCCTTTCATAAAGAGAGGTAACTGTTTACATCTCAGGATAATTACTTCTTGAGTAATTATATACATTCAAGATACAAAATCTCAAGATCACATAACACAAGACTCCAAGACCTGAGAGTACAGAGGACACATAGGACTGACTCTAGCTACACCACATGGCAGGACAAATCTCCACCTGAGATTACTGCTGCCCCTGGTGCTGCTGCTGAGATTGATCACTTGTAGGCTGGTTTCTTCGTCTCCGACGTCCACCTAAAAAGTTGAAGTCTACGGGGTGAGACAATTATACATAATTGTCCCAGCGAGAGTTATAACTCTTCGCCAGAAGCTTTATTATAACATCAAAGATTATTTTAAACAGTAAAGCCTTCAAAGCATTCTATAACAGTTGCAGATATAACAAGATCTCTACAAATTAGGAGATATGGAGAATATCAACATTATTGCAATGTAACATCAATCAACTAACTTGGAGTCATCTCTAACAAGTTATACTACATGGTTGATTATGTTTTACAAACAACATTATGCCCTGTGGAGATGAGGCTTACCACTCATACTCCAACTGATCGCTGAGAAGCCGCATCAGTATCATACATAGGTCATTAAGAGAGCCGGATTCTCATGACCTTCATCTTCCTCAGTCAGTAAGAGGATCACTTGTAGGACATCTTGTGTCTCTACTACTATAGCTCACCAGGGTAAACTGGTCCTTCGCTATTCTAGAGTCACAGTGGCGTTCTGTACTCTCTTCGTCATCAGGAGGTTTCATATTTACCTACCACTGATACGGATATCTGTGCTTTCTTCGTCATCAGGAGGTTTCATGCTTACCTACCACTGATACGGTATGGAACTATAGTGAAGGATGGATGGATTCCACATCTACATCACTTTCCTACACTAGGATGTAAGGTTCTACACATCCATGTACCCCACATACTCAAAAGTATGTGCTCCAGGAGTTCCCTATGGAAAACCTGTTTCACCATCACTTAATTTCTGACAATGATGGATCTATGATCAGGGCTCTACATTATACTTGATTAGTTAGGTACATTCAGTATTCTTTAACAGCATACATTGTTCTTCAAACAATAACAGTAGCATAGCAGCTATAAAAGAAGAATACTAAATGTAACAGGCCTAACTCATATCAATCATCATTTCTCATTATCCTCATCACAAGTCATCTCTAAAGCATGACCTTGATGGTATTCATGGCTCTCATAGCCCATTATCAGCATAGGATGCCACTAGCAAGGCATCAGATTACATTACTTATTCATAAGGCTACAACATGCCTTCAATGAATATAACATCAACATCCATACCTGGATATAATTACCTTCATATCAGAACCTGCATGATTAATACATCTGATAAAGGTAATATAACAATAAGGAATGTACTTCCTACTCTTGTCATAAGAGTTAAATCTTTAATTTAAATCAAATAGAGTTTATTGCTCAAAAGCATGCCATTACCCTTGAATTAGGGTTTACTATTCATATTACATGTCATCACCCTTGAATTAGGGTTTACTTATTCACATTACAGGTGAATTAAACTCATAACATCATCATGTATGAGTAACACCTTCATTGATGCTCTTGGATTAGTTAAAGGTTCATCATTTATCATAATTAGGGTTTCTATGATCTCACACAGGTGGATCATACCCTAATTATGCTCATTTCTGTGTATTGGGGATGCTTCAATTGAGTTTCCATTTAAAAGAGGTACTTTCTCTCTCTAGAAGTACTTTCTCTCTCTAGAAGTACTTTCTCTCTCATCATAAGGTTAGGTGATATCAACATCACTCTAAAACAGGTTGGGTTGAGTCATCATAGGCTATCATAGCCAAAAACATCACCATTAAGTGATTAGAGTTACTTTCTCTCTCTAGGGTACTTTCTCTCTCTAGAGTACTCTCTCTTTCATCATACTAATGGTTGATGATAACATTAGACTAGATCAGGTTAGATAGAGTCATTATAACTAAAAACATCATTCTCATGTAATTAGGGTTTGAATTGAGTAAAGTATAACTCAATTGACCCTTCAGGGGTATCTTGGTAATTCACCCCATTGATCATCATCATAGTCAAAAACCTTAATCAAATAACTCCTTACTATCTTAGATTATCATTAGTGTTTGATTTGAGCAACATTGAACCATCACATGATTGAATTCGGTTGAAAGTGTTGACCGATTGCTCACTTTGACCTTTCAAGTCCATGAGCCCCTTTCTAGCTCCAAGACCGTGAGCCTCCTCATGGGCTTGAGATCGTGAGCCCCCTCACGATCATGAGGTCGTGAGCCACCTCACGGTCTTGAGGTCGTGAGCCACCTCACGGTCTTGAGGTCGTGAGCCACCTCATGGTCTTGAGGTCGTGAGCCACCTCACGGTCTTGAGGTCGTGAGCCACCTCACGGTCTTGAGGTCGTGAGCCACCTCACGGTCTTGAGGTCGTGAGCCACCTCACGGTCTTGAGGTCGTGAGCTACCTCACGGTCTTGAGGTCGTGAGCCACCTCACGGTCTTGAGGTCGTGAGCCCCCTCACGGTCTTGAGGTCGTGAGCCTCTCATGGTCTCAACCGCAAGGTCCTTCAACAAAGGTTCAACAAATCAAACGATGATGTCAACCGATGTTGAAGCCTTCAAAAGGTCCAATAACTGTTGACCACCTATGGATTGAGTTAATTAAGGTTATGCTTAACCAAATGGTCATTCAATTGACCCTCAATTGTTGACCAATTAGGATTGAAATCGATTCAATTAAGGTCTATCAATGTTCACCCATCAACACTCAACAATGTGTATCAACACAAGGTTGAACCCTTCAATTGAGCTCCAATTGGGCCCAAACTTGGCTCAAACGGTCTTGAGGTCATGTGGGTGGACCCCACATGGTCTTGAGATCGTTTGCCCAAGATTTCATAAAAATCTAAGGTGATTTGATAGAGGTTGAACCCTGATTGGTCACAAAATCAGAATTTTGATTAAATTGATAACTTATTTGCAATTGGTGTTCAATTGGTCAAATTACTCAACCCTAGACCTTCAAATGGTCTTGGGTGATTGTCCTCACGGTCTTGAGGTCATGTGGGTGGACCCCACATGGTCTTGAGACCGTTTAGGTCAATCAACCCTAAAAACCCTAATTAGATCACCATAATTTCAGTACTGATTTTATCTAGGGTTAGCCCTAGTATTCACCCTTCAACTCTTAGCCCGTTTGGAATTAGACCATCAAACTTGGTGAGTTGTTAATTAACATAATTTTGAACAGTAATCTCATGGGGTCAACGCTTAGTCAACGACCTTTCACGGTCTTGAGACCGTTTGCCCAAAAAGGCAATTTCAGACCGTTTGAAAATCAGCAATTAATTCATTTAAAGTTGTGACTTAAAAAGGTCATATCTCCCGATTCCTTTGGAGTTAGTCTCCCAAATTTTGAGGGTATTTAGCCTATATAATTAGGAACAAGTTTCTTATATGGTCCACGCTCGGTCAACAGGGCCAATCGGTCTTGAGACCGCGAGCCCTCTCACGGTCTCGAGACCGCGAGGCTCTCTCACGGTCTTGAGGTCGTGAGAGCAAACTGTTAGGACCGTTTAGGGAAAAGAAAAGCGGTGGGTTTTTCTTGGAAAACACGCCTTCATCATCTAGCTCAAGAACAGTACAGATATCCCACGGGTTTGTTTGCAAAATAGCAGGGAAAAGTAGGGAAATACTAGGAGCTATCATTAACTCGCATATAAAGATGAACATAGTAAAGCATAGGTTTAGAGTTATAAAACCCGCCTAAAGCTTGTTTCTTGAGCTCCAAGCTTTCAAGCTCCAAGCTCTAATGGCGTCCTTGAGTTCCCACAGGTTGGCCAAGGTGAAAACTCCAAGGAAGGATGAAAAGAGACGGCTAGAAAGATAGGGTTTCGAGAATTAGCCATGAAGATGACCTTGAATTCGAATTCTAACCATGGAATTAGGCAAGAAGAGGGGTTTAAACCTACCTTGCACCCCTTTTTCGTCCTCCTTAGCTCCAAGGCAGTCCTTGGTCGTCTTTGGTGAAATGAAACAGTAAGGGAACGAAGGTTAAGTTCCCTTGCAACTAAGGAAAGGAGGGCTTATATACTTGGGGTAGGATTTTCAACATTAGCTCATAAGTTTCCCTTAATTCCAACTAAGTCCTTCCTTCATTACTTGCTCGTCCCTTCCTCTTTATTCTAAGGACAAACCTTATCTTAAGTTATAGAAAAGAAGGCAAGGAAGGACAATCTAATAATAAAGTTCATACTTAAAGGGATATTGCACATATACCCTGATTATTCAATCACAGAGCCTATTTCTTAACTTGATAACTCAATTG
This sequence comes from Alisma plantago-aquatica, assembly GCA_963693085.1. Lineage (NCBI taxonomy): Eukaryota > Viridiplantae > Streptophyta > Magnoliopsida > Alismatales > Alismataceae > Alisma > Alisma plantago-aquatica. The sequence goes on along the minus strand of OY856409.1, from coordinate 670,390,651 downwards.
AGGTGAATTCCTCATCATTTCTTCTCTAAATGATGGCAAGAGTCTAACAAGATACTTTAGATAACATTCTTTACAAATTGCTTCCCATTATTTGGGTAAATTGCATTTTACCCCAAATTAGGGTTTCAAGTACCGGGATTGCTTCCACAGCTGCACCTTGGTGCTCAAGCTTGGGAAATCCCTCAAACTTTACCAAAATGTTTCTCATGATGTCTCAACATCAGAGGAACACCTCATCATGTGCAAATTGCAGGTTAACCCTTCTAAATGGGTAAATTGCACATAGGTCCCTGTATTACAAAACAGTGCTACAACTTTATATAAAAAGGAGCAAAAACTGAAATATACATTTCTGAGAAGCTTAATTACATGCTCAGAGTTAATCACAAAGATTTAATTACATATTTAGGCAAAACACCTAGGGTTAGCTCATAACCCAGGTCAGGGATGTTACATCAATTGAGCTTCTTGGGTCAATTGCACATTGACCCCTCACTAAACTTTTTCTTATTTCAACCAAATTTTTTTGTCATACAAATGTTACTTAAGTCGTCTACTAAATAGTTAACAGATCCTCCAAAAATTATGAAAATTGTATATGTTGTTTATGATTGATTCAGATCTCCAATAAAAAAATTATATCATTTTGAGTTTCTAATAAATAAATAAAAATATAATAGTACACTGCTATCTAGAATTCTATAGAAATGTCAGTTCAAGAGTAAATGCCCCAGAACGGCCATGCTAGCTGCCACGACCATCCTAAGATGGACCCAACATGGCCATTCTTCCTGCCACGGCCGTGATGCATTAGTTTCACCATAGTTGAGTACAAAAGTTGGTCAATAGTTCAATTCTTTCAAAACCGCTGTGTGGCTTAGAATGCCCATGCCACCAACGACCCACCACGACCGTGCTACCTACCACGGACATGCTATCCTAGACTAGATACCATTTTTATTCTCCTTTGCTTACCTCTCTCATTCCTCTCCAACATTGGCTTGTCAGGTAAAAACCCTAAATTCAACTGACTAGGGTTTTATTTTTTCAAACCCTAATTTCTCAAAGTAAAAGCACACTTAAAGTTCTTATTAGGTTTAAAACATCATAATTGAATCATCATCATTAATCAGATTTAAGAAATGATTAATCCAATGAAGCATGTAATAATCTAGGTAAACTCGAGTTTACCAATTAAGCTTAAATGCGGTCATAACATCTAGGCTCGTAGTCCTCATCTCCATCTGAAGGTGCAATAGAGACAGTACCACCAGAGGCACCAAAAGAGCCATCGTCAAAACAAGCATCAGAGCCACTTTCCTCAATGGCCTCATCATAATCAATAGCTTCCTCATCATCCTCGTAAGGCATCTCCTTGTCCGTAGGAGTGCCCAAACCATGATCAAACCATAGGGAATTTTTCTCATCCTAAGACATGCCAAGAGCATGTAACTCCTGTGTTAGGGAAAAGGTAGGAGAAGAGGTGCCAAGGCTAGAAAGTAGGGTAGAAAGAGGGTCAACAGGAAATATCAATAGAGGAAGCACTCCAGGTTTAGGGACATGTCGACCGACATCAGTTTGGCAGTGAAAATAATAGGTGGAGGGGCCAGGTAAAAGTGACAGTATGCATGGGGAGCATAGTCACCGCCTGGGTAGGGCTGGTAAAAGTAAGAAAGGTTCCAAGAAAGGTTAATGGTAGATAGGATCTAGAAGAGGTCCTGGTGTTGGTGAACCAAAACTTGAAGGTTGTACGCCTATTGATGCATAAAATATCCCATAATGGTATCGTTTGATACATTGATTGAGGCGTGGTAAGGTCAGGATGGTGGTGGATGTAGTGGTAGAGGTAGAGGCTCTAGGTATGGTAGAGGAGGTAGGAAGGAAGGTCTTCTTCATCATGGTTTCACTAATGCAAACTCCTTTCCAACTAGGTTTCTAATTAAAACCATGGAACAGAGATTTCTGGGTAGCAAAAGAGAACAAACCACATATCAAGGTAGGGTAGGGTGGGTGGGTGCCATGAGTATTCTTTCTAGAGTCGATGTAGGTCATGTAATTTAGGATTTATTGGTACCACTTAACTCCAACGTTCTTCAACAAATAGTACATTGTCGCAGTAGTTTTCTCTATAATATCTCCATTTGATTTTTCTTTGGGTGGATATTATAGTTAACAACTGATGCAAGAAACCTATTTTTGAGATTGAAGGAAGAGGATGACAAGGTTGACTTCTTCATATAGGCTACCTGAGGCTTCTTCAAGAACTTTTGGATGTCATTAAGAGTAATATTAAAGTACTTATGGAAAGCCTCGAGGTCCAAAAGGTCAAAATAGTAAAGATAATCCTTTCTCCATGTGTTGGTGACCTACGTTCCATTGAAAAAGATGTTCAAGGAATCTTCAATGATTGTGAATTTAATCTTCACAGGATAATCCTTTCTCCATGTGTTGGTGACCTACGTTCCATTGAAAAAGATGTTCAAGGAATCTTCAAACATTGTTAATTTAATCTTGGCAATCATGTAGGTGAGGATGACCTGGCTATTGATTGTTAGAAGTAATGTGTCGTAGTTCCATGAAAGATTTGCATTGAATTCATGGACTGCCTTGGGATTGTGATGGAATTTTGAAAGCACCAACATTCTACGCATAGAGTACCTAGGTAATGGGTATGGAAAAGGTTGTAAATATCTGTGATAACCTCCTTTCTTTTGAGACGAGGCTCAAACACAGCCGTAAAAGGGAAGGGGTTCCTTGGAAAGAGATCCTTGTAGTTATTGAGAGCTTCGAAAGAGACAAAGGAGGTATCATCAAAGAATATCAAGCAAGGGTTTGATGAGGATGAAGGTACTCTGCCTGGGTAGTTCTCTTTCTTCAATTGGATGCGATATGAATGGATTTGAGAAGCAACATCAACCAAAAGAGGAAGAGAACCACACAAACATGTCGTCTATCCACCTCAAAGGGTGTGGAAAGAGGTAAGAGAGGCTAGGCGAGGCAAGGGAAAGGATGGTCACACCTAGGGTTGAAGGTCAAGAGGGGCTACAACTAGGAATCGATCGACTTTTCTCTAGTTGAGTGGTATAAATGTCAGCCAAAACCTATTTGAAGTTCGGTCCAACCCATCCATCGATCGAGTTTGTCCTGGGGTAACTCCACCGATCAAGAGAAAACCCTTGACCTTGTCTTGGGATCAACTGACTTAGCAACTCGACCGACATGTAGCATGTACAAAAACTTGAAAACTTAATTTATAGCCTCTAGGGTTCTAATTAATTTTAGTATATTAGCTTATTATGCATTTTAGACATATTGAGGTACATTTCACTCATCATTGGGTATTTGCAATAAAACAAGTGTTTGGGAAAAATACCTAACGAGCAAAACAAGGCCTAAAAACAGGCAATTTTAGCACATATCAAGCAAGAGATGATTAATATTAAGCAAGTAATATATAGGTAAAATGACAACTATCTACAAGGCATGTCCTTATCATCAAGAGCTGTTATAAGTAGTTTTCATCTAATAAAAGTAAATTTCTCTCTATCTGGAGGTTTAGTGAAAATATTCACTAACTCGTTTTTTGTATCCACATGCATGATATAAATATCCTCTTTGGAAATGTGGTCAAGAAGGAAGTGATGATGAACCTCTATATGTTTATCTCTATGCAATATAGGATTGTAAGAAAAGTTAATTGCACCCATATTATCACAATAGATAGGAAAAGCATCAAAATAAATGTTAAAGTCCTGTAGAATTTGCTTCATCCATAGGAGTTGGGTACAATAACTTCTAGCTGCAATGTATTCAACTCCAGTAGTTCATAGAACCATAGTGCTTTTATTCTTCAAGAACCAAAAAATTAGGCACAATCCTAGGAAGAAGAAAGTGCCACTTGTGCACTTTCTATCAATCAAACAACCTACGTAATCACCATCACTATAAACAGTAAGAGTATTGATCCTTGACTTAGGATACCATAGTCTAAATTTTGAGGTTTTGGCTGAATACCTCAAAATCCTCTTAATGGATATAACATATGATTTCCTAGGGCTTGATTCAAATCAAGCACACTAAACATTATGTTAGGTCTTGAGGTAGTTAAATAAAGTAAACTTTCAACAATCATACCTTTATATAGCTTCTCATCTAACTTTTCACCTTCATCATCTATGTCAAGCTTGGAAGTGTTTGACATGGGGTTGTACATCGTCTTGGTGTTCTCCATCCCAAAGAGCTTCAATATCTCACTTTTGTAATTGCCTTGGTTGATGAAGTTACCTTCCATAGTTTGCTTGATTTGGAATCCGAGGAAGAAAGTAAGCTTTCCCGTCATGCTCATCTCAAATTCACTTTGTATAAGATCACAAAACTCCATGCAAAGATCAAGATTAGTTTTGCCAAAAATAATATCATCCACATAGATTTGAACAATCAAAGAATTGTTAGAAGTGTGCTTTAGAAAATGGATAGAATCTACTTCACCTATGATATAGCCATTATTTTAAAAAAAAATTAGTTACTCATACAAAGCTCAAGGTTCTTGTTTGAGACAATAGAGATATTTTTGCAACAATTAAACATAGTTAGGCAAGTTATCATGTTCAAATTCTAGAGGTTGTGCAACACATACTCCCTCCACAATTGTACCATTCAAAAACACACTTTTAACATCCATTTGATAAAGAAGAAAATTTTAATGACTAGTGAAAGTAAGTATCATTTTAATTGACCCAATTCTAGCTACAAGTTCATATGTTTCATCAAAATATATACCTTCTTGTTGATTGTAGCCATGAGGAACTAACCTTGTTTTGTTCCTTACCACTTTACCACTGTCATCAAGCTTGTTTCGGTACACCCATTTGGTGCCAATGATTTTTTGTATCACTTGGTCTTGCCACTGGGGTCCACACTTTATTTCTTTCAAACTTCTCAAACTCTTCTTCCATAGATAGGATCCATTCATCATACTTGATAGGCTCTTTGACATCTTTAGTCTCAAGTTGAGAGATGTAGGTGTTGTCTTCTTGTTCTTTGTTGTAGGCATCTTGCTTTTTCACCCTTCAAAAGGATTGCCTATTATTACCTTTTTTAGATGATGTTTTGTAAATTGGGGGATTGGATCCTTCTTTTCTTCATTCTTCTCTTCTTCATAAACTATAATCTTTCCTTTATCACCAAAGTTGAGCTCTTTTAAGAGAGGAATTACCTCACTTGGAAAATCATCATTTGGATCAATATCTTTGGAAATTAATAGAGGGGTTAGTCTCAACAAATATAACATTTATAGATTCTTCTACTTTACATAGATCTATATTATATACTAAATATGTTGTTATAACCCCAAATTTTGGGTTCATTTGACGAGAAATGTAATTTCTCATATTAAAGATATTTGAACAAATAATGAAATAATTTGTTTCAAATAAATAGATTTTGTTTACAAAAGCCTTGATGATTGTGTTGTGGGCTTTATTCGCTATAGGGCCCAAAAAATAAGGAAATTCAATTACTAAATGGATAATTGAATTTTTAAGAAAAGAAATATGTAGAAACCTCTAGAAGGCAAATTCAAAAGGGATTTCGTGCCTCTTGGGTTCCTTGGGTCCCAAGGAGTCCAAGGTTTCAAATAACAAGCAACAAGAAAAGAAAAGATCAATTAAGTATTTCTTTATTGAGAAAGAAATTGATAATAATGATAAAATGTGGAAAACAAGTGAAAAGAGGTATATTTAAGTTATCCTTAGTGGGATTTCGTACCCCAAGGATTCCTAATGATAAAAGGAATACCAATGAGCAAAAATTAAAGGGAAATAAAGAGAAATCCTCAAATAGGAGATATTCTAATAAGAAATAAACAAGATAATGTGAAAATAGTGCATTTAGATGCATCTAGAAGAATAATAAGTATCCTTGGAAATGAATTTCGAAATAGTAAAGTTTCTTGGGATCCAGGGAGTCCCAATAAGGAGGAAAGAAAGAGAAAATACTAAAATTTCAAAATAAAAGGAAAATGGGGATACATGATTAATGAATTATGTGGTTTTGCAAAAAGGAAAGTATTTTCTAATATAGGAAAATAGGATTTCATGGCTAATGGATTAAAAGCCAAGAATAAAGAGAATAAGGGAAAGAGTTTTTGAATTCCTAACTATCCAAAGAATATTTTTATCTTAGGAGATAATGATGAGAGAGGAGGTTGCTTTTTGATTAAGGAAAACATGTTTCCTTTTGGGCAAAAAGGACTAGAATCCTCGTGGATGCTCTTCTTGGGGTCTGAATGCTCTCCCCTATATAAAGGGAAGAGCCTCTGGCTCGAGTTAAAGGGAACTTCTATGTATCTCTCTCCTCCTTCTTTGTTTTCTTCTTTCAACCCTAACATAGAAGGTGTGGTCCTAAATCTTGTGAATCTCTCTTTCCTGATACTCACAACTGGTGTAAGGACAGAAGGTGAAGACGAGAGGAGTCAATCAGACCCCGTTACATGGCCCAGGCCGTGGACTACGTCCAGTAGATCTCAACATGTCTTCTTCCTCTCACACCAGTTTAAGCAGGAGCGTGACCCCCCATCGAGCATCATGGAGCTGTGGAAGGGAGTAAGAAGGAGGCAGGATGCTCCCACGTCGTTGGGGAGGGACTCAATCGAGGTCTCCCGGCTCTTACCCTCGTGTAGTACCTACAGGAGGTCTGCAACCTCGCTGCTGGTCGTAGGCCCAACGTCTGCGATGCCAGGATGAAAGAACTCAGAGAAAATAATATGTGATGATAAAGGTTATTTGGATGCGCCATGAGTACGGTAAAGCCACATAGGGGCCAATGATGGACATCGAAAAGTCTTATCCTGAATTGTTTGTTTGCTTGATAGAATTTTGAGGACCAAATTCCTATAAGAGGGGAAGGATGTTATAACCCCAAATTTTGGGTTCATTTGATGAGAAATGTAATTTCTCATATTAAATATATTTGAAAAAATAATGAAATAATGTGTTTCAAATAAATAGATTTCATTTACAATAGCCTTGATGATTGTGTTGTGGGCTTTATTGGCTATTGGGCCCAAATAATAAGGAAATCCAATTACTAGATGGATAAATGAATTTTTAAGAAAAGAAATATGTAGAAACCTCTAGAAGGCAAATCCAAAGGGGATTTCGTGCCTCTTGGGTTCTGTGGGTCCCAAGGAGTCTAAAGTTTCAAATAAAAAGAAATAAGAAAAGAAAAGATCAATTAAGTATTTCTTTATTGAGAAAGAAATTGATAATAATGATAAAATGTGGAAAACAAGTGAAAAGAGGTATATTTAAGTTATCCTTAGTGGGATTTCGTACCCCAAGATTCCTAATGATAAAAGGAATACCAATGAGCAAATATGAAGGCAAATAAAGAGAAATCCTCAAATAGGAGATATTCTAATAAGAAATAAACAAGATAATGTGAAAACAGTGCATTTAGATGCATCTAGAAGAATAATAAGTATCCTTGGAAATGAATTTCGAAATAGTAAAGTTTCTTGGGATCCAAGGAGTCCAAATAAGGAGGAAAGAAAGAGAAATTACTAAAATTTCAAAATAAAAGGATAATTGGGATACATGATTAATGAATTATGTGGTTTTGCAAAAAGGAAAGTATTTTCTAATAAAGGAAAATAGGATTTCGTGGCTAATGGACTAAAAGCCAAGAATAAAGAGAATAAGGGAAAGAGTTTTCGAATTCCTAACTATCCAAAGAATATTTTTATATTAGGAGATAATGATGAGAGAGGACGTTGCTTTTTGATTAAGGAAAACATGTTTCCTTTTGGGCAAAAAGGACTAGAATCCTCGTGGATGCTCTTCTTGTGGTGTGAATGCTCTCCCCTATATAAAGGGAAGAGCCTCTGGCTTGAGTTAAACGGAACTTCCTCCTCCTTCTTTGTTTTCTTCTTTCAACCCTAACATTGAAGGAGTGGTCCTAAATCTTGTGAATCTCTCTTTCCTGATACTCACAATCGGTGTAAGGACAGAAGGCGAAGACGAGAGGAGTCAATCAGACCCCGTTACATGGCCCAGGCTGTGGACTACATCCAGCAGATCTCAACATGTCTTCTTCCTCTCACACCAGTTTAAGCAGGAGCACGACCCCCCCTCGAGCATCATGGAGCAGCGGAAGGGAGTAAGAAGGAGGTAGGATGCTCCCACGTCGTTGGGGAGGGACTCGATCGAGGTCTCCCGGCTCTTACCCTCGTTCAGTACCTACAGGAGGTCGGCATCCTTGCTGCAGGTCGCAGTCCCAACGTCTGTGAATCTAGCAATCCCAGCCACAGGTCAAGGCCTTGGCGGGAGTGTCAGGGGGCGGCGGGGGCATGGCGATGGTCCTCGGTGACCTACTGCCCTTTGGGAGGGGGGAGATAGACCCCCGCGGACGCTGCAGTCGACGACAGTGCAAGGGTTCACAGGGTAGGAGACAAATGGGACCTTTTGGATGGAAATACCCCCCGAGGCATCACGAGGTCGGGCATCGCGCGATGGGCAAAAATTACCTTCTTTTATGTTTTAAGTTGGCCGGCTCGCGCTGGAGAAAAAGGCATGCTTGGGCTGACGTGTCAAGCCCTCATTGGCCGTGGTAAGCGATTTCCTACAAAAATCATATCTAAAGATTGGTAGCTCAGATTTAGATAAGTTATATATGAATTTTGATCAGAAGAACACAAGGAATCCAATAAAAAATAGTTTTATAGCCTAAATCTGATCATAGTTCGAAATGTAGTGCAAATTATCATCTTTAATGAATTAAAGGTTAAGAAACCCTATTTTGAAATGAATAAAGTGTTTAATAGGGTTTAATGGATCATTAGAGTTGATATTAACCTATTAAATGAAAAAAGGTACATTATGTTCAAAAAGGAAGAACTTTGTACATGATTATTCTAATTTAGAGTTTATGTGCTTAAATATGCTTGAAATTTGAAAAGTACATAAAGATATCATCTTTAATGATGTAATTAATGAAAAACCCTTAGATTTGATGATAGTTGGATTTAATGTTGTTCAATGAATAATTCAGGCCAATATGAACATGTGGTTAATAAAAATGAAAATAGGATCTAAAAAGATGATCTTTTTATAAAATTCGCTTAATTTAGGGTTTCGTACACGAATATGCATTAATGAGCTTGAACACCCTAATTTAGGTGAATATGACTTTTAAATGTTTTAATTGTTCAAATCCATAAACAAATAGGGATATGATGATCCTAAGTCAATCTGGGTATAAAAGACTATTAAATGAATAGTTTGAGCAATTAGGGTTTATATGAGTAGAAAAGAGTATTTTAAGGTTTGTTGATCTATAAGGGATAAAGTTTGAGAAATTGATCTAAGAAACCCTAATGAATACTAATGAAACCTTAATGTGGATTAGAAACCCTAGAAAGAGAATCCAAGTTAATAAAGTAGATTCTTGATAAAGTGTGTAATAATTAGAGCACATATTCTTTTCAGGAATTATGTGATGATTGAATTACTTGCTTGGATCTGTTGATTGGGTTGATTGTATATACATGAAGTATATGTTCAATAATCTGTATAACTCATCAAAATAGGTATGTGGTTACGCTTATGACTATACTAATTAGTTTTCCGAGGATTGTATCGACGTTTTCCCTCAATGCATGAAATAACTGTTGGATGTTTTAATTCATGCAATTATAAAGTGACTATGGCTATCACTATGAGTATACATGTATAACTAGCTAGATCTGAGTCCACCCCTGTGGCTATGCAAAGGCTAAGGATAACCTAGATCAAGGTCTAGGGTATCATGAGTTAGAAACTGGGCTACACATGTGTAGTGCCATGAGACTCTTAGCATACCATGAGTTAAGGAGTGGGCTACCTACGGGTAGTGTCTTGTGACTCAGCCCTAGAAATTGATTCACCTATTAGGTGAAGTCATGAGGGGTAAAATGAGAATCTACCACAAGGGAGGTAGTATCCAGGTCCACTGCAGGGACAGCGCAGGGGATAGGGTACACATGGATTGTGTAGTTATACTTAAAATGTAAACTTGTTTGTTAAATGATAATTGAATGCAATATATTGTTATAGATAATTGCATGATTATTGTTTCCCCCACATACCAGCTTCGGCTGACTGACGTTTTGTTTGTTGGCATTTTAGGAACAAGCCAAAAGGACGAACAGTAAATCATCACATTGTGAAATACATGAAGAAAAATACAAGGAGGATTAGTTAGCGTAGAATCCTTAAGCGGATAGAAGTTAGAAATCCAAAATTTCAAAAGGTATGCAAAGTTTATTTTTTCTTACAGCTTTTCAGTATAGTATGTTAAAATTTGATAATTATTCTTGGTTAATTGTCGAACCTTTGATCCGGAAGTTATAGGTGCGGCTTCGACCTCTCGATTTTCCTTAATTGGGGGTTATCGGGAGGTGGGGTCGTAACATATGCCTTGTTTATGGATTTAACTTGTTAAATGCAAAAAGGTACATTATGTTCAAAAAGGAAGAACTTTGCACATGATTAGTCTAATTTAGAGTTTATGTGCTTAAATAAGCTTGAAATTTGAAAAGTACATAAAGTTATCATCTTTAATGATGTAGTTAATGAAAAACCCTTAGATTTGTCGATATATGGATTTAATGTTGTTCAATGAATAATTCAAGCCAATATGAACATGTGGTTAATAAAAATGAAAATAGGATCTAAAAAGATGATCTTTTTATAAAATTGGCTTAATTTAGGGTTTCGTGCACGAATATGCATTAATGAGCTTGAACACCCTAATTTAGGTGAATATGACTTTTAAATGTTTTAATTGTTCAAATCCATAAACAAATAGGGATGTGATGATCCTAAGTCAATCTGGGTATAAAAGACTATTAAATGAATAGTTTGAGCAATTAGGGTTTATATGAGTAGAAAAGAGTATTTTAAGGTTTGTTGATCTAAAAGGGATAAAGTTTGAGAAATTGATCTAAAAAACCCTAATCAATACTAATGAAACCTTAATGTGGATTAGAAACCCTAGAAAGAGAATCCAAGTTTATAAAGTAGATTCTTGATAAAGTGTGTAATAAATAGAGTAAATATTCTTTTCAGGAATTATGTGATGATTGAATTACTTACTTGGATATGTTGATTGGGTTGATTGTATATACATGAAGTATATGTTCAATAATCTGCATAACTCATCAAATCAGGTATGTGGTTACGCTTATGACTATACTGATTAGTTTTCCGAGGATTGTATCGACGTTTTCCCTCAATGCATGAAATAACTGTTGGATGTTTTAATTCATGCAATTCTAAAGTTACTATGGCTATCACTATGAGTATACATGTATAAATAGCTAGATCCGAGTCCACCCCTGTGGCTATGCAAAGGATAAGGATAACCTAGAGCAAGGTCTAGGGTATCATGAGTTAAAAACTGGGCTACACATGTGTAGCGCCATGAGACTCTTAGCATACCATGAGTTAAGGAGTGGGCTACCTACGGGTAGTGCCATGTGCCTCAGCCCTAGAAATTGATTCACCTATTAGGTGAAGTCATGAGGGGTAAAATGGGAATCTACCAAAAGGGAGGTAGTATCCAAGTCCACAACAGGGACAGTGTAGGGGATAGGGTACACATGGATTGCGTAGTTATACTTAAAATGTAAACTTGTTTGTTAAATGATAATTGAATGCAATATATTGTTATAGATAATTGCATGATTATTGTTTCCCCGACATACCAGCTTCGGCTGACCAATATTTTATTTGTTGGCGTTTTAGGAACAACCCAAAAGGACAAACAGTAAATCATCACATTGTGAAATACATGAAGAAAAATACAAGGAGGATTAGTTAACGTAGAATCCTTAAGTGGATAGAAGTTAGAAATCCAAAATTTCAAAAGGTATGCAAAGTTTATTTTTTCTTACAGCTTTTCAGTATAGTATGTTAAAATTTGATAATTATTCTTGGTTAATTGCCGAACCTTTGATCCGGAAGTTATGGGTGCGGCTTAGACCTCTCAGTTTCCCTTAATTGGGGGTTATCAGGAGGTGGGGTCGTAACATTTGGTATCAGAGTGTAGGTTCCTCAGTTAACCATTAGTAATTATTAAATTTTACAAACTCCATAGAACCCAAGGGAATTATTAGAGGATTATCCGAAAGACAGAGGTGTCTAGAAAAAGATCACGACCGCGGGCTGGCAAGATTTTCCTCTGCACCGCTAGTCGGAATATGAGGACTCCCGGATCTGTGTGACTGCCTGGCCAAAGTCTTAGGGTATGAATCAAAATAAGATACCTTTAGGACTTTCTCATCTTATTCATCCCTTCTTATCACAAATTCTATTAAGGACCATACGGATTAGGGTTTTCTCTCTGCTCCTCACCCTCTTGAGGTATGGATAAGATTAATAAGGTCTAAGGAATCCTCCATCAAATTAATGAAAAGCATGTAATTAAGATGTCATGGACATAAGCTTAATAGATTAAGCGTAAACTAAGGAATAGATACATGCTTAGGTCATATGACATAAGTTGTCATGCCCTCAGGAGATACCTGAGGATAGACCTCCTTGTCGGGAGGGTGTGTTTGGAGAGTAGACTTGGAGATAGAGATCTCCATTGCAAGTAGAGACCTGGCACATCCTATGAGGATGATGCTAACCCTAACCCTAAGTGATGGTTAGAGAGAGACGAGTTGGACCAAGTGTTTGAAGGGACATGCCTTTGGGATGCTATATGATCCATGGGTGACCTAGCACCTTTGACGACCCAACCCTGGGAAGGGTCGTGCATGTTAGAGTAAAGGATAGCTCCTTCGATGATAATATTAGTGAAGGACCTGTAGAGACCCTATGGGCTTATGCGAATAGGGCATAGCACTCAAGGTACATTAGTTGTGTGAGCAAAGGGTTGGAACTCGGACCAGGAGAGTAGAAAGGTTGGCCTATGAAATAAGCATAAAGAGCTATGCATAACCTTGAGCGAACATAAGTTGAACATAGGCTTCATGCTTGGGAGGTTGACCCTCCACAAAGATAGGACCTCTAATGGGGAGGTTAGTTATAGGGTTAGGTCTAGAGAGAGAGAGAGCAGGAAACCCAGCAATAAGGTTGGAATTCTAGACTCCGAGATATGAGGAGAAGTCGGGAGTTGAGGATGATGCGACCTAAGTAGATGATAGGGGTCACCACATGCTTGATCCCTAGAGGTTTATGATGTCTTGGTTGCCATGGGAGGAACCAAAACTTAGAGGAAGGATGAGGTTTCTGGCACCTACGTGCCTACGGTATAAGTGTTTACCTTCTGAGGAAGGAAGAAGATGTTCTGTATACCCTGAAGTGGATTTGTAACAGATTATGAGGCCTTGTACCTTATGGTTTGTCCTTGAGGAAAATCCAACTCTAAGTGTTGCTCGAGTTGAAGGATGACAGGAAGTGCACGTTATGCCTATTGCAAGCTTGATTCATGGTTAAGAGATTGAACATGCAGTTGGACACCTAAAAGTGAACCTAGGGTTCCTAGGCCTAAGAGGGGAAGTAGTATACCTAATGCTCATGATGAGGATTTAGTTGCTATAGTTTCGAGCATGGTACTCTTCATGCATAATGAAAAGTGAAACCCCCTTAGGTTTAAAGGTATGATTGATGAATTCCTCACAATAAAGTTGATGATACGGGAAAGTATGATCTTGATCTGACATCGAGGAAAGAGGACAAGTATGACCTAGCATGGTTCAATACGCGATCTGCTTGTGCCTTAATAGCTTGCTAGGGTTAAGTAGGCTCATGCAGATGTAAACCCTAGACCTAAGGGCGTATGTGACCTTGTTGTCAAGAGATAGTTTCCTCCCATCCTGGGAGAGGGACCCTTTTGAAAGGGGTACACCGGTTTTTGTGAAAACCTAAAGAGGTCTCATAGGATCTTGATCTTGAGAAGTTAAGTGAAAAGTACATGGTATGAGAATGAACCTGTAGACCCATAGATATCCATCTCTAATTACATATGAATGTGTAACCGGTATGGGGCTTGACCAAGATAGGCAGGTTTCCATGATCCCTATGAAAGGATGGAAGCCAGCCCATGAATGCAGAAAGAGAGATGATGAAGACTTGGGTAAGGTTCTAAGTGAACATGTACTATAATGAAGAATCCTAAGTCTATCCTAGGGTCAGGTAGGGATAAGACCGATGAAAGTAGGAGTTGCCTAATTCCCCAGTTGCACATGACCATAGGGTCGGGAGGTAACGGCTATCATTGTCTGAGGGCCATGGGTTAGGAGATTGATCACCTTCATGAACTCATGGGACCCAAAGGGCAGATGAGTAGGGCACTCTCTTGATGCATGATGGAAGAGGGATGACCCCAAAAGAACCAGCACCCTATAGACCTAGAGGAGATGACCAAGGATATAAACCTCAGTAGGTTTAAGACTAGTTTGATAGCATGATGTCTGTGATGTAGAGACATATGTGGCACGTTGCAACTTAGATGTAAACGTGTATTGGTAAGGTGGGATGTACCATCTCTACTCTTGGAACAGGAAGAACTCTGTATTTAGACTGCAGCCAAATGCTTATTTCTTCTAGTTATGGGGGTGAGAGATAGGACATTACGCATGCCATACACCAAGGATAAGAGATGTAGTAAGTTGGAACGTTGCCACAAGAAATAGGGATAGAAAAGATAATCTACCCTGGTAAAGTGAATGATACATGGATGGTTTGCAAACACTAAGAGGAATGAGGTAGTCACCTAATGAGGATGTTTTTTTTCCAGCTATGTGGAACTTACAAGTTATACCAGTTTGAGTTGATCACCATGATGATGAAATCAGAGAGTGTTCTTAATGAAGATAGACATAGAGTTTGAGGTGAGATGATGAGTGAAATACATGGAAGTGTATGTCTTCAATGTTACCTAATACCTAAGGATGTGAAGTGGTAATGGATGCTCTGGTTGAGATACATCTGACTTGATTGATTAGAAGCTAGAAGGGATTGTTTGGCTAACCCTAAGTTTGGAAAGGAGAGGTGGTTGGACAACACTCAGATATAACAAGATACGTTGAAAAGTTATCCAGTCTAGTCCTTGATACGATGGAAGGATGGTGGTAGAACCTCAAGCGCACTTCTTTGGAAAAGAAGGTGATGAAACCCTGACTAGAGTGGTTTAATTAGGGTTTCTGAGGAATCTATCTTAAGGAATCATGACAATATAGGAGATCATGACTTAATACCATGGTACTACCAAGATAATAAGTGATAGTGGTACTTTAAATACCTAAGATAATGTTGCATGTGGTATATGGCCATGCAAGTCAAGGGTAAGGGACGAATACCAGTAACTTAGTGCATTGATATAAAGGATGATAAGTCCCCGAAAGAGAAAGGGGGTTCATCACAATGGGTGTTGTAAGTCTCCCCTGAATCAAGAAAGGTCGAGATGCAATATGGGTTACGGTAGTTTGCCTCACCTAGATGACATGAGAAAGAAAGAGTTCTGTCAGGGGACAGATCTGGTAGAACTACACATGAGAGAGATGGTTCAACTACACCATGAAGCGAGTTCAAAGGTTCTTGAGTTTGAACTAAAGGTTCCCTTCCAAAAGGTGTTAGTAAGTACATGAAGGACTTAATGTTAGTACAGTTTATCACCCTTAGCTAATGGTTAGTATGATCCAGACTAAAGGGTCTGATGAGAGCATATGTTCTCGTACAGGGTGATAGCTAGAGACAGTTCTTGTCCTATGAAAGATGTGATGATGACCACCATAGCCAGTATCGAGATTCTAAGAAGCTTTGTAAGGGAGGTTGTGTCGGTCACCACTTCAGTAAGGTGATGTTGGTGAAAGGACCACAGTGCATGAAGACGAAAGTCACTTTAATCGTGCAATGGCTAGAGACGACGAGAGTCATGAGAAGATGCAAAGTAGACTAACATGCGAGGCACTGTGGGAGAATATAATGTGAGAATCTGACCTCTCTGAGCTGCAGCTGAGAAAGCTGAGTCCCTGATACATGGGTCCATTAGAGATGGATGGGTGGAGATGGTTAGGTTTTGACCCTACCCCTCAGGATAAAGTAATGTGGGATGTTTTCCATGTGTCCAATTTAGAGCACCATGTGAGGTACCCCGACCATGTGTTGAGCAATGAACCTAGTGAGCCCCAAGGGAGGCTAAAATGGCCTGAGTCACCTGTGTAGTTATAGATGCCAGGATGAAAGAACTCAGAGAAAATAATATGTGATGATAAAGGTTATTTGGATGCGCCATGAGTACGGTAAAGCCACATAGGGGCCAATGATGGACATCGAAAAGTCTTATCCTGAATTGTTTGTTTGCTTGATAGAATTTTGAGGACCAAATTCCTATAAGAGGGGAAGGATGTTATAACCCCAAATTTTGGGTTCATTTGACGAGAAATGTAATTTCTCATATTAAATATATTTGAAAAAATAATGAAATAATGTGTTTCAAATAAATAGATTTCATTTACAATAGCCTTGATGATTGTGTTGTGGGCTTTATTGGCTATTGGGCCCAAATAACAAGGAAATCCAATTACTAGATGGATAATTGAATTTTTAAGAAAAGAAATATGTAGAAACCTCTAGAAGGCAAATCCAAAGGGGATTTCGTGCCTCTTGGGTTCTGTGGGTCCCAAGGAGTCCAAAGTTTCAAATAAAAATAAATAAGAAAAGAAAAGATCAATTAAGTATTTCTTTATTGAGAAAGAAATTGATAATAATGATAAAATGTGGAAAACAAGTGAAAAGAGGTATATTTAAGTTATCCTTAGTGGTATTTCGTACCCCAAGATTCATAATGATAAAAGGAATACCAATGAGCAAATATAAAGGAAAATAAAGAGAAATCCTCAAATAGGAGATATTCTAATAAGAAATAAACAAGATAATGTGAAAACAGTGTATTTAGATGCATCTAGAAGAATAATAAGTATCCTTGGAAATGAATTTCGAAATAGTAAAGTTTCTTGGGATCCAAGGAGTCCAAATAAGGAGGAAAGAAAGAGAAATTACTAAAATTTCAAAATAAAAGGATAATTGGGATACATGATTAATGAATTATGTGGTTTTGCAAAAAGGAAAGTATTTTCTAATAAAGGAAAATAGGATTTCGTGGCTAATGGACTAAAAGCCAAGAATAAAGAGAATAAGGGAAAGAGTTTTCGAATTCCTAACTATCCAAAGAATATTTTTATATTAGGAGATAATGATGAGAGAGGAGGTTGCTTTTTGATTAAGGAAAACATGTTTCCTTTTGGGCAAAAAGGACTAGAATCCTCGTGGATGCTCTTCTTGTGGTGTGAATGCTCTCCCCTATATAAAGGGAAGAGCCTCTGGCTTGAGTTAAACGGAACTTCCTCCTCCTTCTTTGTTTTCTTCTTTCAACCCTAACATTGAAGGAGTGGTCCTAAATCTTGTGAATCTCTCTTTCCTGATACTCACAATCGGTGTAAGGACAGAAGGCGAAGACGAGAGGAGTCAATCAGACCCCGTTACATGGCCCAGGCCGTGGACTACATCCAGCAGATCTCAACATGTCTTCTTCCTCTCACACCAGTTTAAGCAGGAGCACGACCCCCCCTCGAGCATCATGGAGCATTGGAAGGGAGTAAGAAGGAGGTAGGATGCTCCCACGTCGTTGGGGAGGGACTCGATCGAGGTCTCCCGGCTCTTACCCTCGTTCAGTACCTACAGGAGGCCGACATCCTTGCTGCAGGTCGCAGGCCCAATGTGAATCTAGCAATCCCAGCCACAGGTCAAGGCCTTGGCGGGAGTGTCAGGGGGCGGCGGGGGCATGGCGATGGTCCTCAGTGACCTACTGCCCTTTGGGAGGGGGGAGATAGACCCCCGCGGACGCTGCAGTCGACGGCAGTGCAAGGGTTCACAGGGTAGGAGACAAATGGGACCTTTTGGATGGAAATACCCCCCGAGGCATCACAAGGTCGGGCATCGCGCGAGGGGCAAAAATGACCTTCTTTTATGTTTTAAGTTGGCCGGCTCGCGCTGGAGAAAAAGGCATGCTTGGGCTGACGTGTCAAGCCCTCATTGGCTGTGGTAAGTGATTTCCTACAAAAATCATATCTAAAGATTGGTAGCTCAGATTTAGATAAGTTATATATGAATTTTGATCAGAAGAACACAAGGAATCCAATAAAAAATAGTTTTATAGCCTAAATCAGATCATAGTTCGAAATGTAGTGCAAATTATCATCTTTAATGAATTAAAGGTTAAGAAACCCTATTTTGAAATGAATAAAGTGTTTAATAGGGTTTAATGGATCATTAGAGTTGATATTAACCTATTAAATGAAAAAAGGTACATTATGTTCAAAAAGGAAGAACTTTGTACATGATTAGTCTAATTTAGAGTTTATGTGCTTAAATATGCTTGAAATTTGAAAAGTACATAAAGATATCATCTTTAATGATGTAATTAATGAAAAACCCTTAGATTTGATGATAGTTGGATTTAATGTTGTTCAATGAATAATTTAGGCCAATATGAACATGTGGTTAATAAAAATGAAAATAGGATCTAAAAAGATGATATTCTTATAAAATTCACTTAATTTAGGGTTTCGTACACGAATATGCATTAATGAGCTTGAACACCCTAATTTAGGTGAATATGACTTTTAAATGTTTTAATTGTTCAAATCCATAAACAAATAGGGATATGATGATCCTAAGTCAATCTGGGTATAAAAGACTAATAAATGAATAGTTTGAGCAATTAGGGTTTATATGAGTAGAAAAGAGTATTTTAAGGTTTGTTGATCTATAAGGGATAAAGTTTGAGAAATTGATCTAAGAAACCCTAATGAATACTAATGAAACCTTAATGTGGATTAGAAACCCTAGAAAGAGAATCCAAGTTAATACAGTAGATTCTTGATAAAGTGTGTAATAATTAGAGCACATATTCTTTTTAGGAATTATGTGATGATTGAATTACTTGCTTGGATCTGTTGATTGGGTTGATTGTATATATATGAAGTATATGTTCAATAATCTATATAACTCATCAAAATAGGTATGTGGTTACGCTTATGACTATACTAATTAGTTTTCTGAGGATTGTATCGACGTTTTCCCTCAATGCATGAAATAACTGTTGGATGTTTTTTATTCATGCAATTATAAAGTGACTATGGCTATCACTATGAGTATACATGTATAACTAGCTAGATCTGAGTCCACCCATGTGGCTATGCAAAGGCTAAGGATAACCTAGATCAAGGTCTAGGGTATCATGAGTTAGAAACTGGGCTACACATGTGTAGTGCCATGAGACTCTTAGCATACCATGAGTTAAGGAGTGGGCTACCTACGGGTAGTGTCATGTGACTCAGCCCTAGAAATTGATTCACCTATTAGGTGAAGTCATGTGACAGCGCAGGGGATAGGGTACACATGGATTGCGTAGTTATACTTAAAATGTAAACTTGTTTGTTAAATGATAATTGAATGCAATATATTGTTATAGATAATTGCATGATTATTGTTTCCCCCACATACCAGCTTCGGCTGACTGACGTTTTGTTTGTTGGCGTTTTAGGAACAAGCCAAAAGGACGAACAGTAAATCATCACATTGTGAAATACATGAAGAAAAATACAAGGAGGATTAGTTAGCGTAGAATCCTTAAGCGGATAGAAGTTAGAAATCCAAAATTTCAAAAGGTATGCAAAGTTTATTTTTTCTTACAGCTTTTCAGTATAGTATGTTAAAATTTGATAATTATTCTTGGTTAATTGTCGAACCTTTGATCCGGAAGTTATAGGTGCGGCTTCGACCTCTCGATTTCCCTTAATTGGGGGTTATCGGGAGGTGGGGTCGTAACATATGCCTTGTTGGTAGTACTATAGCTAAGAAAGAAAGCCTTATAAGACTTTGAATCAAACTTGTCCATGGAATATTTTGTGTAAAAAAAGGACAAATAAAAATATGAAAGAAATCAATGGAAGGCTTGTTGGTTTGTATTCCTGAAAGACAATCATGGGATGATTGGTGGGATACATAAAGATTGATTTGATAAACATCAAAGGCAAACTTCCAATTCTTTCTGGTTCAATCATATGAGATAATGATAGAACAGATTGAATGTCTAGAGAATGACAATACTCAATGACATATGCTTTCAGGTTAAGGACTCGAACGATGAGATCATAGGAATGCTAAGAGTTTGTACATGCTTATTATGTCCCTAGTCAGATGTCATTGTGGAAGGTAGATAGATAGCAATGACTCCCAAGACTAGATTGTGGTGTTGGTTGATGACAGAATCTCATTAGTCATGATATGGAGATATCAAACCAAACACATAGGTACTTGTTACAGAACAAGTGTACCGGACAGACCCACCGTGAGTTTGACACATGGAACCATGACATGGTAGTCACAGTCAGTTCTCAAAGTGATGGTGGTGAGTTTTATTCTTTAACCTGAAATTACTACACTCAACACATGTCGTTGGGTACACTTTGACATCATCAAATGCAGTCCTGAAACATGGGTTGTTATAAAGGTGATGATTGGGTGGCTTTGACACATGGGGCTTTTGAGGGGGGAGTGATAGATATGGGATTTGTCCCTCCAGAGGGAGTTTGATATCCATGGCCACTTGATGAGTAGGATTGAGATAGGTGTGCACACATGTGTGAATCAGTATGTGATATCGATGTCAAACATATCTCCTCCAATCTACTCTAAGATCAAGAAAGTGAATGAACGTTGACAGGATGATTGTTCCATGCCTTGAGTTCATTCAGGATATCAGTGAAAAAGGAATTATACATTCACTATAACACCATTCATGGATTGTAGGATTGAGAGTTGTTCTCCAATTTTCCTTTTCACTTGGGTAGCACTAATGTGCAACTAGGC
The DNA here is from genome assembly GCA_963693085.1 of Alisma plantago-aquatica. Lineage (NCBI taxonomy): Eukaryota > Viridiplantae > Streptophyta > Magnoliopsida > Alismatales > Alismataceae > Alisma > Alisma plantago-aquatica. The sequence goes on along the minus strand of OY856409.1, from coordinate 670,369,730 downwards.
ATCGCTCTTTGCTTTTGAAGTCATAAGTGTTATGGACTTTCACTGCCAACGTGAAATGGACCTGCAAAATCACACACATAGGATTAAATCTGGAAGAAGAGTTTATCCACAAATGATGTTTAGATTGATTACTAAAGGAGTTTAGTAATTCGATTAAACACTTAATTAATTGATATCTCAATATCATAGTGTTCAAGGTGTTGGACCAGTTGATTGAGAGTATCAGATTGATTGAAATTGTAATTGACTGATGGCACAATCTGCTGCTCCAACCGATCGGCTCATGGGGATGAACTAATCGACTCTGGTTGTTGAACCGATCAGCTCATGCGATGAGATGATTGACTCAAGTGTCATGAAACGATCAGCTCAATCGTTGAACCGCTCAGTTCATGTGACCAACCGAGATCGTTTGGAAAATAAGAAGACTATTTTGCAAATATATTTGTTTCACTTGTACAAATTCAATTTGGACACAGACTAATATTTAATTAGTTGGAAACGAATATGGAAAGTCAATTTGAGTTGGATCAGGACCACTAACTGATTGTCTTAGGGCACCAATCGACGATCGGCTCATGTCCCAGAGGATCAGCTCATGGGCCAAAACGATCAGTTTAGTTAGTGAAACGATCAGTTCAGCTGTCTCAATATGTCAGATTTGTGAAAATATCTCAAACCCTTCTACTCCTACTTTAATCCCGCATTGCTTGGGATAGAGAACCATGTCCCATGACCTTCCTATATATATAGGGGTATTGGGGGCTTCTCTGACAACACAACTCAGAACACCAGTTGCTCTATAAAGTTGTCATTCTCTCTAGTTGTGGTAATCGAGAGAGCCTGAGCAAGTGATACCTGATAAGGGAGGTACAGCAAGGGAAAGATAACTATAGAAAAGCGACTGGTGGTAGGAGAGTGTGTCGGTGACTTGTACGCCGACAGGAGGGTGCGACTCCTTCTGATTCCTTATGGGACAAGGATATCGAAGTTCCAGGTGGTCCGTGTGGACTACTTCAGAGGCGGGAGACTTTTGCCGCTCAGAGGATAGTTGTCAATGTCGACAGTCCCGGTGAGACTAGGAGTTGTCAGTGCCGATGAGACCTGGAGCTGCACAGACAGTGTCCAAGACCGGAGGTGAAGACCACACAAGCCACGAGGTATTGTCGTCGAGTAAGTCTCGGGACAAGGTATGATTTTTCAACCGTCCTTCCTACTGTATAGATGTTGATGTGATTCCTTCGTTCTGGGTTTGGGAGAAGAATTTTTTTTCCACTGCCTTATCTGGATGCCCTAAAAGCCAATAAGGCTTTCCACCATGACATATCTCATAGGGGGTTTTTCTAAGAGAAGGATGAGTAAAATCCCAATTTTACACAAAACATTAAGTACTAACGGCTTCAGCCCATAACTTCTTTAGAGTGTTGTACTCTAGCAGCACAGTCCTACTCATTTCCTGTAGTGACCTATTCTTCCTCTCTACAATCCTATTTTGTTAAGGCATTCGAGGTGAAGAAAAATTATGTGCATAACTGAATTCCTCACAAAAGATTTCAAATAAATCATTTTCAAATTCTCCCCCTTGATCATTGTGGATAGAAATAATCTGGCATGAGGCTTTGTTTTCAATTAGTTTGCAGAAAGTTGAGAAAACATCAAGAATATCACTTTTTGAAATAAGAAAGAAGGTCCAAGAAAATCAAGAAAAATCATCGACAATCACTAGAAAATACTTACTACCACGAAGTGATTGAGTATGCATTGGTCTAAATAGATCAATATGTAGAAGCTTTAGAAATCTTTTGGTGCTAAGGACTCCTTTGGATTTGAAGGAGGACTTGGTTTTCTTTCCTTAGGTACAAGGTTGGAAATCCTCATCCTTTTCTAAATCCAATTTAGGAAGTCCCTTCACCAAATCCTATTTTCTCAACTTCCTCATTTGATGTATATTTACATCACCAAGCCTATGGTGCTATAAAGAAAGATCATTTGAATTGGAAAAAAGATATCTACCAACATTAGGCTTAATAGAGTCAAGAACAATAATATAAAGATCACCAATTCTACTTCCCTTATATATGACATTGCAGGCGAGGGAATCTAGAAGCAAACATTCTAAAGAAGTAAATAGTACAAGATGATCATTGTCACAAAGCTGACTAACGCTTACTAAATTGTGATGTAGGGCATGCACAGGAAACACATTTTGGATGCAAAGTGAATCACCTACACCACCCTCACGTATTACCTAACCCTTTTTGTTGTCCTCAAATGTCGCCAATTCCTTTCTTTTTATTGAATTGATTGAAATGGTTGATTTCACCTATCATGTGTTTAGAGCAGCTACTATCAACAATATATTTTCCTATAGCCTATAATAAAGGAAGATAATCGGTGCCCAATTGAATCATTGGGATCCAGGATTATCTTGGGGACCCACATCATCTTTGGGTTGTTCCTCTTCTCCCTATAAGTAAAATAAGTAGAATAATTATCATCATTCTTACAATTAGAACAAATTCTAGGGTTCTTTGAGCGGGAGGACTCTCTATGGAAAGTTGGAGGTTCCTTCCTATTCTAATTCTTACCCTTACCTTTTCATTTTGATGCACCCTCATATGCAAGGCCACTCTTACCAATATTATTGGTAGATTGATCCAAGACTTTATTAAGGGACTTCTTCCCTTTGGTAAAATGTTTGCAAAGTAGCTCTCAACTTATGACAATCATCGATAAGAGTGCTAATGGTAGAAGACAAACTAGTAATATCATCATTAGAATGCAGCAGGTCAGCCTCTAGATAGAGAGATTTAATCAGATATGAATTTTTTATAAGAGTTATAGAAGCAACATCCTTGCTAGGAAAATTAGATCTAGAAGATAAATCATTTACTTGAGCAGGAAAACTAGAATTTTTAATTCTAAACATTTTAGATTATCAAGATAAACATTTTTCTCATCCCTACGAGCATTATAAATAAGCTTAAGTTCAATATTTTTAGTTTTAAGTTCAATATTTTTAGTTTTAAGTTCAATATTTTACCTCACTTATCTCACCTATGTCCACTTGTAGATGCCATGAGTGAAATATGGCATCACCTTCATCAGATCTTGAGCCACTTGAAGAGGATTCTTCCCAAGCTGTATGAGTTTCATCCTTGCTTCTTTTCTCCTTCTTATCCTTCCTCTTCTATTCGCCTTCCTTCTTATATTCATTCTTCTTCTTATAACAGCCCTTGTGGTTGATCTTATTGGCCTTTGGGCATTCATTCTTGTACTGCCCCTTTTTTCCAACATTCATAGCACTTAGGAGTTGATGATGAGGAAGACTTTCCTTTGAAGTGCTTGCCCTTGGTGTAGTTGGATTCATGGACACTAGGGCCATCATCTTCACTTGAGGAGGTAGAAGAGGACTGAAAAGCATGTTTTTTTTTGAAGGATCATTTCCTTCACTTGGGCTTTGAAGGCATTGTCTTTTATCTTCTTTGACTCCTTTTCTACTTGCTTTTCATCTTCCTCTTTCTTGTCTAGCCTTTTCTCATGGGCTTGGATGTTTCCAATGAGCTCCTCAATGGTTAAATCTCCAAGTCTTCTTACTTCTTCAATTGAAGTCACCTTGGATTACAATCACTTGGGAAGGGACCTTAAGATCTTTGAGTTTATGGCCCCCCTATCCAAAGTATGACCCAAAGCAGTCAACCCGCTGATGTTGGTGTTGACCTGGGAGTACATGTCTATCAATCTCTCCTTCTTATATGTCTTGAAATTCTCAAGACGCCCATTGAGTATGTAGGTTTTAGACTTCTTGAATTGTTGTGTTCCCTCATAAGTTATGCACAACTTGTTCCAAATCTCATGGGTGGTATCCCAAGATGAGATTTGGTTGAACTCAAAGGGAGTGAGGGCAGCACAGCTGATGCTTATCACCTTTTATTGAATTTTGGCTTCTTAATTATAGCTTCATCCCATATAGCTACATCACCCACTAGCTCCTTGTAGGGGAGGAGCACCACCTTTCACATGTCATAATTGGTTCCTTGGAGGAAGAACTTTATTCTCCATTTCTAGTAGAGGAAGTTGGTGTCTTCGAAGACTAGAGGTTGAATTGAGAAGCTTCTTTCTAGGTTGAGTGACACAATTAAGTCACCCATGTTCTCATCTCGTGGGAAGTTTCAGAGAAGATTGTGGCTTTGATACCACTTGTTGGATGTAAGGGCTCTAGAGGGGGGTAAATAGAGCTAAAACACTCACACAAAATGTGTTAGACCTTCAAGTTACTTCAAATAAGTTTAATTGCAAATAGCAAATTTGATGGCAATTGAAACATACATAGAAATGATGGTAGAGATTGAAGAAACCAAGTCAACAAGTTGTTCTACAGTGGTTCCACTCTTCAAACTAGGAGAGAGCCAGTCCACTACCTAAAGTGGTCAAGGTCTAGGATTTCTAAGATGTATATTCCTTATATTCACATATAAGAGTTACAGTATATGACCTTCCTTTTCTGGGACAAGGATACCCAGCTTCTCTTTGAGGCCAAGGGAGACAACAACCTTACAAACAAGGTCTTACCTATCCAGGAGATGGTCTTCAACCTCACAAAGGTCTTACCCACTCTTACAAGCAGTTACATGCCTGCACCGAATGAGATCCCCTTCTTACACTAAGTATTTTACCTTGAGGATGTACCCACCAAGCTCCTTGTATCTTTTTTGCCCTCCTCCTTCACTCAAAGAAACTTTATGCACATTCCTAAACAACTTGAAGAAGCTTGAACCTTCTCATTCACTTGGAGAAGATTTCACGAACTTGATCTTCAATAAAGGGGGTTTAGGAAAGAGAGATCTTGAGAGCTTCACAAGTTTACAAGATAGTAGATCTCTCACAAGAATCATATATCACTCATAATGCATGAAATGAATTGTAATCAAGAGAGAGAAAGGATTTCAAGTGGACTAATATCACTCCACTATGGAAAGGACCTTGAATAGAATGAATGAGAAACCTTGGAATAAACTCCAAGATGTCCTATTTATAGATGGGGGCTTCCACTAGAGTTTGGGAACACTTAGGATCATTTTCTATATGTTTGGAGGGTTGCAACTGATATAATTTGAGTTTTGCACCCCTCCAATACCTAGAATCACTCTTTCTATGTTTTCTATATAGTTCATTCAGCTGATTTTCAATAAAGATAACTCAATCAATCACACCATGCGACGAAGCCAATTTAAACCATTGATCAAGTTTTTCCTAGTGGCAACTCGATCGATCCACTTAAATTAAGTTTGGTATGCAGAGGGATCGGTCAAGTTCTGTGAAAGTGAGACTCAATCGATTAGCATTCATTCTCAAAATACATTAAGGACCTCACAAGTTTGTAACTCGATTGATAAACAACCTATAATGAATATTACAAAGTGAAATTTAAGTGAACAAATGCTGGGAATTAAGTGTCCCTAATTTTTTATCATCTTAGTTGAAAGTCATTTCCTCAACACAAATGATTACAAAAATTTGCTAAGGTGGTTTCGAGTGTTTTCCACAAAAGTGAATTTGTATTTCTGTTTACTTGAACTAAACCAAGCTCGGGCTTGACCGATTTGATCCTTTTCATGTACCTAATGCCAGAAATCAATCTTGAACAAAAATATTAGATACATATAAATGTTGGTATGTATGCCAAGAGAGATAATCATATAATGATTGTGATGGAATAACATATAAATTAATTGATTAATAATAAAGGCAATCTTCCAATTTACTTTGTATTTTCAGTTATTAGAAAATGAATAACATAATAAATATCTAGAGAATATTATCACTTGATGACGTATGTCTTCATTTATTAGACTTAGAAGAAATGAGATCATATAGATGTTAACAATACATATACATATTCTCATTATGTCCATGATTGGTTGTCATTGTGGAAGTTTGATATACAACAATGACACATAATATCAGAGTGTGAGTTGGTTGTTACCTGAATCTCATTGGTCATGACATGTTAATATCAAACCAAGAAAATAGATACAAGTTAGAGAATGGTGTATCAGATAGACTCACTGTGACCGTGACACATGGAAGCCATCTCCATGAAAGTCATATTCATGTATTGTGATGGAGTGGAATTTTGGAATCATTATAGATCAAAGGTCAAAAGTGAATTTGTTGATTGATGTTATCATGATAAAGATCCCTCTTTTAATGCCTTCTTAAGGAATTTAATTGATAGGTCTAATGGTTGGTTTTTGGCACAAAATTTGAGAAGAATGTAGCTTGAGTGGTGAGGAAGCTATGGTCAAAAATTGGTGGAAATTGGATGTTCCTAATTGGATTTATAAAGGTTTGAAAATGATGAAATAAGGCATATATTTAGGTAATAGTTACCAAAATTCGAATTATTTACCCTAAGCTCTAATATGAGATATGTCATGCTTTCTTTGAGAAGGGAGGCCACAGATCCAATTTGGTCTCACATCCATTACAGTTGTACATTAATAATCAAGGATCGAGATTTCATCCCTCTCCTTGTGGTTACAGCCAAGTTCTCAGCGATGACCACCTCGTCGTGGATCTCGTTGATCGTGGGATGAAGACAGTTTTGAGCGGCTATACGTGTGCGGTTTTGAAAGATGATCAGACTGACCCCTCACATAGGAAAAATGGAGTTGAGATGAGGGAGTTCCACCTCTCTACCACCAGTGCTTCTCTGCCACTTTTTACTGGTGGGAGGCGGAAGATGGAAACATAGTTAGAAGGTTGTTCTAAGGAAGACAACAAAGGAGAAACAAAGCAAGGATTTAGGGGAGCTCAACCCCACCATTTTAGTGGACTCTTGAGGTGGCTATGGTAGCCAACCAACCCCACTCCACTGGAGAAGAAGGTGGTGCTCGAGGATGGGGAAGAGTGCTCCACACATTGAATGAGGGTTAGGGTCGAGTTCATGGAAGTGTTGCGAAGCTCTAGTAGCTTCAAATCGATGTGAGGAGGAACAAAGGCGTGATGCCCATTTTTCTCCACCATAGCAGCACCGTCGGCGGTTTGAGGGCACGGCGGCTCAGAGGCTCCAGGGTGAACCTGAGCAGCCAAGGAGGTCTGAGGATGATAATTGAAGCTAATGGACACCTAAGGAGAGGATCGGGAGCTTCATCGCACCTAAAGTTTCTCACCAGAGCAGGCCTGTGCGGTGGCGCACACAGAGAACATAGGACGGGCGCACTGTGTGGCATTGTCGTGAGAAAGAGAGAAGCAAAGGGGGAAAAGCACGACCGGGAAAATAGAACCTCAGATCTGTTGATCTCACCTGAGACCCAGACCGGGTCCCAGCCAAGAGAGGATAGGAGTTGTTGTCCCACGTTGCCACATGTCGATGCCAGGTTGACCCAAAAGGTAAAGAAATACCCAGATTTGTGCAGTTCTTCAATAAATCCTAGAAAATAGCTCTGATGTCAGAAAAATACGTATAATGTATCAAAATTCTCAAAAAATGTGTAGAATAGCATGAAACCATGATATCAAGCTTTTTAAGCTTATATGTTAGTAATTTTATGTAATATGTTATGTACTCATTTCATTTTTAATAAATATCATATGAAGTTCTAAAATTATGAGAATACGATACTAAGTCTTTAATCATGTCTATAATCCATATAAGGTCAATGATGATGATGTTGATGCTCAAAATCATGTAATTTGATTAAGATGGCTAATTAGGGATAATAACCCTAATTAATATGTAATAAATAAATAGATGCTCAATAATTGATGATAGTTTATAGAGTATCTGATATCAGTATACAGAACCTAAGTTTTAATTATGAGATAATGATTATGCATAAAATCCAAATTATGTGAAGATGACACTTAATACATGGGTTGTAGGCCTAATATGTTTAACGAATATGATCTAGGGTCAATATATGCACAAAATGATATGGAACTTGATATTCAAATGTTGAACCCTATAATGAGTATATAATCTGGAAAACAACATTAGTAAGACGAATCTAAGATAAGAATACATGTAATTATACATATATCCTTATGAGATAAGCAAACCCTAAAATGAACATGACTAGGGTTATGATAATGAGAATCTAATGATAATGCATGGTCTTGTCTTCATCAGGGTTTGACCAAGATATAGATGACCTCAGGAATATCTGTGATTAGGATGTTTCTTAATCTAAAGTACGCCATTACCTCTTACTTGTCTTATTATACAATATGCTTATGTTATATGGTAGTACAAGCTTGGCATACTGTATTGATTGAAATGATTGTTTTTGTATGATATGTTGCATGATTTTTCATACTTATTACTATGAACACATCAAACATAATATATTTGTTCCATTATATGAAAGCACTAAACTCTTTGGTAGTATAGTGCTTAGAAGTGACCTAACTCTTTGGTAGTCGGTCACATTGTACATATGATCTAACTCTATAGTAGTCGATCATAAAGGCCTTAATCTTGAGCTCCTTGCGAGTCAAGAGAATGCACCAAAACCTTCAGCGGTCAATGTATGGATATATAATAGAAAATGTGCTTAAAATATGTGTTCTCTTTTGTTAATGAATATCTTTGTGCAAGTATATGATTTTCTTATATTTCTTTATAACTGCCAAGTATTAGTTTTATCTTATTGCCAAGATATGATGAGAGGTATATAAAAGACACGTAGGCATACTCACTACAATATTCTTGAATATTGTGCGGACGTGTATCACATGTAATCTTTTGTTTAGGTTGTGGATACATGATATTGAAGAACCAAGATAGTTGAGAGTTGTGTGGTGAGCTGATGTATAGGTGGACTTGTTGTCTTAACATCATATAGTTTAGTGGTAGTACATGTATATGTATAAGTTTCATGTTCAATATGTAATATCAAATGTTGTAAAAATTCATTATGTAATTATATGTTGAATGGTGAACATGTGTTGTATGGTTTTATTATTGTTCATGTGCATGTGCTACTGATTATTTCCTTCTGACTCCCTTGATTTTCTTCTTCTTAGCCTAGTATGAGATGTTTAAATTGAGATTCTCATTGAGGTGAGGGTTTCAATTTGGACGTCACACATCAGATTAAGTTTTAGAAAATTTGGGGATGTCACAGGTGGTATCAGAGCATGAACAATAGCAAAATCTAACATTTGCTCATTATGCAACTCAAAGCTAAAAAACTATGAACTTAATAATCTTTAGGGTTAGATTTGTCATCTTTTAGAGACTAGATCTGATCTAGCCTCTAGGTTAGCACCTAGATGTCTGAGAACTAGGTCTAGATCGGTGCTTATTATATAGCATGTCCTTGGATGTCGTTCTTTCCTTATAGTGCAGCAGTAGGGGACGTTGCACTATTTGGAAATTGCATGCATCAAGGGAAGAGAAATCCTAGGCATATGGCACTAGTTGTATAGGGTAGCTACACTAGTCTACACCATGTTCTCATCCTTTTCACTAGTTTTCATGGCATTGTACTCTCTACTATGTGTGGGACACTCATTTTTTGGTTTTGGTTTTTGATTCCAATCTACAATATGTGTGGGACACTCATTTTTTGGTTTTGGTTTTTGATTCCAATCGAATCGAACCTTGATAGTTTTCTCTGACTCATGTTTTATTGGAGAAAAACTATATAATATTTTATTATATATATAAGCATTACAAAAATGTGTCCCCACACATGTACGAGTATGAGGTGGTCATGCAACCTAAGTGAAAGTAAATGACATTAGTCTAGAAGAGAGAGTAGTTCTAGATTAGATGTCTAGAGCCTTTTTGATATATATGATAGGTGGAATAGATGATATAAGTTTTGATGATATGATGTAGGCCTTATATAGATGATATAAGATGGTTATGATGATCTATATTTTTCTTTGAGGACTTAAGTTCAATTTTGAAATTTTAAGATAAAGTTTTGATGAAGCAAGTATGCATTCTTTTATGAATAAAGATATGCTAAGCTAAGACAAGGAGGTGAATCATTATGAGCCTCAATTTCTTTTATGAAGGAGGACCTATAGTGTTAGGACCAGTTTTGTGGTTAACTCCAGAGAGAGCGAGACCCAATGGGGGAAGGTTAGAGAACCTAAACTCCAAGATATGATAAATATGTGATATGATATGTCCTAAACTAGAATACTCCTGAGTGATTGAGTTGAGTCACTTTATGCATGATTCATATATTATTCTTGAACCCTACATGTCCTTGGGAGGACCAAACCCTAGAGACAGAGAGAGGCTGGTTATATGTGTATTTGTAAATATGAATATGAGTGCCTACCATCTGGGTGAGGGAGAGAGCCCAAGACCCTAGAGGATGTAGCTATGTTAATTTCTGTGAAGCCTCATGCCTGGGTTGGTGGTTTCCCACATAGGAATCTAGTGGTGTATATAAGAGATGTTTGTGTAAGATGTTTCATGGTTAGAGATATATGAAGAGTATGTCATAGCATGTTGTTGTTTGTGTTTATGTGGCTAGAGCTTGTAAGGTTATTATGAGTGCCAATGAGGTAATCTGAGAACCCTAGAATAAGAGAGGAAAGATAAAGTTTATGGATTTGAGATACTAATAGAGTTGAGTTAGCTCAAAGAGATTAAGCATGGAACTACCCTCACTATATGGGTCAGGAGAACCTTAGTTGGACTAGATGAAGTTTTGATATATGTTTGTCAAGCCACTCACATAAGTTTGTTTAGCACAACCATGATATAATAAAGGTAAGGATGTGATCTAATCTCAAGACATTATATATAGACATGATATAATGGCAAACCTACTAATGGTTTAATAGACCTTTATGTATAAATGGTTAAACACATACATATGTAATTATGATACTATGATATTGTTGGTTAATCTTGATATGAAATCACTAGTTAATGTAGCAATTTATTATGAGCAATGAAATAAGATCAAAAGAATGAAACATGTTACATGAGGTGTTAATCTTAGTGCTTAATAAAGGTGTAATATATAGTTTGGCAGTTAGCATGACATAATGCTTTTAACACCTTGATATGGTCTAGATGGATAGCACGGGTTAATTATAGTTAACTCCCTTTTAAAAGGCATAGGTTAATGATGAACATGTTCTAACAATGAGCTAAATAAAATGTTGATGACACCTTGACAATGGGTTAACTCCTTTGGAACATGATAATACGATGTTGGAAACCCTAAGGCATGGGTAAAAATAAGGATGAAACCCTAATATATGACATATGTAATGACATAACCTAAGCTTCTAAACCCTTGTTTGAGCCTTCTATGAAGTGAGGTTTCACCTTAGATGTTTTAAAACCTCCTAAAAGTGGTTTGGATATGATTGTGAAGCTTTGTTTTTGGATATGTTTTTTATAGAATGGTGCCCACATGTGGATGAGAACAAGATAAGGTTTTCCCTAGAATAATGAGTATGGTTTACTTTCGAGGACAAAAGTTCTTTTAAAATGTATATGATGTGATAGACTGGATTTTTTGGCTTAATTCTGAGGATGAAATTTCTTTTAAGGTGTGTAGGATGTGATGGAGTGGAATTTTGTAATCCTTAAATATCAAAGGTCATAAGTGAATTTGTTGATTGATGTTAATATCATGAATAAGATCTCTATTTTAATGACTTCTTGAGGAATTTAATTGATAGGTCTAATGGTTGGTTTTTGGCACAAGATTTGAAAAGAATGTAGCTTGAGTGGTGAGGAAGCTATGGTCAAAATTGGGTGGCAATTGGATGTTCCTAGATGGAGTTATAAAGGTTTGAAAATGATGAAATTAGGCATCTGTTGAGGTAATAATTACCAAATTTTGAATTATTTACCCTAAGCTCTGATATGAGATATGTCACACTTTCTTTGAGAAGGGAGGCCACAGATTCGGTTTGGTCTGGGATCCATCACAGCTATACATGAATAATCGAGGGTCGAGATTTCATCCCTCTCCTTACGGTTGCAGCCATGTTCTCAGCAATAACCACCTTGTCATGGATCTCATTGATCGTGGGATGAAGACCAGTTCTGAGCGGCTATACGTGTGCAGTTTGGCAAGAGGATCAGACTGACCCCTCACTTAGGAAAAATGGAGCTGAGACGAGGGAGTTCCACCTATCTACCACTAGTGCTTCTCTACCACTTTTTACAGGTGGGAGGTAGAAGAAGGAAACGGAGTTAGAAGGATGTTCTGAGGAAGAAACTGAAGAAGAAAGAGAGCAAGGATTCATGGGAGTTCAACCCCACCATTTCAATGGACTCCCGAGGTGGCTATGGTAGCCAACCAACCCCACTCCATTGGAGAAGAAGGTGGTGCTCGAGGATGGGGCAGAGTGCACCACATCTTGAATGAGGGTCAGGGTCGAGTTTGTGGAAGTGTTGTGAAGCTCCAGTAGCTTCAAATTGATAAGAGGAGGAACAAAGGTGTGATGCCCCTTTTGCTCCACCAAAGCACTGCTGGTGGCGGCGAGATTGAGGACACGACGGCTCAGAGGCTCCAGGGAAAACTTGAGCAGCCGATGAGGTATGCGGATGACAGCTGAAGATAATGGGCACCTGAGGAGAGGATCAGGGGCTCCATCGCACCAGCAGTTTCTCACTAGAGCAGGCATGTGCGGCAGCACACACAGAGAACAAAGGACGGGCGCATTGTGTGGCGTTGTCACGAGAATGAGAGAAGCAAAGTGGGAGAAGCCCGACTGAGCAAATGGACCCTCAATTCTGTGGATCTCACCCCAGACTCATACCGAGTCCCAGCCAAGAGAGGAAAGGAGTTTTTCTCCCACTTTGCCACATGTCGATGCCGAGTTGGCCCAAAAGGTAAAGAAATACCCTGATTTGTGTAGTTCTTCAATAAATCCTAGAAAATAGCTATGATGTCCGAAAAATACATATAAATTATCAAAATTCTCATAAAATGCATAGAATAGCATGAAACCATGATATCAATCTTTTAAAGCTTATATATTAGTAATTTTATGTAATATGTTATATACTTGTTTCATGGTTAATAAATATCAAATGATGTTCTAATATTATGAGAGTATGACACTAAGTCTATAATCATGTATATAATCCATATATGGTCAATGATGATGATTTTGATGCTTTAAATCATGTAATTTGATTAATATGGCTAATTAGGGCTAATAACCCTATTTAATATGTAATAAATACATAGATGCTCAGTAATTGATGTTAGTTTACAGAGTAGCTGATATCAGTATATGGAACCTCAATTTTAATTACGAGATCATGATTATGCATAAAATCCATGTTATGTAAAGATGACACTTAGTACATGGGTTGTAAGCCTAATATGTTTAATGAATATGATCTAGGGTTAATATATGCACAAAATGATATGGAACCTTATATTCAAATGTTGAACCCTATAATGAGTATATAATATGGAAAACAACATCAGTAAGACAAATCTAAGATAAGAATACAAGTAATGATGCACATATCCTTATGAGATAAGCAAACCCTAAAATGAACACGACTAGGGTTATGATGATGAGAATATGATGATAATGCATGCTCTTGTCTTAATCAGGGTTTGACCAAGATATAGATGACCTCAGGAATATCTGTGATTAGGATGTTTCTTGATCTAAGGTATGCCATTACCTGTTACTTGGATTATTATACAATACGCTTGCATTATATGTTAGTACAAACTTGGCATATGGTATTGATTGAAATGATTATTTTTGTATGATATGCTGCATGGTTTTTCATAATTATTACTATGAACACATCAAACATAATATATATGTTCCATTATATGAAAGAACTAAACTCTTTGGTAGTATAGTTCTTGGAAGTGACTTAACTCTTTGGTAGTCGGTCACATTGTACACATGATCTAACTCTTTAGTAATCAATCATAAAGGCCTTGATCTTGAGCTCCTTGAGAGTCAAGAGAATGCATCAAAACCTTCGGCGGTCAATGCATGGATATATAATGGAAAACATGCTTAAAATATGTGTTCTCTTTTGTTAATGAATATCTTTGTATAAGTATATGATTTTTTTATATTTCTTTATAACTGCCAAGTATTAGTTTTATCTTATTGCCAACATATGATGAGAGGTATATAAAAGACATGTAGGCATACTCAGTACAATATTCTTGAATATTGTGCTGACGTGTACCACATGTAATCTTTTGTTTAGGTTGTGGACATATGCTCTTGAAGAACTAGGATAGTTGAGAGTTGTGTGGCGAGCTGATGTACAGGTGGACCTGTTGTCTTAAGTCCTATATTTTAGTGGTAGTACATGTATATATAGAAGTTTGATGTTCAGTATGTATGTAAAATGTTATAAAAATTCATTATGTAATTATATGTTGAATGGTGAACATGTGTTGTATGGTTTTATTATAGTTCATGTGCATATGCTACTGATTGTTTCCTTCTGACTCCCTTGATTTTCTTCTTCTTAGCCTAGTGTGGGATGTTTAAATTGAGATTCTCGTTGATGTGAGGGGGTCAATTTGTATGTCACACATCAGATTAAGTTTTAGAAAATCTAGGGACTTCACATGTATCACATTGATAGTATGGTTGCGGTTCTTCGACCTAAGGCCATTGCACTCATTACATGTCATTGGGTACACTTTGACAGCATCAAATGTAGTCTTGAAATGTTATAACGGTGATGATTTGGTGACTTTGACACATGGGTGCGTACTGTGAGTGTTTGATATGGGATTTGTGCCTCCTATTGGAATATGATATCCAAGGCCTCTTGATTAGAGAGATTGAGAAAAGTATGGCCAAATGCATGTGAGTGAATATATGATATTGAGATTACATATATCTCATGTAGTCTACTCTGGTTCAACGAACAAGATTGAATAATAATGAGGATGGCTTCCCCATGCCTCTAGTTCAATCTGGATATCAGTGAAAAAAAACAAACATTGTAACACCATACATAGATTGTAGGTTGAAGTTTCTCCCCAACTTGGGTAGCAATGATGTGTGACTAGGAACCACTCATTGTTTCTGATGTCAAAAGCTAGTTATGGACATTCACTACCAACATGATATGGGGTCACGCATATAGGAACTCATCTAGAAAAGGAGTTTGATCTTGAATGATAATTGAATTGATTAATAAAGTATTTAGATATTTCAATTGATGCAACAGATCAGCTAACTAGACCATCAAATGATCAGTTCAAGTGTTGAGACAACCGTTTGGAGTGTCAGGCTGATTGTATTGTACATTGGTTGGAATTTTACCTGACCTGGGTTTTGAGACACCCATCTTACTTGTGTGAAATAATCATTTGGCCTGGTGTGAGATGCCTGTCTCAGTTGCACCAAATGGTTGTCTGGACTAGTGTGAGACACACATCGCATTTGAATCAAATGCCTGTTTTGGGGTTGCAATTCGTTTGCACAAAGGATTAGTGTTGAATTCAAGTTGAGTACTAATTGGAATTGAATTTCCAACATATGTGCATAACTGGAAGGTGTGAAATTATTGTATCATTGAGTGAGATGACCATTTTGGCACACGCAAGTTGTGAAACTTCTAGAATTGTTGCAAAAATTTAAGATCTTTCAGTCCTTTCCATTCTCGATTTAGTCCTACATTGGATGGGGACTGGGAACACTGACCCTAACTACTCATATATATAGAGGGGTACTGGGGGCTTCCCAGAGCACAACTACTACACAGACAATTGAGAATTAGTTGCTCTAAAAATTGTTGTTCTCTTTGGTTATGGTAACCACGAGGGCCTAGGAAAGTCCTACCAGACTAGGGAGGGATAGCCATGGGAGAGAAACAACTAAGTTCATTGTTGAGGGAGAGCATGTTGGTGACTAGTACACCAACATGGGGGGAAACTCCTTCATGTTGTTTTCTATAGGATGACAAGAGTTCCAGTTGGTTCGTGTGGACTACTCTAGAGGTAGGAGTCCTTTGGCTGGTTCTAGGAGGGTAACATCAACTTGCAGTCTGTGGCGAGATTTGAGGAGCCATTGTAGCAGTGGTCTATGTCTTTTAACTGTCTAGGAGAAGTGAGACGAATCAGAGTGTGGACTACGAGTTGCACAAATACCATCCAATATAGAGTACAAATCTACATCAATGAGGACTATCCTTGGACTTGCTCTAGGACCAAGTAGATCTTTGTGAAACCATCCTTCGCATTGCATGATTATTGGTGTGATCTGCAGGTTAATGGGAAATATGTCAGTAAATATTTTGTTTTTGTTGCCTATGTGATGTCATATTTCCCAATAGTGATATCAGAGACACATCAATTAATATGTCTTAGGATAATTGATATGATCAGATTTTTGGTTTTTCCATGTTTATTTATTGCATGCGATGCAAATATTTATACTGGTTGACGTGCACATCTATTTATATCACCACATAAAAATGTAAAAGAATATATACATATATATATATATATATATGTATGTATATATATATATATATATATATATATACATATATATATATGTATGTATATATATATATATATATATATATATATATATATATATATATATATATATATATATATGCGCGTGTGTGTGTGCGCGTGTGTGTAATTTATATGCATCACTGTAAAATCAGTTTTCATGGTTGATGTAAACCATGGTTATATACGAAATCCCAAATCTCTGTGTGCATGGTTGTGGTTATTTATTCTTGTTGTTAATCGATTTGTGTATTGAGCCTCCCTCTCCTTTCCCAATGTAAATTTATGCTTTTCTTCCTATTTCCCCTCGAATGTAACTCAAAGTTTTCCCATATACAATGTAATAAGAAATAGGATAGTTTTAATGTAAAATTCAACGTGAGATAAGATCTGGATAATGCAAAATGATCGACTCATGAGATGACCTGATCTACTGGAGGGCTGAGGAGACTAGATGACAGGAGGACAAATCGATTGACTGGTGGCCCAACTGACTGATTGGAGATGTCCATATGCTATTTGGACCTAAAAACTAGATGATCTCTTTACAAGAGCCCAATCAAGCGATCAGGAGGCTAGTCGATCAGTTGAAGAGTTGAATTGATCAACCCGAATTGGTTCGAGCATAGATCTTCACCAAAAATAGGTTGCATATGATGTGGACCATAGGTGGTAGTAATTCCTTGTGGCCCTAAGGAATTACATTAGTATGGCCCTAACCATTGCTTGTGTGTTTTATTTATTTCAAGTTCTCTTTGTGGTCATAGCATGTGTATGATATGTACTATATATGTGGTGATTGGATAAAGTATATTTGTTAAAACAAACAAACTCCCTCAACTTAAATATTAAGTCTTAGCTTCTTTCCACAAGTAGAACACATGAAAAGCTTGATCGACTAAGTGTTTGTATGCCCTAGAATGGTTCACCATCTATCTAGTGGAAGTGTGATGGTAGATATGTGGGTCTACCCTAATAGGGTGCATATTTATCAAGTTGGCTTTTGGGTCAGGCTTAATTAGGTGACCCTAATTAGATTAAGCACCTTAACGCATGCATGTGATTTGGGAAAGTAGTTGCACATATCATCTATCAAGAGTTTCATATGATGAAATTGGAAAAATTTGCCTACCATATAGAATCAATTTGTGAGTGACAACCCTAGCCGGCTCATGATTTTGATAATATTTGAATCTTGGTCCACTAGAATATTGTATGCTACAATATTTTAAATTGGTATTGAGGGCTCACAATTTGAATAAAATAGTGGGAGAAATAATAATTAAAGACCTAATTAATATTATCAAATTTATCAAATCTGGCCAAGTCAAAAGTGTTTTTAAAAGGTTGTAATATTTCTTTGTAGAATTAAATGCCAAACAAAAAACAAGTTCAAATTATGATCAACCCTTTAGAAGTAAAAAATGGGATAAAATTCGGTGTCGGACTTTGAGAAATGTTCTCATCAATGAGCGAAATCTCTATGTCCTTAACAAGCTAATGCCAGAGGAACCCGCTCCAAATGCGCCTAATCCTAAATGGATGCTTAATGGAAGCATGCCAATGATGCCATAAACATTTGAATACATAATTCTATTTTGTGTGAACTATGAGTTGCATGAACAACATGAAAACATTGAAATTCTCGAGGTGGTAAAACATCTTAAGTATCATGTAAAGAAAAGAAAATATAATGCCTCCAAAGTGTTAATTTCAGTGCAAACTGACAAAGGGAGATCCAGTCGAACCTCATGTATTTAATATGATTAATCATGTGGAATGATTAGGATTTATCTTAGGTCAAGAGTTGACCATGAATATGATTATGAAAGTCTTGCATGAATCATATAGTTAGTTTAACAAATTCTTGGCATGTTGATGCCAATGCAAGGAAGAAGAAGGACAAATCTATGATAATAATCAGTGGAAGTGAGTCCTAGGGAAAAATCAAGGATACAAAGTGGTATGAGGCTAAGATGAAGCATAAGATTTTGCACTCAATATATGGAGAAGGGTAAGTGTAAAATGAATCTGTCCTTTTCAATTAAAGGATAAAGAAAAGAAAGTGACATCATTGTCACCTATTTGGACATCACAAAGAACTTTACTCTTCATAGAGGATATCAAGAGGAAGACAGAGATAGAGATCTCCACTTCAGGACCTAAGAAGAAGTAAGCTAGAACTATGTAGAGAAAGGGTTGTTGCCTTTACAGTTGGAAATTGTCATTCATGGGTACAAAATAGAACTAGTGAATTGCTATTATGTACTTTCCATTGATGAAAATATATATGTTTTGTATGACAAGAACCTTATGCTTCATATTTAAAGATATGATCTTTTATGGAAATGCCATTTGTCTCCCAAACAATACTAGATAGTTGTAAAGATAAATGTGTATGACACCTATACTGAATGACTTGATAACTCAAACAAAATGAATACCTATAGCACTATCATCTAGAGAACATAAATAAGAAATGCATTTCTAGAATCCATAGGATGGTTATATAGACGTTTTTTGTTATTGAACCAATAGAGGCATGCATATCTTATTTGTTGTGCAATATGACAAAAGCATCTTCACTAGATGCATTGGAAGATCAACTATTCCATTAGGACTAGTACTTATTGATATACATAGACCTTTTAGACTGAGTGCTAAAGATATTTACAAGTACCTCATTATATTTGTGATACAATCAATAGATATCAAAATTTGTATTTAATGAAATACAAGTATGAATCTCTTGAAATGTTCAAGGATATTATGAATGAAGTGCATAACTCACTTGGTAAAGTATTAAGATATATTGATCTGATCAACGTTGAAATATTTTAAAGTAAGAGTTTGAGGACCACTTGGAGAGATCGTGATAGTGTATCACATTGAAATCCATGTAAAACATAATTGTCAGAAAGAAGGTATCAAATCATGTTAAGACATGGTGAGATAATAAAAAAATCTAGCTCATCTTACAAGCTCTTTTGACACATGCTTCACACTAAAACAATGTACCGTGTATTTTGGTTCAAAAGACACCATATGAGATATGGTGTGGGAGCCTTTTGTAGTGATTAGGATTGTAGGATTATATAAGAAAATTATTTCTTAAAAGGCTTTATCCACAAATCACAAGAATTTTATCTTGTTGAATATTAGTTATATTCCAACCCGGTAACAAAGTGTTTGTTGCTAGGATAGATGAATTCCTACAAGGGAACTTAGTTCCAAAGGAATCAGTGGGAGTAAAAGTAGAACTCAAAATGTTTGAGACATACAAGAAGACATAGAACCTTAAAAGATACAATAGGAATAAGGAGAATCATAAGTTGTTGTGGAATCTCAAGTTCCTTATGTAACATACAAAACTCATAGTTCTAGTATAACATGCCTTGAGTTTGAAATAATATAACTCAAGAAGGTAGTAAGTTGATCACAGTGATAAGTCAACAACCTATCTAAAACTATTGAGGGACCAGAATCTGAGAAATGACTTGAGGCCTTAAGATAAATGATGGACTTTGTGTACACCAACAAGGTATAACCTTGTTGGATCACCCTGAAGGGGTAAAACCCATAGGGTGTATTTGGGTCTTTGGACAGAGACCAACATGGAAGGGTAGTTTGGCTGCAAAATAGTTCCAAACTAGTTCAAGTTGTTGAACATGATGATGCCTTTTCAGCAGTTACCATGTTCAAATTCATTTGGATCATGCTTGTGTTACAGCTTAGTATGACTATGAGATTTGTCATATGGATATTAAAATCGCATTCCTTAATTAGAATAATTAAAAGGATCTGTATGTGACACAACCTAATGGTTTTATAAATCCATTAATGCAAATAAAGTCTATAAGCTGCAAAAGGTCAATATGTGGATTGAAGCAAGCATCTTATAGCTGGAATCTTCTATTTGCCAAAATAGTCAAAGGGTTTGACTTGAGTCAGAATGAAGATGAAATTTGTGATTAGAAAAGATCTAGTGGCAGCATATTAATATTCTACATAATGATGAGGAATAACAACCTTATCTTTCAAATGTTAAAATATAGCAAGGAAAATACCTTCTATATGAAGGGTTTAGGCAAAGAATCCTATGTGATAGGGATCAAGGTCTGTATTGACAGATCTAGAAGGCTTCTTGACCTAAATAAGAGTACATACATTAGCAAGATGTTGAAGGATTCAACACACAAGACTCAATGAGAGAAAACATGTCCATGATCCATAGAGTTTGTAAGGAGTGGGATCCAATAGGGATCCACTCTCTACAAAAAATAAAAAGTAAACATCCCAAATGACAAACCAATGAGAACTTCTCTTGAAAGAGATGAAACCAAATTTATTTAACATGATTGTATCATAACATAAAATAGCAATGGAATTTAAAGATATATCTAACTATTACAAAGCTTCTTATCATACTAAACTTTCACCACCTAGGGTGACATAAAGGAAAAACTAACTACATATTTAGGACCAGCTGAGGATCACCTAACATCTTGTCAGGGGGGGGGACTAGCTAGGGTGGTGCGGCTCGCAAGCCCCTTGTGAGGGGCCACATGTTCGACTCCCAGCTATCCCCCAAAGTAAAATGTCTGTCGCGTAGGCTGGCCAACGATGCGGCTTGTATGGTGGGTAGCCTTTTTAGGTCGGGGGTCCACCCGGGGGTTTATGCTGCCTGTGGGGGTCCCAAAAGTGGTGCTCATACGGGAGTGGTTACCTCATCATAAAAAAAAAAGTCTCCCACAAAGTTAGCTACAGTTAATGGGGTCCAGGTCCTCCTAGGTTTCCTTCTCCTTGTCCAACACCTGGGGTTGGAAACATACCCCACAAAAGGAAAAGAAAAGAGGATATCAACAAAAAGCTGGTATGAGCATGCTAGAAAGAAATTGAGAAATATATATTAGGAAAGAGGTACATCAAGTATAAAAGGCTTCCTATGAAAAAGGTAAGAACTATCCAAAGGGGCATAAAAGGAAAGAATCACTAACATATGATAAAAGGAATACTTGCCATTAAATTAATAATAAAAGTGATGCCAAAAAAGCACACATATTATTTTTAGGGCACAAAACCCATAACGACCTACATATAGGTGAGATAAACATAACACTTGAACAACATAAATAACAAAGGCCGCCAACCCTCATAAACTTGAAACCTTGTACATGAAAAACCACTAGAGGGGGGTGAATAGGGTTTTATGGAGATTTTAAAAAAAATCAGCCAAAACAAGCAACCACAAAAATATTGGACAAGGGGACAAGGATTTACAGTGGTTCCAACCTAAGCAAATACTAAGGTCAATCCACTACCCGGTTGCTTACCCAGTCTGATTTTAAAAGAACCTATATTTTATTACCTCACAAGGATGTTACATAAAATACAACTACCTTCCCAAACCCTTTGGACAGCCTTCACCTAGAAGTAGTCTCACCAACCTCGAAGCAACCTTCCTTGAAGTAACCTCAAGCTCCCCCTTGAAGTAGCCTTCCTCTTGAAGTAGCTTCCCGTTGATACATCCTTCTTGAAGTAGCCCAAAGTCCACTTCTCCACCGAGAAGACCCTTCTCCACCTGAGAAGATAAACCCTCTCCAATCCACAGCCTCCAACCCTAGGAGTAGCAATGAGAGTACAAGTAATATAAAGGAATAAGAAGGAAAAGTGGAAATTACAATTACCGTTGTAGCACAAGGCCTGATTTCCTATATCAAGCATTTTGATCTCCTAACCAATGTATAGGGAAGTGTAAGTGCAGTGGGTAGGAGATTCTAACCTATAGGACACGAAATTGGAGCAATGGACATGAATAGCCAAATTTGGAGTTACTCAATTGCTCACAAGAATGGATTGCCAATTGTAAGTATTATGCTCAAGTGTTGTACAAGTATGTATTGGGTGTCCTAAGGCTTGTCCTATTTATAGGAATGGCCTATGAATGCTTAAGGACATTCTAGACACTTTCTAGGGGGTTCTAAGTGCTCAACTAGTCGTTAGGTATCCACTAATTGCTTTAGCAATGGCTAGTTAATTACTTCTGAAAAGTGCAGACAGACACCTTCTCGGTCGAAGACTTTGTCGACCGAGAGTCTCACGATCGAGCTCTTTGTCGATCGATGGACGACCTGGAGCAAGTGTTTACAACATTCATTTCCAACTCCCAACTACCTTGTCTATTGTATCTAACAGGTATATTTGGGTCAATTCTCGGTCGAGGAATTTGTCGACCGAGAGTGTCTCGGTCAAGAACTTTGTCGACCGAGAATGACCCTGTTTCAATGTTTTGAACTATGTAGTAAGTGTGTGTATGAGTGTGAAATTGTGATACTATCTTAGGGGATGACCTATCTAAGTGTTGTGTGTGGATAGGGAAGATCTAAATGCTTGATTTACATGATATCTAAGTATTTGTACATTATATATCTGTACAAGTTTTTTTCATTTGACTACAATCATGAAAGTAAAGTAATTCAAGCGTATAGATCTCCCAAAGCTTTGTCATCCACCTTATTCCTGAAACACTCAAGTAGCACGTTAGATCCACAAGAATGAAATGTTTGTCATCATCAAAACAAAGGGATTATAATAATGTCTAATTTAACCAACAATCTCCCCCTTTTTGAAGATGACAAAAAAATCCTAAATATAAAATAAGGAAATATAAATCATATGAGTTTCATACCTGAAGTTTACCTTTTGTAGCCATTCTCTTGTTTGCAAGTGTGTGTTGGCCCGAGATTTATGAAACTCATTTTACTTTATGTTTTTGGTTTTATATTATTTCTCCCCCTTTGTCATTTCAAAAAGATAACTAAGATAAAAAAATAAGTATGACTTTTATTGCTCCCCCTTAATTGTATGCTATATTCCCCCTTAATAAGATATTCAGTTTTAAAAGCAAGGGATTGATATGAATGTGAACCATGTATTGTTAAATTTAGCCACAATTTATTTCTCAATCATTTGCAAAGGATGTTAAGCCTTGAAATGATATGAGATTCCTTTAAGCTTATAGTAGAATGAATGTATCTCTAACCAAATACACAGGATGTTAAGCCCTAATTTGTTTAGAGAATTCTATTAAGCACAAAATGTACATTGTATTCATAAATATTGTAGGATCCTTTATTTTCATAGCCAAGATTACCTAAAAAAAATACTAAGATAATAACTTGTTTCAAATTTTATTTAGGATGTTTACAAAGTTTTTATGAACTCCCCCTTAATCTTATAATCAAGATAATTTAAGGATTCTAAGGTCATAATAAGTTTCAAATTTTCTTTATGATGTTTTCACAGTTTTGTGAGCTTCTACTTAATCTCATAGTCAAGATAGTTTTTGTGAGCTTCCGCTTAATAAGTTAACTTCTTCTGAGAGCTATGTTTAATATACTAAGATTGATTGCAAGAAAATGATTTACAAATAAGCATTTTGTCAAGCTTATTTTAGGTCGCCCCTCGGTCAAACTTTATTTCAACTGAGAGGCAATTTCTGCAGATTTATAGTTTGAACACTCATATGTGAAGTATAATGTCTGCAGGTAACTTGATTAAATAAATATCAATTTGAAGCATTTTGAGTGATACCTATTTAGATGAAGTCTTATCAACTTAAAACTTAATATAGGCATCACAATAAAGTTTATCATCTTATTTTTCTTAGAGAAAGTTATATCCTAAGTAAGTTTTCAGAATGTATGTTCTTTATAAAATAAAGTTTTTAATTTTGCAAGAAGGAATTTGATGTCCATAGTGATTGTTCTTCTTGCATGAAGGCAATTTCATCTACAATATGTTCAATCATATCAAGAATGTAACTTTCAATCATTTATTTATAAGCAAAATTATCAATAGAAATTTTCATAAGTCATGTTGTCACTATGATGCAAAACTATGTCCTAAGAGCAAGTTTGTGTCTTTTTGCATAATCAATTAATTCTTTTATTTGCTTAGTGTTAAATAGAACATTGATGTTTACATTCTTAGCAAGATTGAGTATGACTTTATACCGACCCATAAAGTGTTGTTTATATGATCAATTTTATCATAAATTTCAACACTTGTACATCATTTTATTTTGTTTAAGATGTATATTTTTATTTATTTTGAATGATGTCACCTAAGACTTTCTATGGGTGTATAAATATCAAACCCCATTCCTTATTGTACCCTTGTTTTAACATAAGATCTTTTCAAAACATATATCCTTGAAAGCAAGATTAATATCTCAAAGTCTTAAAATCAAGATTTGCTTTGTGAATACTTAGAACAAGAAACTAGATAAAAACATTAATATTCTTGTTCTAAGAAACAAAACTATTTATCTTGCCATAGTTTCATCTATAAAAAATCATTCATTTATTACACAGGACATGCACATAATAATTATCATGTCAAGATGGATTTGTTCCATGGAGTTTTATTTTTATGCAAGATGGCATTTCCTATGATAATATCATCTTTATATGTAAAGATCTGAATCACAATGATCATTTTGAAAACAATATACATTCATGGTTTGTATATATAGATCAAAGATTATCATTTTAGGCAAATCAAGTAAAAGATGGAACAAAAAGATCATGACAAGACAATAAAGGCATATCCATAACACAATGATCATGATAGAACATTAGAAGCATATCCATAATTTCATGAATTACAATGATTATGATCATTAAAAACAAATTTCAAAACACATAGTTTTAATATAGATAGACCAATAAGTATACCAAGAAATACTTAGGACAAACCATGTGGATTATAGTAATTTCCTTGATTAAATCAATATGGTTCATAATCTTCAGTTTTAATCCAAACCAAGTAGGAGATGGACAAAAATATTTTCATGAAAAGAAAATCTAGGATTTTATTGATTAATCATGGTTCATGAATTTTCAAATTTAAAATAAACCATGTAAATGAACATGCTTAATAAACTTTTTCAATCAATGAAGAAAGTTTGTTCAGTATCAATTTTCATATAGTACTTTTTCTAATATGTTTAACAAGACAATATACCTTCATTCAATAAATCATGATGCAAAAGATCAATATGTCTTGATTAAAATATGGTCTTCAAGATTCATTCTTGATTTGCATATTAAATCAATCATTAATAACAAATTGATAGCAAACTAGATTAATTTAAATAGGTTTAGCAGAACCTTATTCGGTCGAACTTTTCCTTGATCGAATTTATCATGGTCGAAGATTTTCTCGACGGAGTATTCTACTATTTGTACAGGTTTTGTCATATTTTTGCAAGCTTAAAAATAGTAACCTGCTCGGTCGACTAATTCTCAACCGACACTGTCTCGGTCGAAGATTTTGTCGACCGAGATTGTTTCTCTACTGTTTTCAAGTAAAACATAGATCACTTACAATTTAATTATGCAATTTAAAAACTCAATTTAGTTGAGATAAAACATTAAATATCAAAGTAACATTTAGGTCAAATCTCAACTAATCATATTCAAATCTCTAGGTTTTGGAAACTGAAACAAGTTATTAAAGATGTGTCTCTGTAGGTTTATTTGAAATGTGTATTTTCAAGTTAAAAATTTTAATTACTTGAATCAATTTGTTATCTCATTATGTTAAGTTGAGATAGACATAAAGATATACAACTTAAAGTATTTGGTCATATCTCAACATAATTTAATTCATTTACTTTGGGGGTTTTGGAACCCATACCAACTCAATATCCTTTTTCTTGTAAGGACATGAGAAGGAATACTGTCCAAGACGCAAACAATAATGGCAACATATAGAATCAATCTCATGTCTCTTTCTATGAGTTTGTTCTAGGTTGTTCTTCGGTACATATGTATATTTGCCTTTAGGAATATACATTGATTGAATCTTTGGCACTTATGTCCTTCCCCAACTAGGTTTTTGATAGGATTTTTCTTTAGGCTTGAATACCATTTTTACTTAAGCTACTAACTTCTTGTTGTAACTTAGCAATCTCATCCATTCTCTTCTTGATTTCTAACTTTTCTTGATCTTGATTAGATAATAAAGAATCTCTTTCTTTCACAATAGTATCATAATCTAGATGAGTACACAAAACAGGATGTTTTTGAAGATCATTTACTCGAGCTTCCAAGTTTATCTTTTCTTGAGAAAGAATATCCTGATTTGTTTCTAGAGTAAGCAACTTAATATTGCAATCATTGAGAGATGATTTTAAGGTAGAATTTTCACAAACAATACTTTCCTTTTCAAAAGTAAGATCATTTAATTGAGCATACAAATACTCATTGGTTTTAATAGCCCTTTTTAGTTTCTTTTTAAAATCAATATACTTATCATGTAATTCCTCAATGCAAGCAATCAACTCTTCTTTAGATAAATCAAAAAGGCTTACCTCTTCTTATTCTTCATTATTAGTAGCAATGAAGCACCCTTTATGCACATCTTCCTTCTTTTTCCTCCAAGGGCAACTAGGTGTTGTGTGGCTTGTTCCTAATCACCAATTACAGCTTGTTGAAGATTGGTCCAAGCTTCTTTTTTGCTTGCGGTTGTAGGCACCACCACACTCCATTTTTCAAGACTCGATTAGAGTTCCTTGAAGCCTACTCTGATACCAAATGAAAAAGCACTAGAGGGGGGTGAATAGGGTTTTATGGATATTTTAAAAATAATTCAACCAAAATAGGCAACCACAAAAATATTAGACAAGGGGACAATGATTTAGAGTGGTTCCAACCTTTACAAATACTAAGACAGTCAATCCACTACCTGATTGCTTACACAATTGGGATTTTGAAAGCACCTGTATTTTATTACCTCGCAAGGATGTTACATAAAATATAACTACCTTCCCAAACCCTTTGGACAGCCTTCACCTACAAGTAGTCTCACCAACCTCAAAGCAGCCTTCCTTGAAGTAACCTCAAGCTCCCCCTTGAAGTAGCCTTCCTCTTGAAGTAGCTTCCCGTTGAGACAGCCTTCTTGAAGTAGTCCAAACTCCACCTTCTCCATTGAGAAGTCCCTTCTCCACCTGAGAAGATAAACCCTCTCTAATCTGCAGCCTCCAACCCTAGGAGTAGCAAGGAGAGTGCAAGTAATATAAAGGAACAAGAAGGAAAAGTGGAAATTAAAATTACTGTTGTAGCACCAGGCTTGATTTCCTATATCAAGTGTTTTGATCTCCTAACCAATCTATATGGAAGTGTAAGTGTAGTGGGTAGGAGATTATATCCTATAGGACACGAAATTGGAGCAATGGAAATGAATAGCCAATGTTGGAGTTTCTCAATTGCTCACAAGAATGGATTGCCAATTGCAAGTGTTATGCTCAGGTGTTGCAAAAGTATCTATTGGGTGTCCTAAGGCTTGTCCTATTTATAGGAATGGTCTATGAATGCTTAAGTACGTTCTAGACACTTTCTAGGGGTTCTAAGTGCTCAACTAGCTGTTAGGTATCTACTAATTGCTTTTGCAACGGCTAGTTAATTACTTCTGAAAAGTGCAGACAGACACCTTCTCAGTCGAAGACTTTGTCGACCGAGAGTCTCTCAGTCGAGCTCTTTGTCGACCAATGGATGATCTGTAGCAAGTGTTTACAAAGTTCATTTCCAACTCCCAACTACCTTGTCTGCTATGTCTAACAGCTATTTGGGTCAATTCTCGGTCGAGGAATTTGTTGACCGAGAATGACCCTATTTTAATGTTTTGAACTATGTACTAAGTGTGTGTGTGTGTATGAGTGTGTAATTGTGACACTATCTTAGGGGATGACCTATCTAAGTGTTGTGTGTGGAGAGGGAAGATATAAATGCTTGATTTACATGATATCTAAATTCTCGTACATTATATATCTGTACAAGTATTTACATTTGGTTACAATCATGAAAGTAAAGTAGTTCAAGCATATAGACCACCCAAAGATTTGTCATCCACCTTATTCTTGAAACACTCAAGTAGCATGTTAGATCCACAAGAATGAAATGTTTTTCATCATCAAAACAAAGGGATTAAAATAATGTCCAATTTAGCCGACAGTAGAGATTGGCACAAAACCAAACTCCCAATTGAAATAAATGTTGGGCCAAAACTCATAAATTTGAAAACCGGGTATGGGACACATAATCTCCATCCCAAAAGTAAATAAGTTGACATAACCCAAAAACCAATTCAAATTATATTACTATAGGGATACTAAGTCACACAACATGCTTAATAGGGAGGCAAGTAAAAGGTGTAGTTGGATTTTACAAATTAATCACCACATAAGTAATCATCATTATCATCCACCTCAAAGTAGGCATATAACAACAAATAAGTCAAACATGCACTAAGCATGAGGAAAAGAGTCAAGAGAATATCCAAGATCACCACAAACAAGAGAGTTCACAATATCCATGAGATCGAAAGATAAAAGTAATGTGTATAGGTTATTTTCCATTGGACCAAAATAAAGACAATTTAGGTTATTTATCAATGAATAAGAACAGGAGAGAAAACATACCTCTCCCATATTCTTAACAAAACAAGATTACTTCTACATCCAAATCTAGTTTTCTAAAACACCTAATATCATGTATGTGAAATTAGGGTTAGAAGTGCATTGATTATTCAAAACCCTAAAAAATGCCTTTTTATTATTAATGAATTAGGTTATAAAAAAAATGCCATGCTTTAGGTTATATTTTCCTGAGTTCAAAACATATTTTATTATTTTTTTTACTTTATATATTTGTTTATGAATTTTACACATTATTACTTATTTAGATTAATCCATTACAATCACCTCTACATAACATTACACTCAAGTCACAAAACTAATACCATTAGAAAGCTTACATTTTTTGAATCCAATGAGTATTTACTTATAATTTTTGGACAAAGGGTTAATTATTTATGATTTTATGAAAATCAAGCAATCAAAAAATTCCACATAGGCACAATCGATCAAAAAGCACCAAAGCCGAGCAAGAAGGGACCCACATCACTGACTTGGCCCAATTAGAGCCAGCCAAGTTAGAAGTCAAAGGCTCAGCCTTGGCTCTCCCCCAACGCAAAGCAAAAATAGCGGAAAAGGCACTTCTGCCCTAAGGCAAAAATGAAGAGAAGAAGAAAGCAAAGAGGGTAACATAGAAAAATTACATAGGGGATTTGTAACATCTCAGGATTTGAGGCCTCAGATAAGTTGATCTTAAAAGGAACGATTGGACTACCCATATCACCAAGGTGCACCTCCTTTTTCGAGAGCCCATCACTTAAGAACTCCATAATTAAGCTTGCTCAACTTGGAGTAGTACTAGGATGGGTGACCAGTCGGGAAGTGGACCTTGGCTTGTGCATGAGTGAGGATAAAGCATGCAGTTGAGGATAGTGGTGTTCTATTGGGCCATTCGCCATTCCTAAAACTCTACTAGAGTCTTGGGCACTTGGCCTAGGCATTACAAATGCTATCAGAGGCCTCGGATAAGTTGATCTTAAAAGGAATGATTGGACTACCCATATCACCAAGGTGCACCTCCTTTTCTGGGAGCCCATCACAAAAGCATCCCATAGTTAAGTGTGCTCAACTTGGAGTAGTAATAGGATGGGTGACCAGTCGAGAAGTTGACCCCGACTTGCGTGTGAGTGAGGACAAAGCACACATTTGAGGCTAGTGGTGGTCTATTGGGCCAGTTGTCATTCCTAAAACCTTGCTAGAGCCTTGGGTAGTGGGCCCAGGCATTACAAATGGTATCAAAGACATAACCCCTCCAGTAGGTCAGACCCACATGGGCATGGCATGCCAGTCTTGAGCCGTACGGTCCAGGCATGTAGGAAAGGGTTGTCCATGGTTGATGTAACCACCTTTGCACTAGTATTCCATGATCAGGAGTTGGGTGTCCATGGGCTATTGTGGGCCTAGGTATTACAAATGGTATCAGAGGCCTTGGATAAGTTGATCTTAAAAGGAATGATTGGACTACCCATATCACCAAGGTGCACCTCCTTTTCTAGGAGCCGATCACTAAAGAACTCCATAGTTAAGCGTGCTCAAATTGGAGTAGTACTAGGATGGGTGACCAGTTAGGAAGTTGACCCCAACTTGTGCGTGAGTGAGGACAAAGCACGCAGTTGAGGCTAGTGGTGGTCTGTGGGGCCTGTCGTCATTCCTTAAACCTTGCTATAGCCTTGGGTTGTGGGCCCAGGCGTTACAAATAGTATCAGAGCCAAAACCCCTTCAGTATGTGGGACCCGCATGGCCATGGCATGCCAGTCTTGAGTCGTGCGGTCCAGGCATGTAGTAAAGGTTTGTCCATGGTTGATGTAGCCACCCTTGAGCTAGTATTCCGTGATCGGGAATTGGGTGTCCATGGGCTATTGTGGGCCTACACTAAAATGGGGAAGTGGTTATGCGGCCTTATAGTTGATCGTTTATAAGGACGTCAAGAGTCTAAGTAGGGGAGATTGTAACATCCCAGGATTTGAGGCCTCAGATAGGTTGATCTTAAAAGGAATGATTGGACTACCCATATCACCAAGGTGAACCTCCTTTTATGAGAGCCCATCACTAAAGAACTCCATAGTTAAGCATGCTCAACTTGGATTAGTACTAGGATAAAGCATGCAGTTGAGGCTAGTGGTGTTCTATTGGGCCATTCGTCATTCCTAAAACTCTACTAGAGTCTTGGGCACTGGGCCCAGGCATTACAAATGGTATCAGAGGCCTCAGATAAGTTGATCTTAAAAGGAATGATTGGAATACCCATATCACCAAGGTGCACCTCCTTTTCTGGGAGCCCATCACTAAAGCATCCCATAGTTAAGTGTGCTCAACTTGGAGTAGTAATAGGATGGGTGACCAGTCGAGAAGTTGACCCCGGCTTGCATGTGAGTGAGGACAAAGCACACATTTGAGGCTAGTGGTGGTCTATAGGGCCGTCTTCATTCCTAAAACCTAGCTAGAGCCTTGGGTAGTGGGCCCAGGCATTACAAATGGTATCAAAGACAAAACCCCTCCAGTAGGTCAGACCCACATGGGCATGGCATGCCAATCTTGAGTCGTACGATCCAGGCATGTAGGAAAGGGTTATCCATGGTTGACGTAGCCACCTTTGCACTAGTATTTCATGATCAGGAGCTGGGTGTCCATGGGCTATTGTGGGCCTAGGTATTACAAATGGTATCAGAGGCCTCGAATAAGTTGATCTTAAAAGGAATGATTGGACTACCCATATGACCTAGGTGCACCTCCTTTTCTAGGAGCCGATCACTAAAGAACTCCATAGTTAAGCGTGCTCAAATTGGAGTAGTACTAGGATGGGTGACCAGTTAGGAAGTTGACCCCGGCTTGTGCGTGAGTGAGGACAAAGCACGCAGTTGAGGCTAGTGGTGGTTTGTGGGGCCAGTCGTCATTCCTGAAACCTTGCTATAGCCTTGGGTAGTGGGCCCAGGTGTTACAAATAGTATCAGAGTGAAAACCCCTTCAGTATGTGGGACCCACATGGCCATGGCATGCCAGTCTTGAGTCGTGTGGTCCAGGCATGTAGGAAAGGGTTGTCCATGGTTGATGTAGCCACCCTTGCTCTAGTATTCCATGATCAGGAATTGGGTGTCCATGGGCTATTGTGGGCCTACACTGAAATGGGGAAGTGGTTATGAGGCCTTATAGTTGATCCTTTACAAGGACGTCAAGAGTCTAAGTAGGGGAGATTGTAACATCCTAGGATTTGAGGCCTCAGATAAGTTGATCTTAAAAGGAATGATTGGACTACCCATATCACCAAGGTGAACCTCCTTTTTTGAGAGCCCATCACTAAAGAACTCCATAGTTAAGCATGCTCAACTTGGATTAGTACTAGGATGGGTGACCAGTCGGGAAGTTGACTCTAGCTTGCGCGTGAGTGAGGAGAAACTCTACTAGAGCCTTGGGCACTGGGCCCAGGCGTTACAAGATTCATCCCCCTCTTCAAGCCACTACATGGCCGATGAGTGGAGGTATTTATAGGTGCGGGAAGGTGTACTAGGGTTTTCAAGTTTGATGTGAGAGGATGGTTTCAAGAGAATATTTGTTTTCTTATTTCTTCATCAAATCAACAAAAAGTTGGGATAATCTTGTACAGAATCACAAAAGGAATCCAACCAACCAAAAATCTCATGATTTCATTGAGTAGAGAGAGATATCGAGTTTTTAAAATCTCACAAACCAAGCTCTATTTCCCAATCTGACTAGAGTTAGAAGATGAGGTCTTGGCTATCTGATCCCATGGACACGCATCTGCGGTAGATCTAGACTGTCATGTGTGACAGATATTCCTAATCCAATTATAATGTGACACATGTATTATTAAATAAATTTCTCTCTCTTCATTTGAGGGCTCAAACAATTTCCAAATTTAATAAAAATTGACACCCTGAATGATTTTGAGGAGTAGAATCAGAATATGAGATTAGTTTTTCCTTTTGAGAACTCTAATGGTTTAAATAATTCAAAACTTATTTTCTCTTTCTTCCTTCATTAATAATGATAAGATTACCCAAATTTTATGAAACTTCACCCGCAAGTCATATTTAATGTGTTGAATATGAATTTTCCATCAATTTTTTTGGTCGGTAATTTTCCATAAATTTTACATGTTGGAGTTATTTGTTCACTTATTTAATATTTTGAAGGTTCTACACACTTTTATAACGACAGAAATAATATTGATTATTTTATCTCTTCCTTGCACCAAAAGGCAAAGGAATGATCTCGAACGAATCTACTCTATCATTATCTCACATAATTTTATTTATTTCATATTTTGTGGAATTATAATTCATTTTTCTCAATTATGGATACCTTGTCTTTTATGCACATATCTTATGTACCTTTCATTGATTTTATGATTAATTTGAAGGTATTGGGTAATATTAATTTATGTTCTACATTTTAGTGTGATTTATTGCATTAACATATTTATGGTCACTAAAGAGCATACTCTTATCCTTGTTTGGCTAAACCTCAAAGACTAAGGTTTCCAACCTCTTAACCCTAGAATAAGATTAAGTTCTAAGTTTCAGTATGTTACATCATACCACCCCTTAAAGAGATTTCATACTCAAAATCGAAACATCCAAAACAACTATCTACCACCCCTTAAAAAGTTTCATCTAAGAAACCAAGAAAAACTATAGGTACAGAGGCAACTTCTTTACATATATACAAAAGATACCATGCAAAAGGAAACATAACTTGAAATTCTAACTATGGGACCAAAGGTTACCTTCAACTTGATCATCATCATAGACTTCTTGACCATCCAAAGAGAAAACTATTCCAGCTCACCTATCCACATGTCTTTTATCATTGTAGTTACCATTATTCTAATAAGGCTCTTGAGGTTGTTGTTGTTGAGTCGGTACAGGATCATTATAAAGCTGAGGGAACATAGGGCTAATATGCCTAGGTTCATTGCAATGATGGCACACAACCTAAAAGTTAGGTTGATACTTTGCTTGATTGTTATCTTGAGAGAAGTTTCCTAGAGGTTGGAAACCATTGCACCTATCACACTTGTTTCTTCTCAGCTCATATCCTGAGGGTTTCCTCTTCTTATCAAACTCCCTAGGTTGAAAACCTGGGTGTGACTCCATGACCAAAGATTTATCATCCATCTGATGAAAGGTCAAAGTAGTTGTGGAATAAGAGCATGACCCACATTGTAGTTGAGTCCTTGAAGGAATAGGGCCGTCCTTCACTCCTCACGTAGGCCTATTGCATAACGTAACAATAGTAGAAACTTTTGTACAAATGCAAAAATGGGTAGGGAACCTTGCTTCAAGTTGTAGAACCCTGCTCCTTTCTTCTTTAGGGCAGTAGTGTAGATATACTTCCCATGAAAAAGCACCAAGAATTTCTCCCAAGTCATGGTAGATAAATAACGTTCTTTCCTATCTCGTTCCACTAAACTCAAGCGGGTCCATCCAAAACATATGAAGAAAATCTAACCTTCTGGTGGGGAGGACAAGCCATACCGTCAAAGGTCCTCTCTAAGGCTAACACCCAATCATCATCTTTGTCAACCATCTCTTTATAACCCTCACTCTTGAAGGAAGGTGGTTGCATATTCATGAACTCCATGATTGAGAAATCCTTAGGCTTTTTAGGTACAAATGAGTCTTTCATCTTCCCCGCCATTGAAGTAGAAAAAGTTGTCAAAACATAACAACTATTTCTCTGGAGAGATGATACACCCATACTAGCAGAAGTAGAGGTCTCCTGACCAACTGATGATCCACTTTTAGACAGAGGAGTAACTTGAGTCAGTGGTGTGGTAAAGGGTGCATCCATCCTTGGCATCCCAAATCTAGGGTTCAGGGGTGTCTCGTAACTGTATTGGTTACCAATAGTCGAGTTATCTCCCACCATTAGGTTTTTGGCCTATACAAGGCAAGGATAGTAGGTATAACCAACCTATGGAAAAAGGTAAACATCCTAAGGGAGACAAGTTTGAAATAGTTAGATAACCAATTGCTATAGGATCTGATACCATTCTGTAAGGAGTAGGATCCCATAGGGATCCACTCTCTACTAAAAATAAAAAGGTAACATCCCAAACAACATACCAACGAGAAATTTTCTTGAAAGGGATGAAACCAAATTTATTTAACATGATTATATCATAACACAAAGTAGTAATGGAATTTAAAGATATGCCTAACCATTACAAAGCTTCCTATCATACTAAACTTTCACCACACATGGTGACATAAAGGAAAAACTAACTACATGTTTAGGACCAACTGAGGATCACGTAACAACTTCAAGCAAAGTCTCTGTAAGGACCCTGACCTTCATTTTGGGCTTACCCTATTTGTTTTGCCTAAACCTTGTGCTTAGTTGCTTGCTAATCACCTTTAGTGGTGATTAGGGTTTGCTTGTACTTTGTTGAGAGTTGGAGGTGCAACTTGCAAAATAACCTAAGATAGGGTTGGAGAGAAAGTTTGTCATCTTGAGAGATGTCTTTCTCTCTCTTTTCTTCCTCTTGGGTTGAGAGGAAGGTTTGGGTTCATGCCTTGAGTTGCCTTGGACTTGGTTGAGCTCTTTTGGGACTTGTTTTCCCTTGTTTGGGCCTTGCCTTGCTTCGTTGAGCCCTGTATAGGGCAAGGTAGCATGTGTCGGCCTTGGTGTGTGTCGGCTATGCCTTGTATTGGCCATGGATGGAGTGTGTCGGCCTTTGACCTTGTTGACCCTCTTGCTTTGGTTGTGTCACCCTAGCTTGAACATGTGGCCGAACCTTGGACAAGTGGGTGGCTTGGCTTGTGCATGTGTTTTGCAAGGTGGCAAAACATGTGGACATGTGTCCCTTGGTAAGGCGACACCTTGCCTTGGTTCCTCTTTGATCCTCTTCTATATATATCTTGCCTTTCTCTTCCTTAGGAACCATTTTAGCTCTTTTTTTGCTCTTCTCTCCTTGGGTGCACAATACACCTTCCTTGGGGAGCTTGGTGGTCGATCCTTTCCCTTGGTGGAGATATCTTCTTCTTCCTTTAGCTTGTTGGTCGAACCCTTGGTGGGTCTTGTTCTTTGGTAAGCATCTTCCCTCTCTCCTTAGCATCTTCTTCTCCATCTTGACTACTCTTCAGCCATGGTGTTTATGATCCTTGTTCCTTTTCTTAAGGTGGCTGAAAGTGGCGTGCTTGGAGCTAGAAGCTTAGAGCTTGGAGCTTTGGATCTTGAGGAATTTTCTTAAGGTGGGTTACATAATTTCTAACCCTAACTGTACTACCTTCTTTATGTTGCACGATTCATATATGTTGATGATGAGCCATTGCATGTCACGTTTTCTTGCTCTAGTACACGTTGTTAATCTTATGGATATAGTGAGCATGATGTTGTTTATGTTGTTGATGTTTATATGCATTTGGGTCTAGTTGGCCGAACCATAGTTTGGGGTTTTCTTGATGAGAAATACCCCTTTCTCTCCTTGGTCTAGAGAAGTGAGTTTGAGCTCTAGTGATGTTGTCAACACCCCTCTCTCATTTAAGTTGAGAGGTGAGTCTACATTCTAGTTGCTTAGGCAACACCCTCCTCTCACCATGGATTTGAGAGGTGAGGTTTAGGATAGATTATGACCTATGTTGAGGTTGATCCTTGTGGTTTCCCAATTTGTGATAGAGGTTGTGAAAAACCCCTATATCTTGGGTGTTGAGAGGTGAGCCGATCTTCTTGATCATTTAGGGTTTGGTGCCCTTGTGCTTGAGGTTGAAGATGACCTTGTTGGGTTGTGCCTTGCATGATATGACCTTGGAGTAATGTTGCTCGATAGCCTTGTCTTGGGTGTACCTTTGGTCGATATGCCTAGTTGAGCTTGGTCGATACCCTTGTGGAGTTGGAGCTTGGGTGATACACCTCGATGTGTGCTCTACACAACACACCTTGTGATAGGTCTTGGCCGATATGAAGTAGTCTTGCGGTGCCCGATATGATGGTGGTTTAGAGAACCTTAGTGGTGTTGGCCGATCTACTGCTTGAGCAGCCAGCATGTCCATGCCCAATATGGTAAATTGGATGACATGGCTGCCCTAGCTGATATGGATGATCCTTGGATGATAGGAATCTGGTTGCACGGTAGGGGCGCTTGGGTGATACCCCCCTTTGGCCGATATGGTCCATGTGAGGGTTGGCCGATAGAAGAAACCCTAACCCTAACCCTAAACCTAGCTGGTGTGCACGATAGGCCTTTGGCCGACAGCCCTGTGATGATGCATGATACACCTTGCCCGACACCATGTGAGCTGGTGGGTTCTTGTTGCACGATAGGTGAAGTGATGGGGTTGTCCGATATGGTGGTGAGCTTGCTTAGGGTTGGGAAACCCTAGCCGATACATCCTTTGGTGAGGATATGACCATACTCGATACATCTTTTGGTGAAGGTTGGCGCTGCCCGCCATACCTATAGTGAGAGTTGCAGGAGCTTTGGTGAGGGTTCTGATAACCCAGAATGTATGTAGCTGATAGTTCTCAGTTAATAATGATAATACAAGTGATATGATGTAATCACCTTGAATCCTTCAACTATTATAATGAGATAAGATGATAGGTTGTGAACTAGGAAGTTTGGAAGGATATGATGTTGCTACACATGATAAGGTGACACATGTACATGATCACAAGTATGGGGCATGATATATGCTTATGATTGATAATAAAACTATGATTTCTACAGCTTATGTGTAATATACTCATGGATGTTTCTTTATACTTGATAGCTTGATAATCCTGTTAATCCATGATGGCTTCAATTATCTCTATGGATGTGTATACTAACCATGTAGGTATTTTATGTGGATTCATAGCCTGGTAAGAGCTATGAGATATATGTGCTTGAATAGCACCATGTGATGATAATCCTTGGTAATGATAACAGGTTGATAGGTCTGAGGACTTGATATAAGGTTGAGTGCTTAATTGAGGTGTCATCCTTTGATATTGAGATAAGGGATGCGTTCCCAAGAATGCTGAGGCATGATTTTGATTCCTTGAGAGGAAATGGCCCTTTGTGATGAGGGATTGAGGTCCCAGGACAGTATGATGATGGTAATAATGATGTAATTCTATAAGGTTATGTTTATACTTTGGTTGTCTCCACAATTGGATTAAAATATACTAATTAATTATAGATGAACATATCATGTAGTTTGCCTTGGCCATAGATCCATCATCGTCAGTATCATGGTGAGGGTGAAACAGGTTCATCCTACGGGATTTTCTTGGAGCGCATATTATTGAATATGTGAGGTTTCCCCCTAGCCTAAAATAGGAGGAATCTGAGTACCACTGTGAATATTTGGAGCATGGTGAACAGACCCATGGCTCAGGATATGTGATGATGAGCATGATGCGTTCATGGCTTAGATTTATGCACTAGAACCTATGATGAGGTGAGCTAGAGATATGGGTAGCTTGCGGATCTGACCTAGAGGTTGAGGCCCTATAAGCATAAGACTGCGGTCTTGCATAATGATTCATGTACTGGCCACAAGAAGGTGAGGTCATGGAGTTCAGATCTCCTTAGACCTTGTATGGCACTAGATTGGGCTTCGTAACCAAAGTTTGGATTTGAGCAGGGAAGTCTCACTCCCTCAGGGCATAATAAAATGTAATACAACCGAATAGCATATGTTGCATAAAACAAATACGAAACATTGTTTGAGGCCTAGCTTATAGATAATCCAGTTATCTACTTATAGTTATGATCTTGATATCTTGTGATGAGTTCTCATAATGCTTATCTTGTCAATCATGTTCCATAAAGGAAATATGGATACAGGCCTCATGGTTATCTTGGTAAGGATGATGGATACTATAGTCTTACTCAGTATGCTGCTCATAACAAGTTGTCTATTTTATCTACTTTTATCTTATAAGGTTTTATAGTTGCGGTGGGGAGTTATGTTTCTCGTTGGGACTATGTGTCTCACCCCGCTAGTTTACAACCTTTTTAGGTAGTTGCGATGGTCAAGGTGGTGACCCTGGTGTTGAGGCTGAGCAGCAAGAGGAGCAGTAGACGGCAAGAGGTGGATGCTTCTATTTTGGTATTTTATAGAGTCCTAGAGTCATCCATGTACTCTCAGGTCCTCGGAGGTGTTTAATGATGTTTTACGACTACTTTCTGTTGTATATCTTTTATCATGTTGTTGGTGTGAGGTGACCTATAAAGCATGTATAAATAAGTGATGAACATGTATGATGT
Source organism: Alisma plantago-aquatica (assembly GCA_963693085.1). Lineage (NCBI taxonomy): Eukaryota > Viridiplantae > Streptophyta > Magnoliopsida > Alismatales > Alismataceae > Alisma > Alisma plantago-aquatica. The sequence continues at coordinate 670,330,570 of OY856409.1, read as the reverse complement.
TACGAAAGCTGGTGGCTTTAAGATGTGAACATATCAGGCATGTAATCTTTTGATTATATATATAACCTAGTTTTCTTGCAAGGTCTGATTGCAAAAGTCTCTATAAGTAAGTTTCCACAATTAGTTTTAATTAACTCGTGTTTTTGTTAGTTAATGGTTCCACGCATTCTCCGTGTGGCATCTCATCTTCTGAGTGATGGTGGGGTGTCATAGTCTCCCACTAAGTCAGCTACACTTGTTGTGATCCAGGTCCCCCTAGGTTTCCTTCTCCTTGTCCAACGCCTAGGGTTAGAAGCATAACCCACCAAAGGAAAAGAAAAGAGGATATCAACAAAAAGTTGGTATGAGCATGCTATAAAGAATTGAGCAATATATATTAGGAAAGAGGTACATCAAGTATGAAAGGCTTCCCATGAAAAAGGTAATAACTACCCCAACGGGCATACAAGGAAATAATCACTAACATATGATAAAAGGAATACTTTCCATAAAATCAATAATAATAGCGGTGCCACAAAAGCACTCATAATGTTTATAGGGCACAAAACCCATAATGACTTGCATGTAGGTGAGATAAACATAGCACTAGAACAAGATAAATAACAAAGGCGGCCAAGCCTCATAAACTTGAAACTTGTTAGAGATAGGCACATAACCAAACTCTCAATTTAAATAAATGTTGGATCAAACCTCATAAATTTATAACTTGGGTATGGAGAACATAACCCTTATCCCAAAAGTAAATAAGGACACACAACCCAAAAACCAATGCAAATTATATTACTCTAGGGATACTGAGTCACACAACATGCTTAATAGGGACACAAGTAAAAGGTATAGTCTGATTTTACAAATTAATCACCACATAACTGATCATCATTATCATCCACCCAAAAGTAGGCATATAACAACAAATAAGTCCAACATTCACTAAGGCATGATGAAAAGAGTCAAGAGAATATCCAAGATAATCGCAAACAAGATAGTTCACTAGAACCATGATATCAAAAGATAAGAGCAATGTGTATAGGTTATTGTCCATAGGAACGAAAGAAAGACAATTTAGGTTATTGATCAATGAAGAAGAATAGAAGATGCAAACATATCTCTCACAGAGTCTTAACAAAATAAGATTACTTCTAGATCCAAATCTAGGTTTCCAAAATACCTACTATCATGTATGTGAAATTAGGGTTAGAAGAGCATTGATTATTCAAAACCCTAAAAATTTCTTTTTTTATTAATGAATTAGGTTATCAAAATTATGTCATGTTTTAGGTTATATTTTCCTGAGTTCAAAACATATTTTATTCATTTTTTACTTTTATATATTTATTTATGAGTTTTATAAGTTATTACTTATTTAGATTAATCCATTAAAATAATCTCTTTATAACATTAGATTCAGGCGACAAAACCAATACCATTAGAAAGCTAACATTTTTCTGAATCCAATGAGTATTTATTTGTAATTTTTGGACAAAAAGTTATGTAGTTATGATTTTATAAAAATCAACCAATAAAAAATGCTACATAGGAAAAATCGATCGCAAAGCACCAAACTAGAGTAAGAGGGAACCCACATCACTGACTTGGCCCAATTAGAGCCAGTCAAGTCAAGAGTCAAAAGCATAGCCTTGACTCACCCCCAACACAAAGCAAAAATAGGCGAAGAGACACTTCTTCCCTAAGGCAAAAAATGAAGCAGACAAGAAATCTAGGAGGGCATGATAAACAAATCACATAGGGGACTCATCCCCCTCGTCCTACCACTCCATGGTCGCCGAGAAGGAGCCAGTGATTTGGGAAAAATCACAATACGTGATGAAACTCGACAGTCATGGTGGAAAAAGAAAGAGCACCAGAAATCAAACTCATTGGTACCTATAATTTGGTTGGATGTGAGGAGGAGAGAGGGCAATTTGATACAAGGTTAGGGGCTTTACTTTGATCTTTGGCGACACACGAGCAATCAAAGGTTCAATCTGGTTGAGGAACATTGCTAGGATCTCTAGGAAGCTGAGAGTGGAGGTATTTATAGGTGGGGGACGGTGTACTAGGGTTTTTGAATTTGAGGTGAGAGGATGGTTTTGGGACACTTGGGATTTTCTTATTTCTTTGCCAAATCAATGAAAAGTTGGGATAATGTTGTGTGGAATCACAAAAGGAATCCAACAAACAAAAAGTATCGTGATTTTGTTGAGTAGAGAGAGAGATATCGAGTGTTTAAAATTTCACAAACCAACTCTATTTCCCTATCTGACTGGAGTTGGAAGATGAGGCCTCAGTCATTCGATCTAGCAGACATGTGTTTGTGGTCGATCTGGATCGTCTGATCGAATGCAAAGTCTGTGTGACATATTCCTAATCCAATAATAATGTGATACGTATATTATTATAAGAATTTATCTCTTTTCATTTGAGGGCTCAAATAATTTCCAAATTTAATAAAAATTGACATCTTGACTTATTTTGATTGTAGAATCCGAATATGGAATTTGTTTTCCCTTTTTAGAACTTTTAATGGGTTCAATAATTCAAAACTTGTCTTCTCTTCCCTCCTTCATTAATAGTGATAAGATTGCCAAAATTTTATAAAACATCACCCACAAGTAATATTTAATGCGTTGAATATGAATTTGCAATCAATTTTACATGTTGGAGTTATTTTTCACTTATTTAATATTTTGAAGTTTCTACACACTTTCTCTCTCCTAATTTGATCTTTTAATCAAACTTTCTCCAAATTGAGTGAAAATTCAACCAAAGGCATATTTTAATATGTAGATTACGAATATAAGATTATTTTCTACTTTTTGAGTCATTAAATATTTTATTTAATATTTTTAAGGATAAACACCCTTTTCTTTTTTAAATAAAATAGATATGGTTATTATTATCCTAAATTGGTGAAACTTGCCTCCAAGCCAAAGCATATCCCAAGAATATGAATACTAGGTTAATCGTATCCATCAAGTTTTCCTTTAAGTCCATTATCCATTATTTCTATTATTTCTCTCTTTAATAATTCAATATCTCATTAGCTATTTTAAGCATTATTTTTTATTCATTTTCCTCTTCCTTGCACTAAAAGGCAAAGGAATGATCTAGAATGAATTTACTTTATCATTATCTCACATTAGTTTATTTATTTCATATTTTTTGGAAATATAATTCATTATTCTCAATTATGGATGCATTGTCTTTTATGCACATATCTTATGTACCTTTCATTGATTTTATGATTAATTTGAAGGTATTGGGTAATTTTAATTTATATTCTACATCTTAGGGTGATTTATTCATGCATTAACATATTTCAGGTCACTAAAAAGCATACTCTTATCCTTGTTTGGATAAACCTCAAAGACTAAGGTTTCCAACTTGTTAACCCTAGAATAAGATTAAGTTCTAGGTTTCAGTATGTTATAGACTTAGTCTCTCAGAATCCTAGTGTCCCAATTCTTATGAAGAATAGGAACACATGGGTAGATGTCATATGCATTTGTAATTGGATCTATCTTGAATGCAATGATATATACTTATCCCATTATCTCATATGTATTAGACATGACGAGAAGATATCCAGTTGTCTCGTATGTATTGGATATGACGAGAGGATATCCATTCATCTCATATGTATTTGACATGATGAGAAGACATATATATACTTTCCTAGCATTCTCCTATGTATTGCACATGACGAGATGGTATATGTCTGATGCTAGCGAAAGTCACTGTAATACCATACAAAACATCCTTAAGTGCTTGTGAAGCACTACTAGGATTGGTTACTTGGTTATGGTAATAACATAGAGTTGGGTGTAAAGAGTTACACCAATGCAAGCCTCCAAACTGACAAAATGATCACAATAGTGTTTGACATTAAATAATAATAGAAAGCTAGAAATGGTTCCGAGCTAATGACAGTTATTCAAATCTACAAATGAAGCTGAGTATCTCTATGTTATAAGAACAATAGAGGATATTGCATGGATCAAGAAGTTCATATGGTTGACCGTCTGTGAGGTTCTAACCATTAATGACAGTAGAAGTACTAATGCCAACAATGGAGCTACTTGTTAGTATGGGAATATCATATGCATACTACGACACTTCCATCTCAAACGAGTAGTTGTAGAGTGAAGAGATGTGAAAATTGCAAGATACCAACTTGAAGTAAACATTTGTAAACCCACAATAAAAGCACTTTCCCAACATAAGCATGATGTTCATGTTAGGTCACTTGCGATGAGATCCATGGGTGATTGTCTCTAAGTGTAAGTGGCAGTCTGTTAGTATGTATGCTCAAAGAGTTAATCATATGATGATTTTTATGACATAACTTATAAATTATTTGACTAATAACAAAAGAAATCTTCCAATTTATTTTGTATAGTCAATTATGAGATAATGAATAACATAATAAATGTCTAGAGAATATTATTACTCGATGACGTATGTCTTTAAGTATTATACTTAGAAGAAATGAGATCATAAGAATGTTAAGAGTACATATATATATTCTCATTATGTACCTGATCGGTTGTCATTGAGGAAGGTTTATAAACAACAATGACACATAATATCAGAGTGTGAGTTGGTTGATACCTAATCTCATTAGCCATGATATGGCAATATTAAACCAAGCACACATATACATGTTAGAGAACAGTGTATCAGATAGACCTACCATGAGTGTGACACATGGAAGCCATCTTCATGGCACAATGATGGTGGTCATTGTGGTTCTTAGACTTGAAATCACTACACTCATCACATGTCATTGGGTGCACTTTGACATCATCAAACACAATCCTGAAACATGGGTTGTTATAACAGTTATGATTGGTTGACTTTGACACATGCATATTGACTGTGAGTGATAGATAATGGGATTTGTCCCTCCTATAGGAGCATGATATCCAAGGCCTCTTGATTAGAGAGATTGATAAAAGTATGACCAGATGCATGTGAGTCAATATATGATATTAAGATTATATATATCTCATGCAGTTTGCTTTGGTTCAAGGAACAAGATTGAATAATAATGAGGATGACTGCTCCATGCCTCTAGTTCAATCTGGACAGTAGTGATTAAAAGAACCATATAAACACTATAACACCATACACAAATTGTAGGTTGAAGTTTCTCCCCAACTTTCCATTCACTTGTCTAGCAATGATGTGTGACTAGGCACCACTCATTGCTTGTGTTGTCATAAGATAGTTATGGACATTTGCTATCCACATGATATTGGATCTATAGGGTCATATACATTGAAACTCATCTATAAAAGGAGTTTGATCTTGAATGATAATTGAATTAATTAGTAAAATGTTTAGGTATTTCAATTAATGAAACAGATAACTAACTAGACTTCCAAACAATCAATTCAACTATTGAGACAGTCGTTTGGAGTGTCAGACTAATTTTATTGTACATTGGTTGAAATTCATCCTAACCTGGCCTGTGAGAAGCCTATCTCACTTGTGCAAAATGATCATCTATCCTGGTGCGAGACACTTTTCTTAGTTGCACCAAATATTCATCTAGCCTGGTGTACGACGCCTGCCTCAGTTGTACTAAATGCCCATTTTGGAGGTGCAATTCGATTACACAAAGAATTGATGCTGACGTTAAATTGAGTACTAATTCAAATCGAATTGCCAACATATGTGCCGAACTAAAAGGTGCAAAATGAATGTTTCTCTTAGTGAAAGGACCATCGCACATGCAAGACGACCATCGTGTTGGGTGATATGACTATTTTAGTGCATGTAGGTTGTGTAACTTGCAGAATTGTTATGAAAATTCAAGATCTTTTGATCTTTTCTGCTCCCGCTTTAGTCCTGCATTGGCTGGGGACTGGGAACCCTGACCCTAACCCCTCCTATATAGAGGGGTACGGGGGGCTTCCCACAGCACAACTACTACACAGACAATTGAGAATCAATTGCTATGATAATTATTGTCCTCTCTGGTTTTGGTAGCCACGAGAGCCTAGGCAAGTCCTACCTGACTAGGGAGGGATAGCCACAAAAGATAAACAATTGAGGATCATTATTGTGGGAGAGCATGTTGATGACTAGTACACCAATAGGAGGGACAACTCCTTCCATTCCGACAGGGTGACATGAGTTCTTGTTGGTCTGTGTGGACTACTCTAGAGGTAGGAGTCTTGTAGCTGCTGCTAGGAGGGCAACATCAACTCGTAGTCCATGGTGAGATTTGAGGAGATGTGGCAACAATTGTTCGTGCCTACTATCCTTGGAGGAGTAGTCAGATGAGTCTGAGTGTGACTAGGAGCTACATAGACACCGTCTAAGATAGAGTGCACATCTACATTGATGAGGATTGTCAATGGACTTGCTCCAAGACTAGGTATATCTTTGTGAAACCATCCTTCCAAATGCATAGTTATTGACGTGATTTGCTGGTTAATGAGAAATATGTTAGTATAATTTTTTTTTTGCTTCCTTTATGATGTCATATTTCCCTACAAAAAATGGAATAGTTAATTCATTATCAAATTATGGACAATGTATAACACTTAGGTAAACAGACCCCACACCATGGAGGGTTGTTGATAGATCAATTACTTCCCTATGAGGCAAGCCATTAGCAGAAGAGGAGGATGAATGGGTGGATGAGTTTGTAGCGATGTGGTGGGCAGCCTAGACCTTTAGAAATAAGAAAGCTCACAAGGAGGGGGGGTGTTTTATCCCAGGGCTCGTGGTGGGTTTTAAGAACTTCGTCATCGATCACAAACGTTTCAATGAAGCATCAGCCAAGCCTACATTATAATGATGATGAAGGAATGTGATACGGAGATAGATGACATGGAAGGATCTTATATGTGGAATTATAAAAGCAAATGTCACGGTGCATGGAGAGCGAGGCAAGGGTGCAACATCAGAATGGTAGTCAAAGACCATTGGGGGAAGCTTCGGCTAATAGCTCAATCATTCACTCCATAATGTGTTGACATGCATCCAACATGGCTTCATTGTGGTACACTTCAAGACTAACAGTGAATAGTTGATCATAGTTACCAAGGAAGGAGTCCAAGGAAGGGGCCACATTGATCTGTCCATAACTGACTTTCTTTGCTCCCTGGAAGATTTAGAAGTCATGAATATCTCCCATGTCTTTAGAGAATGCAACTCAATTTCTCATGTTGTGGCTGTTGAGGCAGCATATAGAAAATTAACCTAGACGTACCAAGGTCCTTTCAACTTGGACATTCTTGTATTAGTTAATGCAAACTTGAGATGATCAATTCCTATGTGATAGGAATTGATATCGATAGAAATGGTTGTGGATAGTTTCTTAACCTAAATACAAACACATATATTGGAAAAATGTTGAAAGGGTTTAGCATGAAGGATTTAGTAAAAGAGAATCTATCCATGTATATGGGATTAGTTTCTCAAAGAATCCAATGTTATAATTCTTTTAATGAATGGAAGAAATGTTATATGCATTCGCATTTGGATCTATATGCAATATAACATACTCATCCCATTATCTTGTATATGATGGACATGACAACAAGATATTAGTAATAACCAATGAATGTCATTGGAATTTCATAAACAACATCCATTAGTACTTGAGAAGCACTAGGAATGGTTGTTTCACTATGCTATAAAGAAAGAGTTGGATGTATGGGTTACATCGGTGCAAGCTTTAGTAATGACAAAAATGACCTTAGTATAAAAGAGTGTATTTAATACCATTAGTTGGTATGTATGCCCAGGGAGCCAATTCTATGATTATTATGATGGCATATCATATTAAATATTTGATTAATGATAAAGGCAAGCTTCCAATTCATTTCCTTTCACTCAGTTATGAGATAATGAGGAAACATAACGAATATCTAAAGAATGACATTACTCAATGGCATATGTCTTCAAGTACGTGATTTGAACAATGAGATCATAAGGATTTTAAGAGTATGTACATTATTATTTTATCAATTAATGGATGTTACTATGGATGGAAGAGAAATCAATAACACTAAATATAGGAGTGTGTGTTGGTTGATGACAAAATATCATTAGTGATGATATTGTGATATAAAACCAAGCACATATATGCTTGGTGGACAATAGTGTATTGGACAGATCCACCTTGAGAGTGACACATGGAAACCATAAATGGTGGTCATAATCATCTCTCATAGTGAAGGTGGTGATTGTGGTTTGTAGACCTGAAGCTACTACACTCATCACATGTCACTCAATATGTTTTGACATCATCTAACATGATCCTAAATAAGGGTTTCCATAAAGGTGATCATTGGATATATAGCGACGCATGGGGATGATTGTGAGTGATGTAGATGGTATTAGTCCCTCCTACTAGAGTATGATATCTAGACTACTTGATAAGAGAGACTGAGAAAAGCATGTTCATGTACATGTGAATCAATATATGATATTGAGGTCACATATATATCATACAGTCTTCTTTGAATCAAGGAACATGGATTGAACATTGAGAGGATACATTGACAGGATGACAATTCCATGCCACAAGTTTATTTCAAATATCAGATAAAGGAATTAGGAAATTATTGTAACATTTGACACAGATCATAGGTTGAAGTTGTCCTCCAACTTTCTTGATTATTAAAATAGAAATGATCTATTACTAGACACCGATCTTTTCTTGTGATGTCATAAATCAGTTACGGACTTTCACTGCCAACATAACATGGAACCTATGGGGTCACACATAGGACACACCTAGAAGAGGATTTCAATCATGAATGATAAGTAAATTGATTGCTAAAGTGTTTAGGAATTCAATTCTATCTAGGAATCAACTGATTGGACTCCCAACTGACTGGTTCAAGTGTTGAAAGAACCAGTTGAAGTGTCAGTTTGATTGGAGATTGCATTAGCTGAGTTTTGGATGTACCATGGCACAAACTGACAGCTTCTCTGAGTGAACTGATTGGCTCATGGTCGTGATATGACTATTTCATGAGATGAACTTCCTTGTTCACATGAGCATTTCAATCACATCAAGGATGAGTGATGACGTCATGTCATGCATTAATTAGATTAGAATCTCCAATGCAATTTTGATTGAGAAACATGATGAAACGACCGGTTCGTGGGTTGAACTGATCGGTTCACATGCCAATCAATCAATTCACTTGTGAACTGACTAGTTCACCTATTGTAGTTTGTGGCAATTTATAACATTCCAGTCCCTTCCACTCACACAAAGATTGGGAACCTTGACCTAACCTCTCTTATAAATAGAGGAGTAATGGGGGCTTCTCAGAGACACAACAGGCTCCCAAATTTAAGAGTAATGTTGTTGAACACATAACAGGCTCCCAAATTTGCAAAAGAGTTAAGGCTCAACTATGGGGTTGTTGAACACATAGCAGGCTCCCAAATTTAATTGTGGTGAGAATTGAAGAAGACATGGAAATAGAGGGATGGAGAGCTGGACAAGGAGTTAAAGCTCTATCTCTCCTCACTGTGGACAATGTGCAAGGTAGGAGATAAAGCCCCTCTCCAAAGTTCATCATCAGACATCTCTAAAGGAGTCCAGCCTTATAAACATAATATAGATTATGTGTGATACATTGGCCTTTTCTACATTCAAGTGACTTAGGGCTATGTAGGAAAATCAATCACTTAGATAGGATAGCTAGGTCAATTATTATATCATTATTCCGTTATTTCCTAATTTTATTTTCAATATCTAGGGTTTTTGTTTTAAGAAAGTAGTTGCGCTACCTGATTCCACACTAGCAGATACAATCATCCACCCAAAATTGTATGTTTGAGATAGGGAACCATGTGATTCACAACACCATGCATTTAGAGTAATCCATGCATTAGAAATTATCAAATATAATTTACCTTACCAAAAAATTTTATGATTTCTGATATCTCATTCAATATACAGTACTTATAAATGTAATATATTATGAACAGAGATAGGATATATTACTACTTAACAACACATATATATATTATTGCACAACCAAGTCCAAGTTGTGTGCATCACTACGTTAAGATGTAATAAAATCTTAAATCATCATTATTCTAGGTATTAAATCATTATAATAAATTAAATTTGTTACTTAGAAATATGGATCGTGAATATTTAAAATTGAAATTATAGGAATGTTACAAACATACATCACATACAAGCACAAATGTATACACACACACACATATATATATATATGTATGTATATACAAATATATATATATATATATATATATATATAGAGAGAGAGAGAGAGAGAGAGTCAGGCTAGAATACACTCGAGTGTATAGATCACACGAATACACTCAAGTGTGTTTGCATATCAAGACTATTTTTTACAAAATGTAAACCATTGAACTTCACCATCATACTATAACTAGGCTACATACAAAATTTGAGCCCATTTGGATAAATGTAAGTCACTCATCCAAGGTCAACAAAATCGACGCGGGAAACTAATTTGAAATGCATAATTTTTGCGGTCTTTATGGCATGACATATAAATGTCCAAATACACTCAAATTCTGCGTATGAGCTATTAACAAGATGTTTCAGAAGATCAATAGATTAGATTTTTGAGAAAAATATTTCATCATGAAAAACTACTTGAGTGTATTCTGCTCTGAATACACTCGAGTGTATTCCAGCCTGACTCTACACACACACACACATATATATATATATATATATATATATATATATATATATATATATATATATATATATATATATATATATATATATATATGTGTGTGTGTGTGTGTGTGTGTGTGTGTGTGTGTATTGGAACCAAGAAAAAGTCATCTACATATACAAGAATAATTTATAAAATAAATCAAGTCTTAATATAATTTTATATTTATTTATTTGAAGTATATAGATAACAAGTAGTTATTATCAGTTTAATGTTAAACAATGGTTATGCCATGTGTAGTCCTAAGATGGTTGATAAAAGTGTTCAAAAATATTGGATCTCTTTTCTAGTCATGTTGAAAATTTTAATTCTAACTCTCTTTGACCTATGTGTGACATGAATACTATGTGTTTGACTAGTAGCCCGGAATAGACTACTGGCTAACACACATGAAGGGGGATTAGGGATGCGGATGATTAGAGAATTTAATGACATGTTACTTATGAAGATTGTGGATAAGTAACTAAGTCAAACCGAGTATGTCTGGAAACCCTTGATACTAGCTAAATAAAGAATGAAGGAATCACGTAATGGACTGACATCAATGATCTGGAGGGGCATTCAGGGACTACTAAAAATTGCTAGATAGTAGACACCGATATCGGTAGGCAATTGATGCGACACATGTATATGGGAGGACCGATGGCTCAGACCGGCTCGTGCACCATGATTGAAGACGGGGCTAATCATACCTGAAGAACTACATGACTAGAAGGTATGCAACACGGTGACTCCCGATGATCAATGGGATGTCGATTTTATCCAACACTTCTTTAATGAAGATTCGGTCAAGGAAATCCTATCACATCTCATACCCAAATAAAAGTTAGAGGGAGATGAACACTACTGGTCGGAACACCCTCATGAAAGATACTCAGTGAAGAAGATGTATAAAGAGCTCGTGAAGGATAAAATATTATGCACAGATGGTGACTCAAGTAGCATATGGAAGCAGAATATCCCACACAGAGTTAAGATATATGTGTGGATCCTAAACTATGATAGACTCTTAACAAATGATATGAGGAAAGCAAGAAAAATGGCTAACAGTGATTACTGCGAGTAATGTGGTATACACGAGGAATCCTGCCTCCATGCAGTTCATGACTACCCAGTGATCCAACCCTTATGGATATTGGTAGAACCAGATTTACCCACCAGCTTCTACACTACCAACAATACATAGGAATCAGTCACACTTAACATGCGATAGATTGGAGGATTTAATGAGTGGTGCTCGTATTTCAGGGTGATGTGTTGGAAAGTATCGAAGGAAAAAAACATCCTATGTGTTTGAAAATAAGAAAGTTAACATGTGTTAGATAACTATGGAGATAAGAAGTTGTATACATAGCATTGAAGCATCTACATAGGACAGAGCACTGAAACATAAGATAGCACCGGAAGCAACATGGGTACCCTCCCCTACGGGAGGGACTAATATGGAAGTGGATGTAGCTTTGCACAATGCCTCTAATACCCTGAGTGTAAGGTTAGTGGCCAGAGACGATGAGGATAGGTGGATAATAGGTGGTGACAGTAAATTCTTGGGGTCCGATCCGCTTGAAGGTGAGTTGTTAGCGATTCATTCAAGCATACAAGCTATAATGTCCAGAATCTTGGATGACATGAGATTGTTACTTATTCCCTATTGACCGTTAACTATATACAGAACATGGCGGCATGCCCAAGTAAATACAGATCCTTAGTTCAGAGAATTTAGCACTCAAAGAGAGAGATCGAGTTGATGACACTTAAGAAGATTGGGAGGAAGGTTAACACACCAGTTGATCTCTTGGCGAAGTGGTTTCTAAAAGAACCTGGAGGGGTTTACATAGCCTCGGCAAGCCCAATTTTTCTTGAGGACTTTATCCAAAAGGACTATCATCATGAGAGTTATGATGTTATATATTTCGTTTGGCACGCAAAAAAGAATACTATGTGTTTATATTTTCTCAATCCAAATGGGATAACACCCTACAATTGATTTTATGGATTGTTTTATATGAAAACTGAATACGATTTATTATCTTGTTTAGAATTGATTCACCTTGCATTCTATTTGTAGCATTGCACTATATTGATCCATTCTTATAATGGAATCAATAGCTTCTATATATTGGCCATATTATCTCAATCTGTATCATATTTGAGAATTCAACTAATCTATACATGTTTTTCATGTAATAATGACTTGGATTCTTCTATAATGAATTGACCAAACTGAATTTTCCTCCGTATTAATGAGCATGATGATTTTCATTGATAAATTTAAGTAGTGTCACTATATGCGGTGATGAAGATTCTTATTATTTCCACTACATAAGAATTAGAAGGTGCTTCTTATTCTTGGGTAGTTGTGCAATAATGCCACAACTCAGTAAAAATATTTTACAAATAGTGGTGATTCCTACAATTTAGTTTTTTTTCATATTACAGTTCATAATTTTAACATGTATGCTTATTCATTTTTGTGTTATATATTGTGATTTAAGGCAATAAATGATTATTATATCATTTTTGCTTATATGTTATGTATCATCCTATTTGGAGTTCTTTTTTACATCCACATGTATATTATAATTGCCTTTATTTGATCTGGAAACTCTAACATTATTTAATTCCTAATTGTGCCAAGTAAGTGTCTATATGTACATCCTATGTTCTAATAATTTCCATTTTGTCTTCTTTTACGGGGTGAAAAGAACTTAAAGTGGTTGAGCTGGATCGATCACCCCTACAAGTTTATTTGCACCATGGTGAAAATTCAGGAACAAGCAACTAGTTTAGTTGTTTTCTTTATCCTAATGTAATTGACCTTGTGCGTGATTAACAATCTTATTTTTGATGAATTTTTCAATAATTACATTGATTCTTTTATAATTATACACCTTGTTGTTTTTTATAACTTACTCATGGAATAGATTTACGTATCCACCCTTTGTGAAAAAATGTAATGATTTTCATATGATGGATTATTTATATTATTTTATTTAGTAATGAGAGGGTCCCTCTTGTGTCCCTCATTGCACTCCTTATCTCGGGTATCAAACAAGGACCACAACTTCTTTGCCAAATTTTTGAATAAACATGAAGTAAATGAGCTAGAAAAAGGGATGAAAAGTTTCTTTTGTTTGGCGTCTTCCACCCGTTTTGGATGAAGTTGAACAAACATATGTTTATTAAATCATGTATGTAGGTCTAAAACTGAGATTATTGGTATACATTAAGTAAGTTTAAACATGGTGTCTAGGATATTCACTAAGGAACTCAAAAAAATTAAGCCCATCTTGATTTGATATATGTACCCTTAATGTAAATACTATTTTTGCATATGAACGAGACTTTTGGTGCGAACGATACTGATCTTTGCTCATCCTTATTGGCTCTATTAGAGGACGCACGCCTCCAATTTGTTGTACCAAATTTGTTGTCTCGGTTGTGTCTCAAAAAATGCTAACCATTTATTCACCCAAAAACCAACCCTTAAAAAATTTAATGATGAGTGAGAGGCATGTCATTAGAGTTGACCAACATATCATAAAAAAATTGAGAAAGATCTAGTTATTATTTGAAACAAAATTAATGCATAAATGAAAATAATTTTATCCACCAAAAGGTGTTCGTAATATATATATATATATATATATATATATATATATATATATATATATATATATATATATATATATATATATATATATGTATATGTATATATATATGTATATATATATATGTATATATATATATATATGTATGTATATATGTATATATATATGTATATATGTATATATATATGTGTATATATGTATATATATATGTATATATGTATATATATATATGTATATATATATATATGGACATATATATATATATGTATATATATATATATATATAGATATGGACATTCATTCGCTACCCGTGCGAGCAACTAACTTTAGTTACCCGTGCATCTATTTTGTAATAGGAAGATGTGTATTTGTAATGAGATGACCAAGTTTGTAATGAAAATACTCATTTTGTATTACAACATAGACTGCTGTCATAAATATCATTTTTACTGTAATCAGACGTGTAATACAAAATGAGTGGTTGTGTTACAAATATAGTCCTATCATTACAAATATTGTCTATTTCATTACAAATAGGTATCTTTCTATAACAAAATAGATCCATGGGATAGTTACCTGTGTGGATAGTGAATATGTATTGGATGCCCGCGCGGGTAGCCAAGTTAATTACTCGTGCATTGATACACGGTGGCATGATGTGTAATTAAATCGAACTCCATTACGGTTGCATGGTAGCGGTGGCATCTGTTGTAATTTACACATATTCTATTTACGTATGCATGGAGTAGTGGTGGCACATATTGTAATTAAGTAGAAATCAACTACGTATTGCATGGAACACGGTGGTAGTATTTTTTAATTCAACATCCTTTACTAGTGGATGTGTATGATTCCACTATTTGTAGCTAGACGACAATGAATTATGAGTGCATGTAATAGTGGAAAAGATAGCTGGAGACATTGAGGCATACATTTTTGGTGAATAAAAAATTAATTGAGGACAAGAGCTTTAATCATTTTGAACACATGTTTACCGTTGACTCATAATTAGGAGATATTCCACGTAGTTGTCATCTACATAATATGCATATAGTTCTTGATACAGTGAGGTTGTATTACAAGACGTGAACCTTGGTTACATTACTTTCATTCTCATTACAATTTATTTATTCATACTACATAATATTACTTCTTATTACAATTTATTCTGTACTAAAGTTTATTCTTATAATTTTTTTCTAACACCTTTTGGGTCATCTATTATATCATCAAACATCTACATTAGTTGCAATTTTCTCCTCCTTATCTTAATTGTCTTTGCCCATGTCTTTTTACAAAATGTTAAACATGATTGTATTTTCAATTTACAAAATAATATTGTAATATTCAGGATGATAAGCTTACCATTTTACATGTGAAGTTCTTAAACCTACAAATTCTTCCCTTGTCTTGTGTTCACATAGAATTCTCTAGTTATCGAATCTTGATTGTTAGTGTAAATGCTACATGTAAATTTTAATGTCGTAATGTAATAAGAAAGTGTCAAATGTAATATGGACAGTCACATTATAATAGGCAAGGGTCAACTATAATATAGGTGACAGTTTTGTAATATGGATACTCATACTGTAATAAGCAAGTGTCATTTGTAATATGGACAGTAACATTGTAATATGCAAGAGCCAACTGTAAGTAGGTGATAGCATTGTAATATGGATACTCATGTTGTAATAAAAAAGTGTCATATGTAATACAGACAGTCACATTGTGATAGGCAAGAGCCAACAATAATGTATGAGACAATTTTGTAATATAGATACTCATATTTTAATAAGCAAGTGTCATATGTAATATGGACAATCATGTTGTAATAGGCAAGAGCCAATCGTAATATAGGTGACATTTTTGTAATATGGATACTCATATTGTAATAAGTAAGTGTCATTTGTAATATGGACAGTCACATTGTAATAGGCAAGAGCCAACTGTAGTAGGTGACAGTTTTGTAGTATGGATACTCATATTGTAATAGGACAGTGTCATTTGTAATAGGGACAGTCACATTATAATAGGCAAGAGCCAACCATAATGTAGGTGACAATTTTGTAATATGGATACTCATATTGTAATAAGCAAGTGTCATTTGTAATATGGACAGTCACATTGTAATAGGCAAGAGCCAATAGTCATGTAAGTGACACTTTTGTAATATGGATACTCATATTGTAATAATCAAGTGTCATATGTAATATGGACTTATTATTCTACCATGCCTTAAAACTTTTGGCTTATTCTTAATTTCAAACCTCGATCAGTAAACAATAATTGGTGCATCAATATGAAATATTTTTGTCAAAGCCGAATGTAAGATAACAATTCCCTTTAGTGTCATCTTATGGAGGAAATACAATAATAGATCTAATAAGAGAGAATCATTACAAGAATTATTTATTCTTAGGCCTAGTTTGGGTGCTGCATTTCTAAGTTCTGGTAGTTTGTGAGAAAATTTTCCGTCAACTGGAAATAGGTGTTAACTTTGGTAATGCGAGCGTGCTATTGCTAGCTATATCAGCCGCTGCGGATAAAGATGAATGGTGGAGGTCGTAGCAATTGGCACTCCTCATGAAATCGACGTGATTGATAAAGTTTCCAACTTCTGTTGTATTGCTCACGGAACGGAGGTTACAAATTTCAAAACTGGTATAATTTATAGAATTTAATACAACTACTACCAGGACTTGTGATGTACTTATCCAAATATAAGGTGAGTCACTGCCCCACCCACACTGCATCCTCCTCGAAATGCAGTGGAAAAAGTTTTGATAATTACAAATAAATGTCACCGCTTTCCAGCCAAATAACAGATGAGCCGACAACATACTATTTATAGTATTTGCCACCACTACTTAGCATGTGTAGTAAGATTTAGGCACGGGTAACTTCGCTTCGCTACCCGCGCGGGCAGTGAGTGAATTCCCTTTATATATATGAGTGTATATATATAGTGTAGTGAAGATATACTCATATATATATATATATATATATATATATATATATATATATATATATATGACCATTCATTCACTACCCTATGGGAAGTTAACTTTATTTACCCGTGGATCTATTTTGTAATAAAAAGGTACCTATTTGTAATGAGATAGACAATATTTGAAATGAGGTGACCAAATTTATAATACAAACATTTGTCTTGTATTACATCATAAATTGTTGTCATAAACATGATTTTTATTGTCATCAAATGTGTAATACAAAAGGAGTGTTTGTATAACAAATTTATCATCTCATTACAAACATTATGTGTCTCATTACAAATAGCTACTTTTCTATTACAAAATAGATCAATGGGTAACTAAAGTTAGTTACCCGCACAGTTTAGTATATATATATATATATAGTTAGTTAGTTAGTTAGAATTTGTTGCCCGGTGGGTAGATTTGGCAAGTTACCTGTCCATGTGACGCGGTGGCAGCTTATTATAAATAACTCAATGTTCTAGCTGGTTATTGTAGCACGCGTTTCAGGGAAAAAACCACACAGTGTCTTCTCCACGTTCATCTGTGCCATTGCCGGTCTAATAGATCCGATCTACCCCCCATCTGCCGTTGAACTGCCCGCTATCATAAATCCGCATCTGATTCCGCCTTCTGTGGCTTTTTTTTATCTTCCTTTTACATTTCTTCCTCACAAATCCCTATTTTCATCTCCATTCCCGAACAACAAGGACAGCTTCCCCTCCTATTAGTCTTGTAGAGGAGGATGACGGAGGTGTACTTGTGCTGATTTTATCCTTCTCCCACCTTCATCTATGTATCCCGTGACCATATCGATTTTCACCAAGTTGATTCCACCTTTGTCTATGTATCTTGTGATGATATTGACCTGCTGTTGTGAAGCTCACGCCGCTGAGGAGGAGTGGGGTGGTGGGAGAATTTCGTATTCTATCTACATATTTAGGAGCAAATTGTTGTTGTAGATCTCACGCCGCTGAGGAGGAGGGACTCGAGGTGGTGGGAGAGTTCCCTATTCTATCTGCATTTTTAGGAGCAGTAGTTTTTTCAAGCTACATTCAGGTAGATTTTGTATTTTTCTTAGTCAATTTATTCAGGTATATTCATTTTTCTCATTTTTTTCATCATCTCAATTTGTATTCATCCCTTTTTCTCTTGTGTGGGAACGAAACCCAATTTTTGTGTATGCATTTTTGTTTTTGAAGTAGTAGCTGTCATACAAGTTTTTATATTTTGCGTAGTTACTCTTTTGTTATACGTGGTTACTCTTTTGAGTTATCGAGTTACTCTTGTTGTGTTACAGGGTTACTCTTCTGGTCTTCTGAGTTACTCCAACATGCTATCATGGATCCCAGCCTTGATACGGATGCTGCTAATGCAAGTGTCAGTCGTGACAATAATAATCCTCAGTCTTCTCATTTTGTTGGTGCTTCCTCTC
Source organism: Alisma plantago-aquatica (assembly GCA_963693085.1). Classification (NCBI taxonomy): domain Eukaryota; kingdom Viridiplantae; phylum Streptophyta; class Magnoliopsida; order Alismatales; family Alismataceae; genus Alisma; species Alisma plantago-aquatica. The sequence continues at coordinate 670,311,810 of OY856409.1, read as the reverse complement.
TTCCTCCATATGTAGTCCCTGGAATTGGCCTCCAGTTTTGAAGTTTAGATGAAGGTATCTCCTTCTATTGCAGCTATGCTGGAATGATTGGGTCTAACATTAGGAAAGATGACAATAGATATGAACAAGGAACTAATATTCTGGTTGCTAAAGATCTCGTTTGTGACAAGCAGGGTAAGATCTGCCGTTCTAAGAGGTCTAGAGGGATTCTGAGCCCCGTTTGTGATGAAGTGGGTAACTTACAGGATAAGCTGTCCAAGAAGCACAGGCGTTCTGTGAAGAGGTGTGGTTGTGGAGCCATGATCTGTTTCAAACTGGATAAGTCCTCATCCATGTGGGTTGTGATTGCATTTGTTGAGGAACACGACCACGATCTTGTTGATGATGCTCATCTCCATTACCACAAGTGTAACTCATCTCTTGATGAAACTCAAAAAGAGATCCTTTCTTCCATGAGCCAAGCTAACATACCTGTATCAAGACATATTGCATTGATAGCATCCGAGTCTGGCGGCTATGAAAATATAACATTTACCAGTAGACAAGCTCATGGACACATTAGTAGCAAGAGGAAAGAGTCGGCTAAATACGACATCGACATGGTTTTTGATCGCTTTTCTAGGTTCAAGGTCTTCGATCCAAAATTCTTCTATAGCTATCAAAATGACCCCGATTGCTACCTTACTCGTCTGTTTTGGGCTGATCCCATCTTCGTTGAAGATTGCGGGCTGTTCGGTGATGCGATTGTGTTTGACACCACCTACCAGACCAACAAGTATTTGATGGTTTTTAGAATGTTTGGTGGAGTTGATCACTATCACAAGACAGTGTTGTTTGCTTCTGCTCTGATGGTTGATGAGAAGTATGACTCGTTTGTTTGGGTTTTCAAGCAGTACCTACTTTGTTTTGGCAAAGAGCCGGTTTCCATCATAACCGATCAGGACCCTTCTATGAATTTTGCTATCAACTCTATTTTTGCCTATTGCAAGCATCGCTTCTGCAGCTAGCACATCCTACAGAAGCTTCCATCCAAGCTTGGTGGTGTTCCTAATAAGGACCAGATCATAAGCTCATTGAATAATTGCATCTGGAACGTGGATGATGTCGACACTTTCAAAGAGAGGTGGGATTCAGTAATTTAGGAGAATGATTTATTGTCCATCTCCTGGCTTTCTGATATGTATGTGATGTGTTGTGATTGGGTTTTGTGCTATATGAAGTCCTTCTTCTTTGTGTGCATGAGGATGACTCAGAGGAGCGAGAGCCTGAATGCATTCATTAGGAGCCATGTGAATAATAGGAAGACTCTCTTTGAACTTGTATGTTCATTGGAGACTGCCTACTCTCATGTGTGGGAGATTTAAAATTTCAAAGAATTTGACGATGAGTACAGTAACCTCCCTTTGTCATCACTGTGGCCCCTGGAGGAGCAGATGAGAGGTATATACAACAAGTCCATCTTTAAGATATTCCAGTCTGAGGTTCACCAAAGCATGGTCTACAATGTAAAGGAAGCTTCAGAAGGTTCCTTTGAGGTGTATCGTGTCGGTGGACTTGGAACTCCCCGTATATTGAAGAAAGAGTCATCTAGTGACATTGTTTCCTACAGTCGCTTCATGTTGGAATTCAAAGGCATCCCTTGCAGGCACATCCTCTCTTATTTGAAGAGTCGTGACTATTGCACTCTTCCCGAGCCTTAAATTCTGAAGAGGTGGACCAAAGGGTACAAAGAACACCCTTTGATTTTTGGCAAAGCGTCAGTTAACCATCCATCCACTGGGAGGACAATTTAGCTTGTTTCTGCATGCAATTTGATTATCAACATAGCATTTATTAACAATGTTGAAGATCTTTGCCATGAAAAAATGTTAGCTCTGTGAAAGGAGCTCTTAGACTTGGATCTCACTGATACTGGTGCAGGCTCTGGTGTAACCGCTTCTAATACAGCTTCCTCTTCTACTGTCAAGGTCCATATACCTAGTATTTGCAAAACTAAGGGGAGACCTAGATCGACCGATCTGAGGCCTAAATCTGGAGTTGAGATTGCCCAGTCTAAAAGAGAGAGGCAGTGCAAGAATTTCTTAGAGTTTGGGGTCAACCATGACGGTAGGAACTGCCCTATTAAGAAGTAGTCCATTCTGCAGGGATTTTGTTTTGGACTCTATTTTATTTCTTTTTGTTGCACAATGATTATATGTGTTGTTGATCGTGTGGTTTGTTGATGCTAGATGTTTTTAGTGAAGTTTGTAGTTGATTAGTGTGTGAATGAGGGATATTAAAATATGTAATGGGTTGTTCTTTTTGTCTGCAATTTTTTTGAAAGTGATTTTGTAACCCTCCATGTAGTTTCACTTTTGTGTTTTTTAATGTATCTGTGTGTTATGTTGAGCTCCACCAACTGTATGTAAACTTTGAATATGCTACAAAGAATCTGTTCTAATCAGATGTTACTCATTTAGAGAATATTTTGTGTTTTATCTTTGTGAGAAATGGATACTCTTTTCTTCTGAAATACATACATTTTTGGATTAGTACAGTTTCTTTCATGTTTTGTTCAGTTTACCCATGAAATGTCAATTTTTTCTACGATGTGGTTCCAATACACAGGTTTTGTGTTTTTGACAAACCTTCATCCACAAGAGTTACTTTCTAAACACTGGAGTTACTTTTTATCTTGTCACAGTTACTCTAAGTGTTCTCTCAGTTACTCTCAGTGCTCTCACAGTTACTCTTAGTGTTGTCACAGTTACTCTCAGTGTTCTCTCAGTTACTCTTTAGTGCTGGCATAGTTACTCTTAGTGTTGTTGTAGTTACTCTTTGTACTCTTACAGTAACACATGTACTTTCACCAACAAAAGAGTAGTCTGTGTTATAATCAATCTTCATTTTCCACAAGTTACACAATGATGATACGTCGCATAGTTACTATAGAATATCACAAGTTCCGGTGGGTTCAAACACCACTAAAAAAAAATTCCACATACAACAGGAATAGCTAGGCAAAGGGCTATTCAGAGGAAAAGAAGAAAGAAAGGAATAGAGGTACATAGAACTATACAACAAGGCAAAGGGGATGTATAAGCTAACTATCATGGGGCTGTTGCACTAACAACAAACACAGTCTCCGGAACAAACGATACAGAAAACTACAGCCAAACCAGACATCAGAATGGTCCATCAACTGAACATAAAAACCAAAGAGCTCAGGGTGGGTCAGATCCATCCCTGGTGAGAGTTGTCATACACACCATTCACTCCATTGCAAAGCAGAGACAGCAATCCAAAACAACAACTTTAGAATCCTCAAAACTTCTGGTGGGTAAGCAAATAATACAGCCAAAACAGCCTTTAGGATAGCCCAACTCCAGAACAAAGAAACATCTGTAGAGAGCAATGGGGCAGCACCAACGTTGCTCTTTCTAGGGATGTATCTGAGCAGTTCATAAGCATGAATAGTCTATTAAAACATAAAATCCGTATATCAAACACAACATTTCATAGTAGGAACAACCAGACAAAACAAAAAAATCAATTAAGAATTGAGATCAGATCAGACAATATATAGCAATTAGAAGTAAAAATCCCTTAATTAATAGTATTATGAATTGTGGATGGGTAGTTTTCTGGTCCTGGTGGCTGCTACATAGTTGGGAGGTGGCAGCGGCTGCTACATAGTTGGGAGGTGGAAGGAGAGGCTAGGAGGGAGGAAGAAGAGGCAAATTAGGGGTTGTGGGATGAGATCAGCGGTTGTGTTGAAGAAAGGCACGGCCTTATGAGGAGGGCTGGGTTAGTGGTGGAGGGACTGGGGAGTATTTCTAGTACTGGGTAGACGAAAACCACCACGGGAATCTGTAGGAGGGGTTTATGGCTGGTTACTGGGTAGACAATCACCGCCGCGGGTATCTGTAGGAGGGTTTTATCGACAACCACAGCCGCAGTTGTGAGCCTAGGATGGTTGGGGGGTGGTAGACGGTATAGGCGGTGATGGGGAAGACCAAAGTCAAGTAGAAAAGGGCGGAGAAGCATACCTATTTTTTATCGAAAGGCTGGAAAGAAAAAGAAGCAGTGTCTTCTACAGATGTTGAGGTGTCAGCTGTCGTAGATGAGTCAACTTGTAAAAGATTGATCCATGAACCTGGCGGTGGTTGGTATTTCTCACTAACGAAAAGCTGATCTACAGAGTCGTCCATTCTAGATTCAAAGAGTGGAAGTAGCTCGGTTGGTGTTTCCAAGAAAAAATATGTGATCCATGTTGTGATAGTCTAGTGATCGGTTGGCCTGAGGAAGATGATCTAATCTTTTCAAAGATTGAGTTGTGCGATCATCTCTTTCCAACCGCTGCCAATGGAAAGGGATCCATTTTCTTTTTTAACAAGGGTGATCTAAAATTTCTGGTTTCTGATACTGAAGGGGGTGTTGCCTGGTTTGATCTGAAAATGGATATACTTCCATTCTATAAGCAGTTGAATGGATTCCATGGTTTTGTCGTCAAGGGTGTAGTTCATAGGTTGGATGAACGGCTTCATTGTAGGCTGTGTTGAGGTTTATCATAACCCTAAGAATGGTAGAAGGAGGTAGTTGTTCCAAAGTGGACGAAAGGGCACAGTCAAGAAATGAGAGCACTGGAACTTAACATGATAGCAGGCCTCGTGAGGAGGGCTGGATTGGCAGTGGAGGGAGTGTGGAGTATTTCACAAGAGTTATTTTATAAAGTACAATAGTTACTCTTTGTACGCTGGAGTTACTTTGTATATTGTCATAGTTACTCTTATTGTTGTCATGCTTACTCTTAGTGCTCTTACTGTTACTCTTGTGCTATCACCAACAGAAGAGCAGTCTACAGTTACTCTTTATGTTCTTACAGTTACTCTAGACTATCGTTTAGTTACTCTTTATGTTCCTACAGTTACTCTACTAATTCACACAGTTAGTCTAGTCTATCTTTTAGTTACTCTTTATATTCTCATAGTTACTATGCTATATCACAGTTACTCTCAATTTTTGACAAACCTTCAGCCACAAGAGTTACTTTCTAAACATTGGAGTTACTTTTTATATCGTCATAGTTACTCTTAGTGTTCTCTCACTTACTCTCAGTGTTCTTATAGTTACTCTTAGTACTCTCGCAGTTACTCTCAGTGTTCTATCAGTTACTCTTTCGTGCAGACATAGTTACCTTATGGATTACCTCTCTTTTTTAGAGTTACTCTTACAAAGAATGTGAGTTCCTTTTTGAATCATACGGTTACTCTTCTAGACTATCACAGTTACTCTTAGTGTTCTTATAATTACTCTATGTATTATGATATTATCATCACTCTTTCTCTTGTGTTTTTTTTGTTTGGCTGTCTAACCCAAAGTATATATCTCCATACAAAACCACATCAGTTTTAAATTCAAGAACACAACATTCAAAGCACAAAATGCTACATATTAAACTCAGAAATACTCGTATTTGCAATATGATTTAGATCAAAAATGTAATTTTTAGGCTTTTCGCAGTACACAAGTAAATGTATGTCATAGCAGTTACATATTAGAATTCCACAAGAAAAATGTTCAAGTTTTACATTCCAATTAATATTTCACTATTTCAACTAAAATTCAGCCATTTATCTAGGCTTGGAACAACATCTTCTTCTACGCTCTTCTCTTCATCTGTTGCTTCTGTCTTCTCTTCTTCTTGCTGCTTCTGACCTTCATATCTTCCTCCCTTGTTCTCCTCAGATGGGCTTTTTTGATGTCTTCATTGTTATCTTTTTCATGTGCTTGTACAGGTTGCAGCTCCCCCATCACCATCATTCTCTGAAAAATATCAGCCCTTATGGCCGGCATGTCCTTGCAGGTGAAGTCCATGTGTTTTCCATTTACCAAGCATTCTAGGTACTTCATGACGCAGATCACATAGTCAAGTGAGTCTTCTTCCTACTGTGGGCACAACGGGTACTCCCGTCCCCACTATGACAGTTGGTCCCTTTTTCGCCCCCCCTGAAGAATTCGTGCATAATACCCACATGCATTAAAAGTACACAACTCTTATTAATCATCAATCAACAAACAATAACCATGTCAATCCACAACAAATAGATTTACTTTTCATAGATCACTTACCCATCTAAGGAATTCTTTTTTTGACTTTCTACTTCCACTCATTGAGTTATAAGACCGGTGTACTCCATCCCTAAAACTTGCCTCGTACAAGTTCTAATGGTTTTCTTGGTTTAGTATGGTGAACACCAAGTCCATTGTGTCCCAATCTTTCATCGGGATGTTGAATAGTGGAGATAGCATGTCCATCTGCTCCATTGTTATGTTTTCAACATAAAAAGCCAGCTTCTGCTTCAAATGCGGAATTAAAAAAGTTCACATCTATAAGTTTCAGTTTTGTGTATATATTTTTGTATTTTTGATGTAATTTTGTATACTAAATTTTTTGTTCTTATCGGAGCATATGTGCTCAAGCAGTGCCATGACAGACACTTCTTTCTCCTTTTGCTTGTGGTAGCTTTGAGAATATGTACAAAGCAGTCCATAACCTAAAAAAAACCACAAGCTTTCTTTGTTTAGAAGTCCATATTATCTGTTTTCAAAGAGTTACACTACTGTTTATTTATTTCTTATTGGTGATTGCATCATTTGATCTTTGTACAGTAGGGTGGCGAGGTCCTTCCCCATGCACCAAGTTTCATCACTGAATCTCCATTCTCATTTTGACCTGCCAATTGTTTTTATAGATGTTATACATATTAGTTTTGGATATTGAATAAACAATGTTTTATCTGTGTACATTGTACAAAATAACCAATTCTCTTACATTTCATCTATGTTATCAACGAAGTTGTGGACAATTTCCCTGGTTTCTTTTGTTTTGAAATGTTCAAAACCAATGAAGTTTGACAGCTTGTGCTGTCAACAACAAAAGAGCAGTCCATGTTAGAATCAATCTTCATTTTTCCACTAGTAACACTATGCTGATGTGTCGTACAGTTAATATATACCATCTTACATTCACTCATTATGTTCCTACAGTTGCCCTTATAATTCACAAAGTTACTCTATACTATCATAGAGTTACTCTTTATATTACTACAGTTACTCTACAATATCACACAGTTACTCTACTGTATATACACAGTTACTCAAGTATTGATATACTTTAAAGGAGATGCAACCTTACCTTTTCCTCCCTCCTCTTCTTCACGTTCTTCTCGATGCTCCCTATGATTTTCTCTTCCATTCTTCCTCTTTGACAACTTTTTTCTGGGCTCCTCCTGCAACCCTTCTTCTTCTTCAATTATAATCTCTTGTTGTTCCCCTGTTTCTTCTCTGCTCTTTTCTTCTGCATCTCGTGCATACTTCCCATGGTCAGAACCTTCAGTTGATTTTTCTTTCTTCTTCTCCTTCTTGTCACCATTTTTCTTACCATAATTCTCATCCTCTGAGTCCTTCTCTTCCACATATTTTCTTCTAAGGCTCAACCTGCCTCATTTCCTCGGTGTGTCTTCCTTATTCACACTTTCCTTCTCCACTGTGGCCGTCGTATCTATATCCTTCTCAGGTAGCACATTAGAACTGCCTTTGGGTTCTTGAACATTCCCTGATGTAAATAGCTCAGCAGATTGTTCGAATCCAGCGACAGGTGACTGTGATTTGTCACCTTCATCTCTACATCTTCTCCACAGATTTCTGTTCTCCTCTTCCAGCTCGGCTATTCTATTTTCTTGTCATTTCTTCTCTCACTGCATTTCATTGAATGCCTCAACTGATATTTTCATGCAGATCTCCTTCTGCATCTTTAGCTCCTCCTCGAGTATGTAAAGTCTTCTCTCCAGGTTGGAGTCCTCACCAGGCACTCCTTTTCTAATGATCGACTTTGCTGGCGCCTTATCTGGCATTTTCTTACTTTTTGCCCTTTTCTCCGCAAGGTAATAGGGCATGTCCTTCATTGTTCTTATAGCTTGCCAGTCATCCCTCTGGTCTATCTTCATACTTTTACAAACCTGTCCATAAAAAATTCAAAAATAATATGTAACAATGCAGACTTACAGGATTAAGTTGTATATTAACTTTCGTAACAAATAAGAAATATTCTTACATCATTAGGGTCCACAGCCCCTAAATCCATCAACTTCTTGACTGGCGCATCCCACTTCTTTATCATCAGGTTTGCGTCAAGGAACGTTGGCTTTGCCATCTTTGTCATCTCATATGCCCAAACCTGCATGTAAACATAGTCAAAATTTAATGCATATGTAACTGCCCCACATAGTCATCATTGTAATAATTTGTAGATGAAAATAATCTCATTCACTTACGCATAGGCACATCACACACCCTATTGTGTAGAGGGTGGTTTTCCCTTTCTCTCCTTTCCTCATCAGCTGGACATTCCGCTTTAGCATCTTCATATTCTTGAAGATACTCCCATGCACCAACTTTTCCCAATTCATCTGCCCTGTGGTAGTAACATCGTTTAGATAGTGCATTATGTAGATTGGTGTGCAATAGCTGGTGTCTGGGAGTAGGAATGTTTCCAGCAGGTGCAACATCCACGCACGACACATGTTCTGGTAGTCCGTTGGATCGTCGGTCATTGCAAATTCTTGTCAAAGCTTTGTTAAGTTGTCCTTGTGTAGGACATCCTTTTCCCTTAACCTCTTCAAGGTTTCCCCTTCATTTCCTTGTTTACTTGTTGCCCTGGCAAATTGTTTCCATATTGATCTCACAATCTCAGAATTTTTCCTAGGTATGATTTCCATACCTCTGCGTGGGATACCTAGAATTACCCCTACATCCTCCACCGTCATCCTTCTTTCCACCCCTCTAGCCAACAAAGACATGTCGTCATCCACATATCTGTCTATCAAATCCTCCAAGAGTCCTACGTCAACCACAAGATTTGCCATCTTTATCATGTTTTAAAATGTTATCACCCTCATCATTATGAGTTGATTACTTGTAAACACCACGCTCTCGCTGGCGGTGATGTAGCTCTTTATGTAACATATGTGGTACAGCCTCTTTTTTCCCACTGCAAACATATGAAAAGTTACTCTTAGGTTTCTTTTTTTGCTTATTACTTGTTACTCAGTCATGTTACTCTTTAATTTTTCACATTTCAATCCATGTGGTAGGTTGATAACATTTTTAGTGCTAACTATTTATTATTGTAACAACAATTTTAATAAAGTGCAAGTATGTGTCGTATGATAGTAACATCAATTTAATACATTTATAAATCCATTCAAGATTACCTTCAGCTGCCTTTCCTTTCTCCTTTTCTATCCTTTTAATTCTCTCCTCATTTCCTCCATCATACGTAGCCTTTTCCTTTCCCTTCACTTTCTTCCTCCTTCTCTCCTCTTTTCCTATCTCGTCAGCGTGCTTCTCTATATCCTTAGTTGCTTCAACCTTCTCTTTCCCTTTCCTTTCTTTTCCTACATATGAATGAAGATATTCTAAATTTTTAGTCTTTTTAGCTTAACAATATGGTTTTCATATGTTAACTGCTATGTAAAGTGTGTGAGTTACTCTTTATTATGTAATAGTTACTCTAGCATTTACTCCAATTACTCTAGGCTATCGTACAGTTACTCCAATGTTCTATATTAGGTACTCTAGGTATCGTCTAGTTACTCTACTTCTTATAACAGTTACTCTTTTAACATGCATTGTTAATTTCTATACGGAATCTTTTTGTTTCTGGTTTGTAATGTACATGAAAGTACAATTTACCTTGTCGTTCTTCGCTCTCCGCTTTGTCACACGGAGGTTCACCAGGTTTGGTAGATCCATTGCCTTCTTTCTCAGCAGTATCCAGCTTACTGTGTTTTGCTCTTTTCTCTGACGGTTTACTCATTAGGGGATCTGCACCCCCTCTTTTCTTCTTTTTTGTTTTTGAATGAGGAGTCACAAAAGCAGCCTCCTTCTCCCCTTTTGTAACCTCTTCTTATCCCGTTTCAACCGCTTCTTTAGTCTTCGCATCCCCTTTTTTCTTCCCTTTTTGTCTTGACTTAGGAGTCTCATCAGCACATTCACTTTCCCTTTCCGCAACCGTCCCTGTTCGCGCTTCTTTGTGATCTTTGGCCATCGTGCTATCTTTTTTGGTCCCTTTCTGTTGCGACGGAGTAGTCGCCGCATAATCTTCATTCTCCTTTTCTGCAACTACTTCTTTCTCTAGTACAACCGTTGCCTTGGGCATCATATCCCCTTATGTATCCCCTTTCAGAGTAGTTTGTGGTTCCATGGCTGCCGCTTCTTCTAGTTCTTTGGCCATCTTCTCCTCGGCCTGATGGTTCTGCATTTTGAAGTCTTCATATTCTTCAATCACTGTTTGTAGATTCCTTCTCCATGGCGGCATTGTCGAGGTCTTCCTTGATGATTTCTTTGTTCTCGTCATCTCAGAAGAGGGAACTACTCTGCAATTGATACGTAGTGAGATGTGGAATCGAAGATGATGGAGATGGAGGAGCGAATGGAACGGAGGAGTTGGGGATGGAGGGGGTTTCGGTGATTTGGTCACAGATGATTTCTGTGTGAGAATGCAGGTGCAGAGCGAGGGAAGAGCAAAGGTCTGAGCGAGGGTAGTGCGAGGGTTTTGGATTTTTCGCGTTCGAATGCTTTCCGGCTATTTTATCGCGCTTTTCCGCTTGCCTTTTCGGCTTCCAATTTTTCAAAATATTTACGAGACAAAGCCACCACGAGTTGTTGTCGGGTAGCTTGCCAAATCTACCCACCGGGCAACAAATAAATAACCATATATATATATATATATATATATATATATATATATATATATATATATATATATATATATATATATATATATATATATATATATATATATATATATATATGTGTGTGTGTGTGTGTGTGTGTGTGTGTGTGTGTATGAGTTACTTCTAGTTGCCCGTGCGGGTAACTTAATGTTGCTACCCGGTAGCACAAAACCTATTATAGCGGAAAGCGGAAAAAAAATTGAATAAGCGGAAGCAGAGAGCAGCTAGCGAGCGAAGAAAAATCCCAATTCCTCTACTCAATCCCTCACCCTCCCCAATGATTTCTCCCGTTGTCATGTAATCTCACCGGTGACCACCTCCTCCGTCATCACCTCCTCCAGTCGCTCCCTCATCGACTCGTCAGTTAATCAGACATGACGAGGACGAAGAATGTGTCGTGGAAATCGTCAACATTGCCTCTGTGGAGAAAGAATAGACCGACAGTGGTCGAAATAGGCGACGACGACTTCGAAACGCACTAGTTTCAAGCCGATGAGAAGATGGCAAAACAGGCAGAAGAAGCGAGAAAAGCAGCATCGGCCACGGAAAGGGAATTACAAGAACAGACTACTCTGACAACTCTGAAAGGGGATAAGAAAGAGGCTACCAAGGCCACAAAAGTGGAAGAAGTGGGGAAAGAAGAAGATACAAAAATGGAGAAGGGGTTTGCTGTTGAGACTCCTTAGACAATACAAAAAGAGGTTAAAATAGGAGTTGCGATGGCTACTGAAGGAGAACAACAAGCTACTTCTTCGGCACCTCAAACACAAAAGAATGGGAAAAAAAGGGGTTACAGCTACCCCATGGAAAAAACCTCCATCAAAAAGTGCAAGGCGCAGTAAGGTTACTATTGTTGGTCGTGGAGGCAAAAGTGCTACTGAGAAAAAAGAAGATGCACGCAACAAAGCGGAACAAGAAGAACAACAAGGTAATTTGTGTTTACATGCAGGCTACTACTGTTGTGTCTTTGACCTTCTCTGCATCCTGCCCCTCCTACTATGCAGGCTACTACTGATGTGTCAATGCATGATAATTACTACATTAAAACTAGACGATGTAGCTAGAGTAACTACGCCAACAGATCTAAGTAACTATGAGATAGTCTCGAGTAACTATTATAACAGGAAGAGTAATGCTAAAGTAACTGAAATTAATGCTTGAGTAACTAAGAGTAATGCATGAGTAACTAAAATTAATGCTTGAGTAAATGAAATTAATCCTTGAGTAACTATTACAGAATGATTGAGTAACAGAGATTAATGCTTGAGTAACTGAAATTAATTCTTGAGTAACTATTAGAGAATGCTTGAGTAACTGAAAGTAGTGCTTGAGTAACTGAAATTAATTCTTGAGTAACTATTACAAAATGCTTGAGTAACCCAAATTAGTGTTTGAGTATTTATTTCTGAAGGTAATGCTTGAGTAACAAAGAGTGTCTCACACACTAGACATATCAATTAAACTACAAAACAATATTGTTAAGCTAAATACTACATTCTTGGAGTAACTATATTCGTATGTAGGTGAAGAAAGCAAAGGGGATGAGGAGAGTAAAAATGCAAATTAGAAATAGAAAGAGACTGAAAAGGCTAGCGATGAAGAAGGTGATGTAAAAAGAAGAAAAATGAAAACCAAGGGAAAAGGGAAGGAACAAACAACTGAAAAGAAAGGGAAGGTTGATGGTGATACAGAAGAAGAGGAAAGAAGAAGAAGGAAATAGAAAGGAAAAGAAAAGGCTACAAATGAGGGGGGAAACTCAGATATAAATAAGAGAACACAAAAGGGAAAAGGAAAAGCAACTGAAGTGAAAGGTAAGATTGTGTGGAATTGTAATTGTTTTAATTTTCAGTTACTTGTAGTTTATTAAATTTCTTTACAAAATAAACAATGAGCTCTAACAATAAATTTTGATATGTTTGTAGTGGGAGTAAATAGACTGTACCACAGGTGCTCCTTAAAGAGCTACATCAACACTAGCAAGAGCATGGTGTATACAAAAGAACAACTTATGATGCTGAGCTCAATAGCCTTTGCAAACCTCATAAATATGCCAAATCTTGTGGTTGACATAGGCTTGTTAGAGGATTTAATAGATAGATATGTTGATGAAGACATATTTCTACTAGCCAACGAGGAGGAGAGAAGGATGACAGTAGATGACGTGGGGATAATTCTAGGTATCCCCAACAAAGGTATAGAAATAAAAAAAGGAATGATTCTGACATAGTAAAGTCGATATGGCAAGAGTTTACCAAGGTGACTTGCAAAATTAAAAATGAAGGTGAGACCTCAAAGAGGTTGAGAGAAAATGATGTCCTGCATAAGGACAACTTAACAAATCTTTGGCAAGAATATGCCAAGACCAACAATCCAGCGGACAATAAAAAATATGTGTCACGCGTGGATGTTGCACCTGCTGGCAACATTCCTAATCCCAGACACCAGCTATTGCGCACCAATCTACATTATCCACTACCTAGATGATGTCACTTCCACTAGGAAAATGAATTGGGCAAAGCTGGTGCATGGGAGTATCTTCAAGAATATGAAGATGCTGAAGGAGAATGTCCAGGTAAGAAGGAAAGGAGAGAAAGGGGCTAAGAACACCCTGTACACAATAGGTTGTGTCATGTGCCTATGTGTAAGTGAAGAAAAGCATATTCATCTACATTGATACAATATTGACTATGGTGGGGCAGTTACATATGCATTATATTTTCTATATGTTACATGCAGATTTGGGCATATGAGATGACAAAGATGGCAAAGCCAACATTCCTTGACTCCAAGCCAAGGATAAAGAAGTGGGTTGTGTCGGTCGAGAAATTGATTGAATTAGGGGCGGTGGACCCTAAGGATGTAAGATTATCTAATCTTTATTAAAAAAATCTAATATACAACATAATCATACATGTTTCATTTTATGAAACATTATTTTTATTTATATGTTGGACAGGTTTGTCAAAGGATAGTGATAGACCAGGGAGATGATTGGCAGGCTGCTAAATCATCGAAGGACATGCCAGCAAAATGTAAGCCAGCAACCAATAAGGCACCAGCAAAGCCAATCATCAAAGAGGAAGACACTCCTGAAACCTCCACCCTGGAGACAAGAATCCAAATGCTGGAGGAGGAGCTCAAAATTCAAAAGGAGATCTGCACAAGAATAACTGTTGAGAATAAAAGGCTAGAAGAAAGAATAGCCAAGTTAGAAGAAGAAAATAAAAATCTAAAAAGAAAGTGGGAAGATGAGGGTGACAAATCACAGTCACCTGAAAGTGGATTCAAAGAATTTGCAGAAGGTTTTTCCTGGGTGAATGTAGATGAACCGAAAGACACGCCAACAAAGGATGTCCACCCACCGACGAAGTGAAGAAGGTTGACCCTCAGAAGAAAATACGTGGAATCAGAAGATGACAGTGAGGATAGGAAAAAGGTTGATGAAGAGGAGAAGAAAGAAACAAAAGATGATAGTTCTTAACAACCAAAGTCTGCAGAAGATGTAGAACAAAAGAAACAAGAAGAAGTAAGCGAACAACAGGAGAAGATAGTAGAAGAAGGGCAGAATGAGCCTAGAAAAAGATTGAAGAAGAAGAAGAACATGGAAGAACTAAAGATAGGAAGCATAGAGAAAATTGTGAAGAAAATAAGGGAGGAAAAGGTAAGTTTCATCTCCATTCAAGTATATCATAACTGTAAGTAATTCTTGAGTAACTGAAACTAAATCTTGAGTAACTGAAACTAAAGCTTGAGTAACTGCAAGTAAGGCTTGAGTAACTGAACCTAATGCTAGAGTAATTGAACACTCCAAGTAATGTTTGAGTAACTGAACCTAATGCTTGAGTAATTGAACCTGATGCTTGAGTAACTGAACACGACAAGTAATGCTTGAGTAACTAAAACTAAAGCTAGAGTAACTGAATTATATCGTAACTGAAGTATATCATAACTGCAAGTAATGCTTGAGTAACTAAAACTAAAGCTTGAGTAACTGAAACTAAAGCTTGAGTAACTGCAAGTAATGCTTGAGTAAATGAAACTAAAGCTTGAGTAACTGAATTATATCATAACTCCAAGTAATGCTTGAGTAACTGAACCTAATGCTTGAGTAACTGCAAGTAAGGCTTGAGTAACTGAACCTAACGCTAGAGTAACTGAACACTACAAGTAATGCTTGAGTAACTGAACCTAATGCTTGAGTAACTGAACCTGATGCTTGAGTAACTGAACCTAAAGCTTGAGTAACTACAAGTAAGGCTTGAGTAACTGAACCTAATGCTAGACTAACTGAACCTAATGCTTGAGTAACTGAATGTAATGCTTCAGTAACTGAAAGTAATGCTTGAGTAACTGAGAGTAATGAATGAGTAACTGATAGTTATGCTTAAGTAACTTGTACAAAATGAAGATTGATTCTAACATGGATTGCTCTATTGTTGTTGACAGCACAAGATGTCAGATTTCATAGGTTTTGAAAATTTCAAAACAAAAGAAACCAAAGAAATTGTCCATCACTTCATGGACAACATAGAAGAAATGTAAGAGAATTGGTTATTGTCAAGTGTAAAATGGTAAAACATTATTGTTTCAATATCAAACTCATATGTATAATATCTATAAAAATAAATGGCAGGTCAAAATGAGAATGGAAATTCAGTGAAGACACTTGGTGCATGGGGAAGGACCTCTCCGCCCTCCTGTACAAGTATCAAATGACGCAATCACCTGTAAGAAATAAGAACATAGTGTAACTCTTTGAAATAGATAATTTGGATTGCTAAACTAAGAAAGCTTTTGGTTTTTTTCAGGTTCTCGACTGCTTTGTACAGATGCTCAAGGAGAGCACAAGAAAGTAGAGGAATAAGGGGTTGATGTGGCACTGCATGAGCACTTATGCTCCGGTAAGACAAAAAACTTTGTATACAAATTTATATGAAATTACAATATAGAATCACAAATTGAGACTTATAGATGTGAATTTTTAAATTCTACATTTGCAGCAAAAGATGTCATTTGATGTCGAGGACATCACCCTAGAACAGATTGACATGCTATCTCCACTCTTCAACATTCTGTTGAAAGATTGGGATGAAATGGACTCGGTGTTCACAATACTAAACAACGACAACCACTGGCACTTGTACGAAGCATGTTTCAGGGATGGAGCACACCGGTCTTATAACTCAATGAGTTGGAGTAGCAAATCAAGAAAAGAATTCAATAGATGAGTAAGTGATCTGCAAAAATTAACTCTATTAGTAGTGAATTGAAAGGATTAATGTTCTTTAATTGATGATGAATAAATGTTTTGTTTTTTTAATGTAGGTGGGTATAGTGCACGAATTCTTTAGGGGTGCACCAGAAAAGGGGAGCAAGTTGTCACAGTGGGAACAGGAGTACTCGATCTGCCCACAGTAGGAAGAAGACTCACTTGATTGTGGGATCTTCGTCATGAAGTACCTAGACTGCCTAGTCAATGGAAAAAGTATGGACTTCACCTGCAAAGACATACCGGCAATAAGGGTTGAGGTTTTTCAACGAATGATGGCAAGGGGGCAGCTGCAGCCTCTAAAAGAGGATGAAAAATATGAAATCGAAGACATTAAAGAAGGTAAATCTGATGAGAACAAGGGAGGAGAAGATGAAATTGAGAAATAATAAGAAACCAAGAAGAATGAAGAAACATCAGCAAAAATGCATGAAGAACAGATCCCAGAGGAAGAAATAGTTACAAGCCTTGATAAATGGCTAAAATCTAGCTGAAAACTGGATTATTGATTTGATTGTAAAATAAGAACAATAGTCTTCTATTAT
Organism: Alisma plantago-aquatica; assembly: GCA_963693085.1. Lineage (NCBI taxonomy): Eukaryota > Viridiplantae > Streptophyta > Magnoliopsida > Alismatales > Alismataceae > Alisma > Alisma plantago-aquatica. The sequence continues at coordinate 670,295,218 of OY856409.1, read as the reverse complement.
TCTGATGTATAAACTCTTTGAAAGACTTAATATACAGCCGTGAAAAATCTGAATGTACAGCTGATCTTGATGTACAGCTCATCTTGAACAATATTGATTTTGCCCTTATATTTTGGCTGAATGAACAGCTAAACTTGAATGCTTCGAATACATTTATGGTTTGAATGCTTATGTTCTTCATTTCTTTAAATACCTTTATGCTTTGAATGTTGTAAGAGTAACTCTCAAACCACTATGAGTAACTGATACAACCATGCGAGTAACTGAACTCAAAGTAACTGAATGCTTGAGTAACTGAAAAGTAATGCTTCAGTAGCTTTGAGTAATGTTTGAGTAACTAAGAGTAATGCTTGAGTAACTGAGAGTAATGGTTGAGTAACTAAAAAAACCATGCGAGTAACTGTCAAAACCCTGGAGTAACTTAAAAAACACTACGAGTAACTGAAAATGGACTAATATCCTAACTCATAGAGTAATTATAAGAACACTAAGAGTAACTGGGATAGTTTAGAAAAGTAACTGTATGATTCGAAGGAGTAACTCATATACTTTGTAAGAGTAACTCTAAAAAAATACAGGTAATCCATAAGGTAACTGTCACAGCACTAAAGAGTAACTGAGAAAACACTGAGAGTAACTATGGCAGCACTAAGAGTAATTGTGAAAGCACTAAGAGTAACTGAGAGAACACTGAGAGTAACTGTGATGATATAAAAAGTAACTCCAGTGTTCAGAAGGAAAATATAAAAAGTAACTCCTCTGTGATGATATAAAAGGACTGAATGTACATCTGATCTGTAGAGTCTTTTTACAGCCCATGGTAATTGTATCAGCACTAATAGTAACAGTAGGGGCACAACGAGTAACTGTTTCTATTAAAGAAGGAACCAGAAAAGAGAAGAAAATATAAGGTTGTACAACGTAAAAGCACAGAGTACTACTGTATCATCAGAACAGTAGAATGTCTGCAAACGGTGCTGCCCATCTTCGCAACACCAAAAGCACAGAGCACTGCTGCCGTCTTCAAATTGTGTTGCCCATCTTCACAACACCAAAAGCATAGAGCACTGCTGCCATCTTCTTTTAAGTTCTAGTGCTCTCATCTCTCCCTTTCACTCACTTTCGAATAGCCTGCCTTCTTCACAGCCTTCCTTCTTCACAGCCTACCTTCTTCTACCATTACTAGTTTTCTCACAACCCTCAGCACAGTGTACCATGGAGCCGTTCATCCAGCCCATGAACTACACCCTCGATGACAAAACAATGGAATCCATCCAACTTCCTATAGAATGGAAATATCTCCATTTTCACATTAGACCAGGCAACACCACCTTCCAAATCAGAAACCAGACATTTCATATCACCCTTATTCAGAATAAAGATGGATCACTTTCAACTGGTAAAGGCTGTAAAAGGATGGTCGCACAGCTCAAGCTTCACAACGATTGGATCATCTTCCTCAAGCCAACCGATCACCAGACTATTACAGCATGGATCACATATTATTTCTTAGAAACACCAACTGACCTTCTTCCGCTCTTCAGAATGCCTGGTGAATCAGTATTCTCTGGAACGTACGACTCTACAGATCAGCTATTTCTTAGGGACAAATACCAAGAACCGACGGGATCATGGGTTAATCCTTTACGGGTTGACTCATCTACAATAGCTGACACCTCAACATCTGCAGAAGACACTGCTTCTTCTTCTGTCCAGCCTTCCGATCATAAATAGGTATGCACCGCCACCCTTTTCTCCTTGATTTTTATGTTCAGTTGATGTACCATCCTTATAGATGGTTTGTCTATAGTTTTCTGTATTGTTAGTTCCAGGTAGTATGTATAATATATAACATTTTAAGAGGCTAGATTAGGGTTACTGATTTGGTTGTAAAATAAGAACAATAGCCTTCTGTTATTCTATTGTATAAGCTCTGTGAAAGCCTGAATGTATAGCTTCTCTTGAATGTACAACTATAAAAAGCCTGAATTTACAACTGATCTTGATGTACAACTCATCTTGAACAATATTGATTTTGCCCTTGTATTTTGGATGAATGTACAGCTGATTAAAATGGATTATTTATTAGTGTGCTGCACAAAGACTAAATGAACAAGTGAACTTGAATGCTTCAAATACATTTATGGTTTGAATGCTTATGTTCTTCATTTCTTTAAATACCTTTATGCTTTGAATGTTGTAAGAGTAACTCTGAAACCACTACGAGTAATTGATACAACCATGCGAGTAACTGAACTGAAAGTAACAGAATGCTTGAGTAACTGAAAAGTAATGCTTCAGTAGCTTTGAGTAATGCTTGAGTAACTGAGAGTAATGCTTGAGTAACTGAGAGTAATGGTTGAGTAACTAAAAAAATCCTACGAGTAACTATCAAAACCATGGAGTAACTTAAAAAGCATTGTGAGTAACTGAAAAAGGATTGCGAGTAACTGAAAAAAAACCCTGCGAGGAACTGTGACAATACTACGAGTAATTGTGACAATAATGTGAGTAACTGAAAAAACCCTGCGAGTAACTGTAATAGTCGTTAGAGTAACTGTGAAAACACTCCGAGTAACTGTTACAACCTTGTGAGTAACTGAACAAACAATGCGAGTAACTAAAAAAAGCATGCGAGTAACTAAAACAAGCCTGCGAGTAACTGAACACTGCAAGTAATGGTTGAGTAACTGAACAAACACTATGAGTAACTGTCACAACACCGCGAGTAACTGTCACAAAACTGTGAGTAACTGAACATACATTGTGAGTAACTAAAAAAACCATGCGAGTAACTGAACAAACACTGAGAGTAACTGTCATAAAACTACAAGTAACTGAACAAACCCTGCGAGTAACTGAAAAAACCATGCGAGTAACTGAAAAAACTCTACGAGTAACTGGAAAAACCATGCGAGTAACTGAAAAAACCCTGCGGGTAACTAAAAAAAACCTGCGAGTAACTGTGAAACACTACAAGTAACTATGAAAACAATGTGAGTAACTGAACGAGCACTACGAGTAACTCAAATACCAGTTAGAGTAATTGTGAAAACAATATGAGTAATTGAAAAAGCACTATGAGTAACTGTGACAACCCTACGAGTAAATGAACGAGCACTACGAGTAACTCTAACAGTAATAAGAGTAACTATGATAGCCTAGAAAAGAAACACTATGATTCAAACTCAGTTACTCTTATACTTTGTAAGAGTAAATGTGACAACACTAAGAGTATTCATTGCACACAAAGACAAACACATATTCTTCAAAAAGAATAACAACTGATCAGAATGTATTCTTTGTAACATATTCAAAGTATACATACATCTACTGGAGCACAAGGTAACACAAACATAGATTACAAACACAAGTGAAGTACATAGAAGGTTACAAAATCACTCTCACAAAACTACACAAAAAGAACAACCCATTACAGATTTGAACATGCCTCACTGACGCTCAAATAAACTACAAACTCTACTAAAAAAGATAGAACCACATATACATCAATAGAAGTAGCAACAACACCAGAACACGAGCAGTAGAAATAGTAGCAACAACTCCCAATCAGCAAAACAAGAACGATCTTAACAGCAGTAGCAGCAGTAGCTCATCACACTAGAAGTAGCAGTAGCACATAACCATCAACAGCAGTAGCAGCAGACGCACATCACAAGAGCATTAGCAGTAGCACATATCCATGAATTGTAGTAGCAGCAACAACTCCCAATCGCATGATAAAAGAACAAAAAAACCCACAATAAGCAGCACCAGGATGCTCCCCACAATCAACAGCAGTAGCAGAAAATAAAGCTTAACGAGCAGCACCAGGAGCTAGAAGAAAAGAACAAAATAGATCACCAACATGATAAGATAACAAACATAAACATCAAACACAAACAAACAACACAAGTAGCACCAGATATGGTCGTTGATCATTAAACAACAACAACAGATAGTCCAGAAAGAGTATCATTGTAGAATGGACTACTTCTTCTTAGGACAGTTCCTACTGTCATGGCTAACACCAAACTCTAAGCAATTCTTGCACTGCCTCTCTCTTTTAGACTGGACAATCTCAACTCCAGATTTAAACCTCGCATCTGTGGATTTGGGTCTCCCCTTAGATTTGCAAACATTGGGGATATGAACCTTGACAGTGGAAGAAGTTGTATTTGAAGCAGTTACACCAACACCTGCATCTGCACCAGTATCAGCGAGATCCAATTATAAAAGCTCCTTTCGCAAGGCTAGCAATTTTTCATGGGAAAGATCTACAACGTTGTTCCTACATTCTATGTTCATAATCGAATTTCAAGAAGAAACAAGCTTAAGAGTCCCCCCAGTGGATGGATGACAAACTGACGCTTTGCCAAAAATCAAAGGATGTTCTTTGTACCCTTTGGTCCACCTCTTAGGTATGTATGGCTCGGGAAGAGTGCAAAAGTCATGACTCTTCAAATAAGACAGGATGTGCCTGCAAGGTATACCTTTGAATTCCAACATGCAACAGTTGCAAGAAACAATCTCACTCGAAGACACTTTCTTCAAGATGCGGGGAGATTCAAGGCCACCGACACGATACACTTCAAACACACCTTCTTTTGAAGCGTCCTTTACATTTTAGATTATGCTTTGATGAACCTCACTCTCAAATATCTTAAAGATTGACTTGGTGTATATACCTCTCATCTTCTCCTCCAGAGGCCACAGTGATGACAAAGGGAGATTACAATACTCGTCTTCAAAGTATTTGAAATTTTCAATCTCCCGTACATGAGAGTACACAGTCTCTAATGAACATACAAGATCAAAGAGAGTCTTCCTACTATTCACATGGCTTCTAATGAACGCATTCAAGCTCTCGCTCCTCTGCGTTGTCCTCATGCCCGCAAAGAAGGAAGACTGCATATAGCACGAAATCCACTCCAAACGCATCACATACATGTCAGACAGCCAAGTAATGGAAAACAGACCATACTCCTCAACAATAGAATCCCACCTCTCTTCAAATATATTGACATCATTCACATTCCACATGCAATCATTCAAGGAGCTTATAATCTGGTCCTTGTTAGGAAGACCACCAAGCTTGGAGGGAAGCTTTTCCAGGATGTGCCAGTTGCAGAAGCGATGTTTGCAATTCAAAAAAATAGTAAAGATAGCAGCATTCATATTCGGGTCTTGATCGGTTATGATGGACATCGGCTCTTTACCAAAATAAAGTAGATACTACTTGAAAACCCAGACAAATGACTCATACTTCTCGTCAAACATAAGAGCTGAAGCAAATAAGACCGTCTTACGATGGTGATCAACACCACCAAACATTTCAAAAACCATTGAATACTTGTTGGTGTGGTAGGTGGTGTCAAAAATAATCGCATCGCCAAACAACCCACAGTCTTCAACAGAAATAGTATCATCCCAAAATAGATGAGTCAAGCAACAATTAGGATCGTTTTGGTATGTATAGAAGAATTTCTGATCGAGGACATTAAACTTAGAAAACCGATCCAAGACCATGTCGACGTCGTACTTGGCCGACTCTTTCCTCTTGCTAGTGATGTGTCCATGAGCTTGTCTACTGGTAAATGTCAGATTTTCATAGCCGCCAGACTCGGATGCCATCAGTGCAATTTGTCTCGATACAGGTATGTTAGCTTGGCTCATGGAAGAAATGATATCTTTTTGAGTTTCATCAAGAGATGAGTTACACTTCAGGTAACGGAGATGTGCATCATCAACAAGATCGTGGTTGTGTTCCTCAACAAAGGCAGTCACAACCCACATGGATGAGGACTTGTCTAATGTGAACCAGATCATGGCTCCACAACCACACCTCTTCACAGATCGCTTGCACTTCTTAGACAAATTTTCCTGCAACTTACCCACATTATCACAAACAGGGCTCAAAAGCCCTCTTGAGCTCTTAGAACGGCCCATTGTACCCTACTTGTCACAAACCAGATCTTTGGCAACGAGAATCTTAGTTCCCCGTTCATACATGTTGTCATATTTCTTGATATTAAAATCAATCATGCCAACGTAACTAGTATAGAATGAGATAGCTTCATCTAAACTTCCAAAGTAGAGACCAATTTTAGGAACTGCAGCTGAGGGCAGAGTGGAAGCGCCAAAAGAAGGATAAGAATTAGCATTATCATTATCAAGACTGACATTTGAATTAGCAACATATGTATCAAGGCTGGGATCCATTACAGCGTCTGGGAGTAACTCAGCTGGACAGAGGAGTAACCCTGGAACAGCAGATAGTAACTCTATCAGGCCGAAGAGTAACCCAACATAACAAACGAGTAACTGCAAGAAGATTTGTATTCGAAATTACAAATCATAATAAAACAGATTTCCAATTTGAACATAAACACTTGAATTGAAGAAGAAAATACATAAAGGTAACTTGGACAAATAAGGTTATATGTAGATTTCCAAGTGAGCTTCACAACAACAGAAAAACGAGTAAGGATTTGAAACTGATGACTATAGATATGTTCACCTGATAATCGGACGACTGCCAAATAAGGTTCATATTTGTTCACCTTCTAGATCGGGCACCGCTTTCAGATCGGGGCAGTGCTCTAGGGGAAGGATGGGCAAGATGTAGACACACTAGGAGCACTTAATCGATATAGAAGGAGACCTTGTCGCCATTAATGTAGCTTAGGAAGCAATAGCCGTGCCGTCAATTGAAGCTCCTAGGCAGAGGACAGGGGAAGCCGGAGCAATGACTAGAAACACCAGTAGTCTGCGGCAGATGCTTGCCAGCCCGTCCAGCGGTGGAGGAGATCAGCGACGGATGCTTGCCAGTGGCGGAGGATATCAGCGGTGGATGCTTGCCAGCGGTGGATGCAGGAGCTTCCGTCTTTGGTCGCGCATAGGGAAAGAGGCGGACGCAACAGTGCCAGGTAGCGACATTTGGTTACCCATGCGGGCAACAAATATTTAGCCTATATATATATATGTTTTCTTATGTCATTAAGAAAAAATTTAGATAGAAATTGAAAAATTGTTCGTTATATTAATTCTAATCTATTCTATGGATCTATTGAAAAAAGAGGGGACATTTTTAATTCGTTTTAATGTAATTAGTTTGAATTGTTATCCATATTGAATTTGAAAAAAATGAGGGAATTCCTCTTTTCCTGGACTTATTTAATAAGATCATGAAATATTTTGACTTATCTATTTCTCATTTTATACATAATGGATTTAATTGGAACAATACATGATTCCTTGTAGCCCTTTCAGCTCCGATCACTCGATAATTTCCACAAACACAAATTCCACTTTTTATAAGCCCAAAGATTCTTTCACAAAACAATCCATCTTTTTATATTGTCTTTGTTTCCGGCGCGGGTAACAAGTGAATCTACCCGTTCTATAGAAGCGGTGGCATCTTTGAAAATATTTACAGAATCCCTTTTTCCTATGTTCTGTTCGCCCGCAGATTCAGAACCCAGCCCCCTATGAACTTATCCCCAAGAGCACGGCGCGCTGATCGACTCACACGGTCACACCAGTTCGTGATCCGCCTCAACAACGCACGGATCGCTGGTTATGCCGCACACGTCGGGACGCGGACGGACCTGTCCTTCGTCAATAGCAACATCCTCCACCTCTGCTCCCGATGGAGCACGTGCCCGTGCAGCCCTAACGGCAACGGCGTCCCCATGGCCATGTACATCTGCCAGCCGGTACACTTCCTCGACTACACCCTATGTAACGGCTCGTCCACTTACTCCAGGCTCAACCTCGTCATCGACCCCAGGTTCGACGCCATGTGCTCTCGGATCGTCAAGTACTACCCACTCAAGCGGTTCGTCAATGACGCCGGGAAACCACCCGAGGAGTGGGGGAAAGTTAAGGATGACAGGATGTTCCATTACTCTTCCGGGATGCAGGTTGTGTTGCTTGCTGCTGGGATGTGTGATAGGGTTAGTTTGTTTGGGTTTGGGAATGTGAGCTACAACTCCGGCAAGGTGTTGTTACTCTTCCGTGATCCTGGTGGTCACAGATACAAACACAACGAATATGGTGGATACAGAGACACGAGTTTGTGCAGTGCTAATTTTTTGTTGCTTTTCTGTTTATGCTTAGCTTTATACTAAAACAAAGAAGACGATCGTGGCTGAACTAGCGGCACAACTATGCTTGTGCAGTTCACCACGTTGTTCATGGGCATGAACGTGAGTGCGGACTTGACGTGCACGGCGCACACAGACGTGGGCTCATGCTGCAGATAAATAAGGAATTATCAAACAGAATTATCTAAAGTAAATAATCCTAACAGCAACTAATTATCCAACAAACTCCCCCTAATCAAGTTGCTAGTTGCTGCATGTGTCAAGAACCCCAATTCTCCCCCGCAGCTCTTGGAACTTCACGTGCTCAAGAGGCTTAGTCATTATATCTGCGAGTTGATCACCGGTGCCGATGTAGTCGACGACAACTTTGCCACTCTCGACGCACTCCCGTATGAAGTGAAAACGGGTCTCGATATGTTTGCTCCGATCGTGAAAGACTGGATTCTTGCATAGCTGTATTGCAGACTTATTGTCTACAAAGATGGTAGCTACGTCTTCCTTTCTGCCAAAGAGATCACCGAGTAGCCGGCCCAGCCAGATTCCTTGGCATGCCGCAGTTGTCGCAGCAATGTACTCGGCTTCGTAGGAGGAAAGAGCAACCACTTTCTGCTTTTGTGATTGCCATGTAACTGGATTCCGTCCAAGCATGAACACCGTTCCGGTGGTACTCTTCCGGTCATCTACGTCGCCCGCCATGTCCGAGTCGCTGTACCCGGTGAGCTTAGTGCCGCCTTCATGCTTGGTATAGACACATCCATAGGAGCGTGTTCCAGCAATGTAGCGCAAAAGATGCTTGACAGCGCTGAGGTGCTTTGTAGTCGGAGCCTCCATGAACCTTCTTACATACCCTACAGCAAAGGCAATGTCGGGTTAGGTGTGTACGAGGTACCGAAGACTTCCGACGATACTATGGTAGTAGGTCGTATCCACGGGTGGATTTTGGCTCAGCTTACTCAACTTAAGGCGTGCTTCCATGGGTACTTGTGTTGGATTGCAGTCGCCCATGCCGGCTTTGTCCAACAGCTTGTTGATGTATGCGGCTTGGCTAAGAGTGATGCGTCCAGCAGCTTGCTGGACCTCGATCCCCAAGTAGTAGCTAAGGAGACCAAGGTCGCTCATCTTGAACAAGTTCTTCATTTCTGATTTGAACTTGGAGATGTCACACACACGCACTCCGGTCACTATCAAGTCATCGACGTAGATTCCGAGAAGAAGGTGACTGTTGCCGGTGCCGCGTGTGTATACAGCATTCTCCGACGGGCTTCTTTGAAACCCAAGTGACAACAGAGAGCTGTCCAACTTAGAGTTCCATGCCCTCGGTGCTTGACGCAGCCCGTACAGGGCCTTACGTAGTCGTAAAACCTTGCCTTCGTGCCCTTTACGGACAAAACCTGGTGGCTGCGCCAAATACACCTCTTCCTCCAGGTCGCCATTGAGGAATGCCGACTTGACATCCATGTGGTGCACCTCCCAACTCTGATGTGCGGCGATGGCGATTAGCACACGTACAGAGTCAAGACGTGCCACGGGAGCAAACACCTCGTCGAAGTCGATGCCGGCGCGTTGCACATAACCCTTCGCCACTAGTCGAGCCTTGTGTTTGACTACAGTTCCGGTGGCATCCATCTTGAGTTTAAAAACCCATTTTAAACCAATTGGACGGTGTCCTGCTGGTAGATCAGTGAGCACCCATGTGCGGTTGTCTTCTATAGATTTTATCTCCTCAAGCATGGCCACACGCCACTTCTCAAACGGCTCAGCTTCAGCAAATGAAGTGGGTTCTTCTCCTGCCACGAGATGGAGCTCCTCATCAAGTTGGGCAATAATATTATCAATTGTGCGGTATCTCCTCATCGGTTCGGTGCTGTCAGCAGATGTCGGTGTTACACCAGCTGGGGGTGATACAAATTCCAGTTGAGAGCCATGCGGTGCTTGCTCTGCGGCGGGAGGAGAGCCAGGTACCAGCGTGGCTGGGTTTTGTACTTGATGTGGTGCTTGCGGTGAGCTAGGACCCTCTCCTCCATCGTCAGCATGGTTGTCAATACCGACCTCGACCATGGCTACCGGAACAGAATACTCGACTGTAAATTTGTCAGTGGGATGCTCGTCAACTTGCTCCTGCCAATCCCAGCTACGTGCCTCATCAAACACTACGTCACGTGTGACGTGCACACATTGATTCACCGGATCAAACACCTTGTATGCTTTAGCTCCAGATTCGTATCCGAGGAATACCATCTGCATGCTTCGATCATCCAGCTTCTTCAGATGAGGACGCACAGTTTTTACATGGGCGACACACCCAAACACGCGCAAGTAATGCACATTCGGCTTCCTCCCATGCCACACCTCGTATGGAGTCTTGTCTTCGACGCTGCGTGTATTCGAACGGTTAAGAACATACACCGCTGTTGCCACTGCCTCCCCCCAGAAGGTACTAGGAACACCTCGCGCCTTCAGCATACTGCGCGCCATGGCCACCACAGGTTGCGTCGCTCTACCACTCCATTCTGTTGAGGAGAGTAGGGAGCCGACATGTGCCGTTGAATGCCATGTTCAGCACAGTACTCCTTGAACGCCTTTGACGTGAACTCACCTCCACAGTCTGTTCGAAACGCCCGGAGCTTGCAGCCGCTTTGCACCTCCGCACCAACCTTCAGTCGCTTGATCGCTGCCTCCGCTTCGTCTTTGGTGGAGAGAAGTGCAAACCACATAAAGCGGCTGTAATCATCCACGAGCAGGAGAAAATAGCTCTTCCCACCCGGTGTGGGCGGTGAAATTGGACCACAGAGATCGCCATGAACCAACTCAAGCTTCTCCGTTGCCCGAAACTTAGCCTGCTGCGGGAATGGAGTGCGGCGTTGCTTGCCGGCCAGACACGCATCACACAACTGATCCACGTGTTCTATATTTGGTAGACCACAGACCATTCCCGTTCGCCTCATCTTCTCCAGTGCTCCAAAATGTTGGTGGCCAAAACGCTCGTGCCACAGCCATGCATTACTGTTGAGACGAGCTGAAAGGCACACAGGTTGTGCTATCTCCAGGGAAACTTTGTAAAGCCTATTTTTGGAACGTTTTACCTTTGCCAGAAGCTTTTGCTTTTGATCACGGATCGTCATCACCCCTTCATGTATCAGCGTCTGGCAGCCATTCTCGTCAAGTTGCCCGATACTGACTATGCTCATCTTCAGGCGCGGGATGAAATAAACATCTGTTAGAGCACGATGCTCATTTCCACGGATGTTAAACATCAGAGTGCCGCGTCCACATATGTTGACCACTGAGTCATCCCCGAACCTGACAGAGCCTGTGATTCTTTCGTCTAGTTCAGCGAAGGCTGTGCGATCTCCGGTCATGTGATTAGATGCACCCGTGTCAAGATACCACGGCACATCAATCAGATCCGCCTCATCACCAAGTTTGATGTTGGCACGTTCTTCATTTAGGAAGACGTGATCGCCGAGACACTCTGGTTCTACAGCTGCGGTGGACACCTGCGCCATCAACAAGGCTGGCTCGTCGTCGACTGCCTGGGCAAGATGTGCTTCTTCCCTCTTCTTCTTTCGACAGTCGCGTGCCCAATGTCCCAACTTGCCACAGTAGCGGCATTTATCATCCTTTGTCGCTTCAGTGGCGGCGCCGTTGGTGGACCGACCTTCCTTTCCATCCTTGTCTCGCACGCCGTCTTGGCCACGACCACGTCCTTTTGCACGCCGGTGGTTGTTGACGGTGTTGTTACCCTTGCTCGCAGATGACCCGTCACGTTCTCTTTGCTTCATACGTGCGACCCATTGGTCCTCCGTGAGAAGGAGCTTGCCGCTGGACTTTTCTTCCACGTCCTGTTCGTCTCGTTCCTCGACGACCTTGAGACGACCGACCAGCTCCTCGATAGATAAGGTGCTTAGATCAACCAAGCTTTCGATGGACCATGCCAATTGCTTATAGCGTTTGGGCACGACCCGAAGGAATTTGAGAATTACCTTCTTCTCATCAACGCCATCGCCGAGGACGTCGAGCTCGTTGACGAGGCCAGTGAGACGCATGGCGAAGTCGTCCACCGTCTCACCCGCCTTGAATTTGATCTCCTCGTATTGGAGACGCAGTGTCTGGGCTCTTGCTTCCCGCACACGCTCAGCTCCCATTCGGAGTGTCTTGATAGTATCCCAAGCCTCCTTAGCGGTCTTTTTGATGGCGAGAGTGGCGAGCATCTCCGGGGGCACGGCACGAAGGATTGCTTCGAGTGCCATGCGATCGTCGGTGAACTCGGCGACACCGGTCTCTACCGCAGTCCACAGACCGCGGGCTTGTAGGATCACGCGCATGAGAAGCGACCAGTTGCTGTAGTTGGAGCGTGTCAGGACCGGGAATGACATCGATGTCATGCCTGTGTCGCGAACGGTGCGTGGAGCGATGAGTCCACGTTCAGCATTCAGTGCGGCCAGCTCTGCTGCCAGCTCTTCTGGCGTCTTCGAGCCACCACTGCTGGAACTGGCACCGTTCTTCGGCATGATCTTGGGCATGAAACGATGGCCAAAAGGCTCTGATACCACTTGTGAGCTACAACTCTGGCAAGGTGCTGTTACTCTGTCGTGATCCTGGTGGTCACAGATACAAACACAACGAATATGGTGGATACAGAGACACGAGTTTGTGCAGCGCTAATTTTTTATTGCTTTTCTGTTTATGCTTAGCTTTATACTAAAACAGAGAAGACGATCGTGGCTGAACTAGCGGCACAACTACGCTTGTGCAGTTCACCACGTTGTTCATGGGCATGAACGTGAGTGCAGACTTGACGCGCACGGCGCACACAGACGTGGGCTCATGCTCCAGATAAATAAGGAATTATCAAACAGAATTATCTAAAGTAAATAATCCTAACAGCAACTAATTATCCAACAAACTCCCCCTAATCAAGTTGCTAGTTGCTGCATGTGTCAAGAACCCCAATTCTCCCCCGCAGCTCTTGGAACTTCACGTGCTCAAGAGGCTTAGTCATTATATCTGCGAGTTGATCACCGGTGCCGATGTAGTCGACGACAACTTTGCCACTCTCGACGCACTCCCGTATGAAGTGAAAACGGGTCTCGATATGTTTGCTCCGATCGTGAAAGACTGGATTCTTGCATAGCTGTATTGCAGACTTATTGTCTACAAAGATGGTAGCTACGTCTTCCTTTCTGCCAAAGAGATCACCGAGTAGCCGGCCCAGCCAGATTCCTTGGCATGCCGTAGTTGTCGCAGCAATGTACTCGGCTTCGCAGGAGGAAAGAGCAACCACTTTATGCTTTTGTGATTGCCATGTAACTGGATTCCGTCCAAGCATGAACACCGTTCCGGTGGTACTCTTCCGGTCATCTACGTCGCCCGCCATGTCCGAGTCGCTGTACCCGGTGAGCTTAGTGCCGCCTTCATGCTTGGTATAGACACATCCATAGGAGCGTGTTCCAGCAATGTAGTGCAAAAGATGCTTGACAGCGCTGAGGTGCTTTGTAGTCGGAGCCTCCATGAACCTGCTTACATACCCTACAGCAAAGGCAATGTCGGGTTAGGTGTGTACGAGGTACCGAAGACTTCCGACGATACTACGGTAGTAGGTCGTATCCACGGGTGGATTTTGGCTCAGCTTACTCAACTTAAGGCGTGCTTCCATGGGTACTTGTGTTGGATTGCAGTCGCCCATGCCTGCTTTGTCCAACAGCTTGTTGATGTATGCGGCTTGGCTAAGAGTGATGCGTCCAGCAGCTTGCTGGACCTCGATCCCCAAGTAGTAGCTAAGGAGACCAAGGTCGCTCATCTTGAACAAGTTCTTCATTTCTGATTTGAACTTGGAGATGTCACACACACGCACTCCGGTCACTATCAAGTCATCGATGTAGATTCCGAGAAGAAGGTGACTGTTGCCGGTGCCGCGTGTGTATACAACGTGCTCCGACGGGCTTCTTTGAAACCCAAGTGACAACAGAGAGCTGTCCAACTTAGAGTTCCATGCCCTCGGTGCTTGACGCAGCCCGTACAGGGCCTTACGTAGTCGTAAAACCTTGCCTTCGTGCCCTTTACGGACAAAACCTGGTGGCTGCGCCACATACACCTCTTCCTCCAGGTCGCCATTGAGGAATGCCGACTTGACATCCATGTGGTGCACCTCCCAACTCTGATGTGCGGCGATGGCGATTAGCACACGTACAGAGTCAAGACGTGCCACGGGAGCAAACACCTCGTCGAAGTCGATGCCGGCGCGTTGCACATAACCCTTCGCCACTAGTCGAGCCTTGTGTTTGACTACAGTTCCGGTGGCATCCTTCTTGAGTTTAAAAACCCATTTTAAACCAATTGGACGGTGTCCTGCTGGTAGATCAGTGAGCACCCATGTGCGGTTGTCTTCTATAGATTTTATCTCCTCAAGCATGGCCACACGCCACTTCTCAAACGGCTCAGCTTCAGCAAATGAAGTGGGTTCTTCTCCTGCCACGAGATGGAGCTCCTCATCAAGTTGGGCAATAATATTATCAATTGTGCGGTATCTCCTCATCGGTTCGGTGCTGTCAGCAGATGTCGGTGTTACACTAGCTGGGGGTGATACAAATTCCAGTTGAGAGCCATGCGGTGCTTGCTCTGCGGCGGGAGGAGAACCAGGTACCAGCGTGGCTGGGTTTTGTACTTGATGTGGTGCTTGCGGTGAGCTAGGACCCTCTCCTCCATCGTCAGCATGGTTGTCAATACCGACCTCGACCATGGCTACCGGAACAGAATACTCGACTGTAAATTTGTCAGTGGGATGCTCGTCAGCTTGCTCCTGCCAATCCCAGCTGCGTGCCTCATCAAACACTACGTCACGCGTGACGTGCACACATCGATTCACCGGATCAAACACCTTGTATGCTTTAGCTCCAGATTCGTATCCGAGGAATACCATCTGCATGCTTCGATCATCCAGCTTCTTCAGATGAGGACGCACAGTTTTTACATGGGCGACACACCCAAACACGCGCAAGTAATGCACATTCGGCTTCCTCCCATGCCACACCTCGTATGGAGTCTTGTCTTCGACGCTGCGTGTATTCGAACGGTTAAGAACATACACCGCTGTTGCCACTGCCTCCTCCCAGAAGGTACTAGGAACACCTCGCGCCTTCAGCATACTGCGCGCCATGGCCACCACAGGTTGCGTCGCTCTACCACTCCATTCTGTTGAGGAGAGTAGGGAGCCGACATGTGCCGTTGAATGCCATGTTCAGCACAGTACTCCTTGAACGCCTTTGACGTGAACTCACCTCCACAGTCTGTTCGAAACGCCCGGAGCTTGCAGCCGCTTTGCACCTCCGCACCAACCTTCAGTCGCTTGATCGCTGCCTCCGCTTCGTCTTTGGTGGAGAGAAGTGCAAACCACATAAAGCGGCTGTAATCATCCACGAGCAGGAGAAAATAGCTCTTCCCACCCGGTGTGGGCGGTGAAATTGGACCACAGAGATCGCCATGAACCAACTCAAGCTTCTCCGTTGCCCGAAACTTAGCCTGCTGCGGGAATGGAGTGCGGCGTTGCTTGCCGGCCAGACACGCATCACACAACTGATCCACGTGTTCTATATTTGGTAGACCACAGACCATTCCCGTTCGCCTCATCTTCTCCAGTGCTCCAAAATGTTGGTGGCCAAAACGCTCGTGCCACAGCCATGCATTACTGTTGAGACGAGCTGAAAGGCACACAGGTTGTGCTATCTCCAGGGAAACTTTGTAAAGCCTATTTTTGGAACGTTTTACCTTTTCCAGAAGCTTTTGCTTTTGATCACGGATCGTCATCACCCCTTCATGTATCAGCGTCTGGCAGCCATTCTCGTCAAGTTGCCCGATACTGACTATGCTCATCTTCAGGCGCGGGATGAAATACACATCTGTTAGAGCACGATGCTCATTTCCACGGATGTTAAACATCAGAGTGCCGCGTCCACATATGTTGACCACTGAGTCATCCCCGAACCTGACAGAGCCTATGATTCTTTCGTCTAGTTCAGCGAAGGCTGTGCGATCTCCGGTCATGTGATTAGATGCACCCGTGTCAAGATACCACGGCACATCAATCAGATCCGCCTCATCACCAAGTTTGATATTGGCACGTTCTTCATTTAGGATGACGTGATCGCCGAGACACTCTGGTTCTACAGCTGCGGTGGACACCTGCGCCATCAACAAGGCTGGCTCGTCGTCGACTGCCTGGGCAAGATGTGCTTCTTCCCTCTTCTTCTTTCGATAGTCGCGTGCCCAATGTCCCAACTTGCCACAGTAGCGGCATTTATCATCCTTTGTCGCTTCAGTGGCGGCGCCGTTGGTGGACCGACCTTCCTTGCCATCCTTGTCTTGCACGCCGTCTTGGCCGCGACCACGTCCTTTTGCACGCCGGTGGTTGTTGACGGTGTTGTTACCCTTGCTCGCAGATGACCCGTCACGTTCTCTTTGCTTCATACGTGCGACCCATTGGTCCTCCGTGAGCAGGAGCTTGCCCCTGGACTTTTCTTCCACGTCCTGTTCGTCTCGTTCCTCGACGACCTTGAGACGACCGACCAGCTCCTCGATAGATAAGGTGCTTAGATCAACCAAGCTTTCGATGGACCATGCCAATTGCTTATAGCGTTTGGGCACGACCCGAAGGAATTTGAGAATTACCTTCTTCTCATCAACGCCATCGCCGAGGACGTCGAGCTCGTTGACGAGGCCAGTGAGACGCATGGCGAAGTCGTCCACCGTCTCACCCGCCTTGAATTTGATCTCCTCGTATTGGAGACGCAGTGTCTGGGCTCTTGCTTCCCGCACACGCTCAGCTCCCATTCGGAGTGTCTTGATAGTATCCCAAGCCTCCTTAGCGGTCTTTTTGATGGCGAGAGTGGCGAGCATCTCCGGGGGCACGGCACGAAGGATTGCTTCGAGTGCCATGCGATCGTCGGTGAACTCGGCGACACCGGTCTCTACCGCAGTCCACAGACCGCGGGCTTGTAGGATCACGCGCATGAGAAGCGACCAGTTGCTGTAGTTGGAGCGTGTCAGGACCGGGAATGACATCGATGTCATGCCTGTGTCGCGAACGGTGCGTGGAGCGATGAGTCCACGTTCAGCATTCAGTGCGGCCAGCTCTGCTGCCAGCTCTTCTGGCGTCTTCGAGCCACCACTGCTGGAACTGGCACCGTTCTTCGGCATGATCTTGGGCATGAAACGATGGCCAAAAGGCTCTGATACCACTTGTGAGCTACAACTCCGGCAAGGTGCTGTTACTCTGTCGTGATCCTGGTGATCACAGATACAAACACAACGAATATGGTGGATACAGAGACACGAGTTTGTGCAGCGCTAATTTTTTATTGCTTTTCTGTTTATGCTTAGCTTTATACTAAAACAGAGAAGACGATCGTGGCTGAACTAGCGGCACAACTACGCTTGTGCAGTTCACCACGTTGTTCATGGGCATGAACGTGAGTGCGGACTTGACGCGCACGGGGCACACAGACGTGGGCTCATGCTCCAGATAAATAAGGAATTATCAAACAGAATTATCTAAAGTAAATAATCCTAACAGCAACTAATTATCCAACAGGGAAAGCGGAAGGGGCAAAGCACCATTACCATACGAATCAGAAGAAAGAGCTCGATCTGCATGATTACCGGGCGGGCTGAGTATGACTTCTACAGTGATCTCGCGAACAGACCTGCAGGGATTCCCTTCCTTGGGGACACCGGGTTCAAAAAACCTCCCGTCGTCGTGTACCATTGAATTGTTGGTGATGATGATATTCTCTGTGTACACTGTGTGTGTGTTGCGTCGGGTTCAAGGACGAGTTGGATGGATGTAGTAATGGATGAGAAATGACACTGCGGTTTTGCAATCAATTTTGTGGCGCTGTTGGTTCAGATTCAGGTATGGGATTCACCAGTGATCGATCCCCTTGTTGCTCTATCCCTCCGGCCCTATTACTGCTCCCGCCACTGATTTTATCTGGTTTGATCGGTTGACGTTTGGTAGTTTCTACAGAAGGAATTCCCTAATCCAGCCACTCGCCACAGCCAGATAGAAAGCATGCCCGATTTGAAGCTGCTGCTCTGATTCGAAAAGACTTGTAACGACTGACGAGGAAAATGGGAGAAGCGAGGGGCATACAACATACTTGGCCCTGTTTACCGTTATTACGATTACAATGATGGTTAACTGTAGTTCACCAAAAAATGATGGTTACATGTAAGAACACTAAGGGTAATGGTAAGAACACTAAGAATAATTGCAAGTACACTAAGAGTAATTGTGACAGCAGAGAAAAGTAACTCCATGATTCAAAAAAAATAACTCTTATACATTGTAAAAGTTAACTCTAACAGAGCAAGGTAATATTAGAAAATGCATACCCCAGGACTGTGAAGCCTCCATGATCTACTTTATCTTGTTCCTCTATGGAGATGTTCGTACGACAAGGGCGATCCAAGCAGAAGCGGAAGCGAGCGTACGAGGTTTGGTTTCTCTCTTCTGTGGATTCCCCAACAGATGGGTGTCGGTTATAGAATAGAATCCCTCAAGAGGGGACCAATCCCAAATATATAACAAACTTAGTGTCTCTCTCTCCATCATGAAGAGACACGGCAGTTATGGGAATCTGCCTACTCCAATGGATGCATCTCTTTGAGAAAATAAATAAAATAAATACCTAAAAATTATTTGGGCCACACTAAAAGGATTTTAACATTTTCCCACTTGGCCCAAAATGCCATGGCAATAATATTTATTCATTTTCCATTGATCCATTAATATAAACACATCTACATAAAAGTCAGATATGAATCATATTGGTTGATAATAATAAAATGAGTACTCCCTTCTATGCACTACAATATCTAAACATTTTATGTGTAGTGATACAAAATTTATGAATAGGTTGACCTCAAAACCTATTTCCTTGGTCCAACTTGATGTCAAAACTGACGTTCTATTATTACTAGTATTACAACAGAAATAGCGAGTCAAATATGTGATCACACAATAAATATTACATTGT
Source organism: Alisma plantago-aquatica (assembly GCA_963693085.1). Taxonomy (NCBI): domain Eukaryota; kingdom Viridiplantae; phylum Streptophyta; class Magnoliopsida; order Alismatales; family Alismataceae; genus Alisma; species Alisma plantago-aquatica. The sequence continues at coordinate 670,276,077 of OY856409.1, read as the reverse complement.
TAAATCACATTATTCATTACGCATCAAATAAATTTTTCAGACCCATATTCTTTACATGAGATGTACACAAACCTAGAGCTAGCCCTTTAGTAAGAGGATCTGATATCATGTGTTGTGTATCAATGTGATCAATCTGTATCATTTTGTTGTCAACTCGCTCATTGACAACATAGAGCTTTATGTCTAGATGTCGGCATGCCGTTGTGCTTTTATCATTATTAGCAAAAGTGACCGTAGCTTCATTATCACAATAAATATGTATTGGCTTATGAATTGAATCAACAACTTTAAGATCTTGTATCATATTCTTAAGCCAAATTGCATGTGATGAGGTTTCATGGCAAGCTATAAGCTCAGCTTCCATAGTGGATGAAGTTGTAGTCCTTTGTTTGACACTCCTCCATGAAACTGCACCATTGGCTAGTAGGAAGATATAGCCTGTAGTAGACTTCCTACTATCTAGACAACCAGCAAAATCTGCATCTGAAAATCCCTTAACCTCTAGGTGGTTTGTCCTTCTATATGTAAGCATGTAATCCTTTGTTCCTTATAGGTACCGCATCACCTTCTTCACAGCTCTCCAATGGTCCATGCCAGGTTTACTTTGGTAACAATCAAGCATTCCAGTAGAAAAAGCAATGTCCGGTCGGGTGCAAATCTGAAGATATTGTAGACTTCCAACAGCGGATGCGTATGGTATTTTTCTCATTTCATTTCTTTCAATGTCGTTACTAGGACACTGCTTGGAGTTAAACTTATCTCCTTTAACTATAGGTGCAGGTCCTGGTGAACAATTTTTCATTCCATACTTCTCTAAAACTTGAGATATGTAACCTTTTTGGGATATACCAAGTATGCCCTTAGCTCGGTCTCGATGAATCTCCATGCCGAGTACATACGCAGCTTCTCCCATATCTTTCATCTCAAAGTTAGAGGAAAGAAACTGTTTGGTTTCATACAATATGCTCAAGTTATTACTTGCTAGTAGAATGTCATCTATATAAAGAATCAATATTATAAACTTATTCCCATTGACCTTGAGGTATGTACACCGGTCAACAATATTAGGTTTAAACCCAAAAGTTGATATGATGGTGTTAAACTTTATATATCATTGTCGGGAAGCTTGTTTAAGTCCATAAATTGATTTATTTAGTTTGCAAACCATGTGACTTCTACTATCATCAATGAAACCTTCTGGTTGTTCCATATAGACTTCTTCAGATAAATCTCCATTCAAAAATATCTTTTTCACATCCATTTGGTGTAGCTCAAGACCAAAATGAGCCACTAGGGCCATGATTACTCTAAAGGAGTCCTTTGATGAGACTGGAGGAAAGGTCTCTTTGTAATCAATGCCTTCCCTTTGTGTGAAACCCTTTGCAACTAATCTAGCATTGTACCTCTCAGTTTCACCATTTGAGTTCCTTTTGGTCTTAAAGACCCATTTACAACCAATAGGTTTAGTCTTCTTTGGTAAAGGTACAAGGTCCCATACTTGATTCTTATCCATGGATGCTAGTTCCTCTTTCATGGCATCAAGTCATTTGGAAGAATTTTCACAATCCATTGCTTGTGAAAAATACAAGGGATCAATATCTTCAAAGTCCATATTTGGCTCTTGAAGGTATACAACATAGTCAGATGATATGGTAGGCCTCCTTGATCTAGTTGATCTTTGTAATTCAACATTGGGTTCTACATTTTCTGTAGGCTCTTCAGGTTGTCCTTCATCATGAACACAATCAACTTGTTCATTTACAACCTGACTAGGAGCATGATCTACTTCTGTTGGCTCATCTGCTTGAGAATTGTTCATGGGAACAATAATTGGACAACTTATCTGAGTTTGACTAGGTGCAGGTGTGACAAGGTGCAGGTGTGACAACACTATCCTGCACTTCATCAAAAGTTACATTCTGAAGCAGATCATTCCCACTGACTTGATGATCCTCCAAAAATCTAGCCTTACCGGTCTCAACTATCTTTCGTGGGTGAGATGGACAATAAAACCTATATCCCTTTGACCTTTCTAGGTAACCAATAAAGAAACCACTAGTGGTTCTTGGGTCAAATGCCTTCTCATGTGGATTGTAGATTCAAGCTTCTGCACGACATCCCCATATGTGCATGTAGTTTAAGGATGGTTTCCTTCCTGTCCATAGTTCATATGGGGTTTTCTAGACAGACTTGCTAGGAACCTTGTTTAATACATGCACAGATGTCTTTAAAGCCTCACTCCACATAGTAGAAGGAAGGGATGAATTACAAAGCATTGCATGAATCATTTCTTTTAATGTTCGATTCCTTCTTTCGGCTACACTATTTTGACTTGGTGCGCCAGGCATTGTATATTGAGGTACAATGCCCTCTTCTTGAAGGAAGTGTGCAAATGGTCCTTTCCTTTGTCCCATCTCACTGAACCTTCCATAGTATTCACCCCCTATATCTGATCTGACTATCTTGATCATCTTACCTAATTGTTTCTCTACTTCAACCTTAAAGTCCTTAAAGGCTTGGAAAACCTCACTTTTGTCATTTAATAAGTACAGGAACATGTATCATGAATAGTCATCGATAAAGGTTGCAAAATATTTTTCCCCTATAAAATAAGGTGGAAAAGATCCACTAATATTCGTGTGAATTATTTCTAAAGTTTCGTTACTCCTCTTGGCACCCTTTTTAGAAGTGTTGGTTTGCTTAGCCTTGATGCATTCCACACATATTCCAAAATCAGTAAAGTTTAAAGGACCCAAAATTCCTTCCTTTACTAACCTTTGGATTCTTTCTTTAGAAATATGTCCTAACTTTCGGTGCCAAAGAAGTGATGATTGCTCATCTAATAGTGTACACTTATTACCAATAACATTGTGTTTTACTATAAGAGATTCCTCAAAATGAGGACTTAATTTAACTTGATAAAGATCATTCATTAAAACACAAGTACCAATTAAATTAGAGTTTTTATACAATAACAATTGTCCACCTTGAAGAATGAAACTATAGTTTGGTTTTTCTAATCTAGAAATAGAGACTAAATTTCTACTATAGTTTGGTACATAAAATGTATTTTTTAAGTCCAACAAATTTCCATTGTCAAGGGTCAATCTGCATGTGCCAACAGCCTTTACGCGAGAGCCCAATTTATTTCCAGAATAAAGGACTTTTTCACGCTCTGTCGGTTTCCTTTGATTCAGAAATCCCTGCAATGTATTGAAAATATGCACAGTGGCACAAGAGCCAAGCCACCAACTAGATAATGAAACATTAGAATAATGACATTCATATGAAATAAGAGACACGATACCTTTCTTTTCCAACCATTTCTTATACTTGAAGCACTCCTTTTTAGCATGTCCTTTCTTGCGATAGAAGAAGCATTTCATATTAGCCTTACTTCCTCCAGCCTTGCCATCACCTGGCTTAGACACTCTACCTAAGATAGGAGCAGTTTCCTTCATTTTTCCTTTACCCTTGCGACTATGTTTATCATGTGTGCTTAAATGTGCAGTAGGAAATCCTTCATTCTTAAGTCTCTCTTTTTTTTTAACACACATGGCTAATAAATCATTTGTTGACCATTTTTCCTTTTGTGTGTTGTAAGAGACCTTGAATGATCCATACTTACTAGGCAAGGAAGTCAAAATGAAGTGAACTAGAAATACATCGGAGATGGATAACTCCGTCTTGTTAAGTTGGGCAGCAATGTCTCTCATCTCCATAATGTGTTCACGAATCCCACAAGAACCATTATACTTCATGGAGCACATCTTGGCCATTAAGGTGCTAGCTCTAGACTTACTAGAAGAAACATATTGTTCCTCCACCGCTTTTAGAAAATCTTTTGCCAATTCAAAAGTAGGAATGGACCGTCTAATATGTTTTCCTACATGTGCTTGCAAAAGTAGCAAACTAAGTCTATTAGATCGTTCCTACTTATCATAATGGACTTTTTCTGCAGCAGTACTTTCCTATGTAAGTGGTTGTGGTTTTTCCACTCGGAAAGCCAAGTCGAAGTCCATACATCCCAATGTAAACATGACCTTTTCTTTCCATTCGTTAAAGATTGAACCATTAATATTAGGAATATTGTTATTACCACACAATGATGATGAAACAACTACAATAATTAAAATTTTCATATTAAAACCACAACTGAATATAAAAGTAAATTTTGAGGTCTACTTTATTTACTTTTATAATGTCTATCACAATTAGTCATTACAAATTATCTTTGGATAAATTTGAAATAATAAATGTGATTCACATGCAATGTGAGTTAAACCACTTCACAAATTCAAAAATAACATGCATTTTAGAATAATACAAATATTTTGTCTTTGGACAAAACATGTTATATATCTAAAAGCATATATGATTCACCCCATGCTTAAAATGAATCAAAATGATACACCTTTGGATGATATCATTTGTTGTCTAAATAAAGCATAAGCCAATGTTGCATATACATTGTGCCGCAGTATATGAGAGGGGCTTAAAAGTTAAAAGTATCATATCTGAAATATAATAATATGATAGTTATAAGAACAGAATTTAGAAATGTATTTCCTTTAATCTAATTTATTCATGTCATTAGCCAACAAGCCATCGCAGTGAGGATCCCCTTCATCGAGATACAAAACTCCTTTTAGATTTTGATGGAAGTGCACATCACACAATGATTATGATTAGTTCAGCGTAAAGTTCATCTTGGGAAAAAAAAGCACATGATACTTAAATAATATACAAGCATATGTAGCAGTGGTGCATTACTGTAATGTTGTGTCTTGCAACACGATGGACAGTTTCCGGCAGCGATTTAATGCTCTCCCATGACCCAGGCAACATCCTGATGTCGAAACCAAAACACAAGCCAAGCACCACTTTTATTTTCTATTACATTTGTCTCTGGAGCGTGGCATAATTTTTTTTCTTCTCCGATAGGCTGCCAACATTGGAAAACCAGCGGCGGAAAGTCTTCCGCTTTTCCGAACACAGTATTATACATCATGCAATGATCCTAAAACCACTGATAGTCGTACACTTTTAACATATTAACAATTACGATGACCAACGCCGCTGAGGTAATGCATAGATTTCTCGCGATCAAAAGATTAACCGACTTTGAATCTCACACATTGCTGAAGTGTGATTATTCAATTTATTTTTACATCAAGTATAGAAAATCATCCATGCAAGGCACACAAAAATCATCCAGCGTCCACCGGTAGAGATGTGATTGATCAAGAACAATACAAGAAGCGATCGGAACATGGCTCTGATGCCAATATTAGAAAATACATACCCGAGGACTATAAGGCCTCCATGATCTACTTTATCTTGTTCCTCTAAGGAGATGTCTGTATGACAAGGGCAATCCAAGCAGAAGCGGAAGCGAGCGTACGAGGTTTGGTTTCTCTCTTCTGTGGATTCTCCAACGGATGGGTGTTGGTTACACAATAGAATCCCTGAAGAGGGGACCAATATAACAAACTTAGTGTCTCTCTCTCCATCATGAAGAGACACGACATTTATGAGAATTTGCCTACCCCAATGGATGCATCTCTTTGAGAAAATAAATAAAATATATACCCAAAAATTATTTGGGTCACACTAAAAGGATTTTAACAGGTAAAACACGTATCACAAAAACAATGTGTATGGAACACTGAGTTATAGGGACATCTTGTAAGTAACTGTACGAACACGAAAGTAAGTGTTCTATTCTAAAAAAAAAGTATCTATATCAGAACTCACTGACAAATAAAAGAGATGAAATCGTCATCGATAAAGTAATTATAAGAACACCTAGAGTAACTGTGACAACATAAAAGTAAGAACACCTAGAGTAATTGTAAGAACACCTAGAGTAACTGTAAGAGCACTATAAGTAACTGTACGAACAGAGATGATGGATGCCCTCGATATCACCATTAAAGGCATCATTGGCCCATGGTCGTCTGTAACTCATAAATCATCTGTCATTTGCCTACCTCCACCTTCGCGCGCCTATTCACCATGCTCGCAGCCCCATTGTCTATATACCCCCCATAAGCCTGCAAATTTTCTTTTTCCACCCAAGAAATAGGAATTAATCTTCAACTACTCCCGATGTCGTGTGATAAATCTTCCATTCCTTGTACCCATTATCACAAAGGTCGACATCTGCAAGTACGATCCATGGGACCTGCCATCCCCTTCCATGTTCGATGCCAATTAATGGTCCTTCTTCATCTTGTGGGATGCCAATTAATGGTCCTTCTTGTACAAGACTTTTTCGTACTTTTTGTGTCTTGGTACTATTTTCAGTGTCAGATGGATACCTTTTGGGTCCTGGTACTAAGTTTAGTGCCAGGTAGTTACTTGTTACTTTTCTTACCATATAACTGCTTTATAAACCTGCTTGCAATTACCCGGCCAGTGTAGCGCGGATGGTTCGGAACGGCTTGTCCTCCCCGGGGGACCCGGGTTCGAAACCTCCCGTAGCGCATTGTATTTACCAACTCCTTGGGTCATCCGGGCTCTGGCACCTGTTTGGGGAGGAGGGGGGCTAAGTCCCCTAAGACTCAAAAAAAAAAAACCTGCTTGCAATTATTGTGTAAAGTTTTACCAACACAATTTACCAAAATGAGTTAGTTTATTAATTTTGTCTGTCTGACTCCAACTCTCTCAATTAGTTTTATCTGTCTCAAACTCTCTCAATGAAGACAAGTGTGCTATACCACAATTGGAAATATCAGTGGAAGGCCGACCTTAGCCTTCAACCACACTGAATTCCACGTTAGTATACACGGTGTGAGTTGTGGCAATCATCCATGAAAGAAGATGATGGGTGTCATGAGCGTCGTCCTCTGCCTATACTGGAGGTGAGTGATCCACAGATTCGAGATGTCCCCTGTCACACCGAAGAACAAATCAAGCTGTGTTCTTGAATCACCCACAACAAAGCGAAGCTTATCAAAGATCTCGGTAGATGAGATGGAATCC